>CM065804.1:117671500-118271500 GCA_033398695.1 Orobanche coerulescens | reverse complement strand
TCAGACTTTTATGGTCTGTGTATATCTCACACTTCCCTCCGTAGAGATAGTGACGCCAAATTTTCAGCGCATGTACTACAGCAGCCAACTCCAGGTCATGCGTTGGATAGTTCAACTCATGTGGTTTAAGCTGTCTCGATGCATAGGCTACTACTTTACCATGTTGCATCAAAACACAACCCAAACCATGCTTTGAGGCATCACTATAAATAGCAAAGTCTTCCGTCGGATCAGGAATCGTTAATATTGGCGCCGAGGTTAGTCTCCTTTTCAACTCTTGAAAACTTTCCTCGCACCTCTCACTCAATTCAAACCTCACGCCCTTCCTTGTTAATTGGGTCATAGGAGTGGCGATTTTAGAAAATCCTTCGATAAATCTTCTATAATAGCCAGCTAGGTCTAAAAAGCTGCGAACTTCGCTCGCATTCTTCGGTACTACCCAACTACTCACTGCTACAAGCTTATCGGGATCTACCTCAATTCCTCTAAAAGTCACCACATGTCCAAGAAATCCAACTCTGTTTAACCAGACTCACATTTCTTGAACTTGGGATACAACTTCTCCTTGCGAAGTGTCTCCAACGTAATCCTCAAATGCTCTTGGTGTTGTTCCTTGTCCTTAGAATACACCAAGATGTCATCTATGAAGACGATCACGAATTTATCCAAGTAAGGCTGGAACACCCTGTTCATCAAATCCATTAAGACTGCCGGTGCATTACTCAAACCAAATGGCATCACTACAAACTCAAAATGCCCATAACGGGTCCTAAAATCCGTCTTGGGAATGTCACACTCCCTAATCTTCAATTGATGGTACCCCGACCGCAAATCAATCTTCGAAAAGGTTTCGGCTCCCCTCAACTGATCGAATAGATCCTCGATTCTCGATAGTGGGTACTTGTTCTTCACCGTGAGTCGATTCAACTCTCGGTAATCTAATATCCGAAGTGACCCGTCCTTCTCTCTTACAAACAGCAACGGTGCACCCCATGGTGACACACTAGGACGAATAAATCCGAGTTCCAACAGCTCTTGAATTTGGACCTTCAATTCTTGAATTTCTTTCGGAGCCATTCTATATGGTGCTTTGGATGTTGGGGCCGCCCCAGGGACCAAATCAATACTAAACTCCACTTGTCGGTCCGGTGGGACTCCTGGCAAATCTTCTGGAAACACATCCAAAAACTCCGGTGCTATAGGTACATCTGTAGGGGACACCTCATTAGTACGAGTATCGACCAAACTCACCAAGTAACCCTGACATTTCTCCTTCCTTGGAGTTCTCGGTGCTTTCATGGCTGTGATTACTCATGGTACTGTCCTGCTTTTAGTACCATAAAAGGTGATCGACTCACCTTCGGAACGCCTCAATGTCACCTTCTTCTCACAGCACCTTATATCGGCATCATGTCTATCGAGCCAGTCCATACCAAGGATCACGTCAAAATCCACCGAGCTATTCAAATACAGGCTAATGTCAAATTCTCTTCCTCGTTCGAGATTTCAAAACTCTCTCTCCATTTTCTCTCGGTAATGTTGTGGGTAGTACTGCTCCATGACTATTTCCTTGAATCGATACCAAGTCAATGTTGCACGCTCTGCTGCTGGCCTCAAGCACCAGTAGCTTATCCACCAGCGTCCAGCATCCTCCACCATTTGATATTAGCCGCAAAGAATTACTTGCGCATAAGTGCACCCGATGAGCTCAAAGGTGCACTCGACCAACATGAACCACTCGTCAATAAATGATAGTCTTTCTCGACCGTTGAATGATGGTGGGGTGAAACACCGGAACTGTAGCACAACTTGTGCCTGAGTAGAAGTTGGCATTCTCACCACCGAGATTATCTCCACCTCGGTTAGTTGACTGTCCATGTCTACGAGTTGCCACTATCCTAAGGCATATCATACTCAATGATCCCTCAATACTTGCCCAACGAGAGAGAAGAATAAGTTTAAGAATTACATTACATCGATGGGTTGAGAACCAGAGATTTCTAGCAATGATGATTTACGCATGTCACACATATACTTATGAATTTATTAGAAAACAATTTCATGCCCAAATACTTTATCCTAAAATTCTTATGTACAAAATAGACGGGAGATGCATCATTAATGAATGAATCATGGTTGATCTGGTAAACTGCATTTATCACATAATGAATAATAATAACTCATTGTACCTTGGAGTCGACGTGGAGCGGCAGAGGTGGATGATCATAGTTGCTAAAATATATTTGACTACTTGCGAAAATGAAATTTCAGTTTAGAAAAAGAAACCATTTTAACGAATCTACTGAACTGTAGACCCGCTCCGATACCACTTATGTAGCCACCACTTTTCTAGAAAAATAATTCTTCTAATTTAAAGAAGAATAAATAAAAATTTTGCAGCGAAAATACATTTCAAAAGACGAACTTAAAAATCGCAAGTAATATTCTCGAGTCATCGTTAAAACCAAACATATTTTGACGTAAAAATAAAACAAATCGAACAATGGTTCATAAATCGTAGTTTGAGAGAAATAACAGTAATTAATTAACATCTAATCATAAGTTGATCATCCCACTCTCAATCGCGTGCCACATCGAGCTCCTGAACCTGAAAGGTTTAAATAATGGGGTGAGCTTCCAACTCGCTCAGTGTGAAGAGTACACAATATGTCTACGTTAATTACTAAATATATTAGCAAGTATAAACAACATGACTGATAAATTCTGAAGCCCTTCGGCTAGCCCGAAGGCTTTATGCACATTTAAGTGCTTCTGACTGATTTGCACATTTAAGTGCTTCTGACTGATTTGCACATTTAAGTGCTTCTGACTGATTTCACGTGCACATACGAGACAATATATAAAGCAATTAAAATAAACAAAAGCGTAATAAATCCCCACACCTGGATAAAATTGCAGTTCTGAACTTGAATATGATGAGATACTTGACTCGACAATTCTAGGCCCATAAATTCTTGTTATTATCTACAATTAATAATAATAATAGTCACTATTATTAATATAATACTATAATTGAAGATAAAATACAAGACATAATTTATATTGAATATTAATATTATTTAAAAAGTCAACATATTTAATGGCTTGGATTTTAATTATATAGAAGTTGACTGAAGTAAGATTGAAAGAATTAGACATTTTAGAACTGAAATTGAAACAATTATAAATCTGATTTGGGCTAAGTCGAGACACTGAAAAGCTTGTTGGGGTCAATCAAGAAGGAATGGAAAAAGCTTGGGTTAAAATCGAAGTGTCTAGAAATCTGGGGTTAAAAATGCATACTCTAAAAATTAACTGGGTATAAAAACCCTTTACCCTAAAGAAGTCAGCCGACAACTCGCTACTTCTTCTTCCTCAATTCCTCTCTCTCAATTTCTCTCATCTGTTACTCTCTGTAACACACACACACACACACGCACACACAACCAAACACACACACACACACACACACACATACACTGCCTAATTCACCAGAGAGGCTCACAAACACGCACACTCCATCACCGCCGCGCGCACATGCACAATCAAAACGGAAATGAACTGTTCGGGCGGCTGGAGGTGTTTGCTGGGTCGCTGGAATTGAGTTCGCGCGAGATGGTGTGGCGGCAGCCTGAACATGGCGATGAGGAGGCTTGGCGATGGATCAGCGAGTTCGAATCAGGAACTCGGTTTCGAGCTTTGGGATTTTCTGATCCAGGGTTCTTGTATGTGGGTTCCAATGTGGATTCGGCCATGATTTTGGGTCGGGTTCTGATATCTAGTTTTGGGAATTGGTAGTCAGTGAAAGTTATGGTGGTTTCAGGCTGAGGTGGTGGCCGATGTGGTTGGCAATTTAGGTTTAGATTTCAAAATTTATGTTGATCGGGTGTGTGTTGCCATAAATATAATAGATAGATTTAAACCAACATATGGAATAGAGGATAGAGACTAAAATCAAGATGAGGAAGGAATTTGATTTACCTTTGCTGAAGTTTGAATCTGATGCTGGGAGGAAGGGTTGCAGAAGTTTGGTTCTGTCGTCTCCTTTTTGTTTTATTTTTATTTCCTCTTCAACGTGAAAAATAAGATTTGGGCTTCACCTTTGATGGAGAAATTTGAGATGGTGAAAATTTGCAGGGAGCTGCTGGACGATTGCAGAAAGGAGGACAAAAATATATGTATTGTGTGTATTCTAGGGTATACAATACAGTATTTATACTGTATACAAAATTAGGTTTATGGTAGAAAAGTTGTGTGGGCTTAGGTTTAGGACATGGTCCAACTTATACAATTGGACTAGTAAAAGAATTTAGGCCAACAATAATAATTATAATTGAGTTTAAAATAATAAACAATAATTTTAATCGGGCTGAATTAAATAATAATAATAATAATAGTAATAGTAATATTAATAAATAATAATATTAGTTAGCTTGTAAAATATTTTGGGCAACAATTAATATTGTTTAAACTTGACTCGGGCCTAGAAATGACGAGACGAAATGATGAATTAAAAATGAGAAATGAAATGATTCACATGACTTGACATGAATTATAATGATATAAATGGATTTGCATGATCATGAGAATGAAATGAATTAAATGATAAATATTCGGGCATTGATTTAATAAAATTGAACATGTTTTCTATTATTCACAATAAATGTATATGCGAAATCGGGGCGTTACAATGTTGGCCCCCGCCCCCAACTACCATGAATCCTCATTGTAGTTGTTTATGTCTTTGGTTGTCCAATGGTCCAACTTGTGGGGTTGGGTATCATTTACTTTGTGTATTATATGTTAAAAGATTTTTGGTATTATGTGTGGACTTTAGTTATTTAAACTATCATCACCATAATCATCCACATCCTTTTGAAGATAAAAATCAGCCATCACAAGATTGAGAAAGAGAGAGTTCATCTTGTTCATCTTCTTATACTCTTACAGAGAGAAAGAAGATCAAGAATAAAAGTATATATCACTTAGAGTGATCATATTCTTAAGCGATAAATTCAAGAATAAAACATATATCACTTAGAGTGATTACATTCTTGAGAATAAAATTCCTACTATTCTTTTCTAGCCATATACTTGGAGGATAATTGAGTGAGTAGTTATTCCGATCATCTCCCGACGCATGGCTAGTAGAGACGCGGTGCTTTCGGCATTTAGATCAAGGACTTATCAAATCGAATTTGTGGTCACCGGCATCAACATCAACATTCAGTCAAATGACTACAAGGATATATTTTGATACATTTAATCTTATCCATTTATATTCGTAGATACGATGCATGATCGGTCCTCTTTAGGGGTTCGGTTAATTTTGATATTTGGTTCCGCTGTGCCTTTGATTTAGGCATCAAATCTCAACATTTAGCTGTATCGAGCCAGTACCCGTGGGCGTTAAACCATTTGGACATAAATGGGTCTTTGTTCGTAAACGCAATGATAAGAATGAGGTCATGCATTATGGAGCGAGACTTACCCAAGGCTTCTCGAAGGGATACAAGAACAGTGATATCTGTCCATGCATTTTCATGAAAAAACATATGCTGGATTCGTGATTGTATCCATATATGTAGATGACATGAATGTTATCGGTACCATAGATAAGTTCGATGAAGCGGCCCGCTACCTTAAGTCCCAATTTGAGATGAAAGACCTGAGGAGGAATCGATTCTGTTTGGGCTTAGAGCTGGAACATCGATGAAGAGTTAATAATTCCACTAGAAGGGGGGTTGAATAGTGGAGTTGATAAAATATGTATTTTCTTCGGTAATGATAAACAAAATACTGAAAGTAAGAGATACGAAGACTTTTAGAGGTTCAGCAAATTGCTTACGTCCTCTCTACGTTTCTTTTTCTATTGGATCAAGAAAAACAACACTCAACTTTGCCTCGTCTTCTATAGGTCAGTGCACAACCGATTATAATGCTTGACTTTGATTGGTCCAAGCACAACCAAACACTCGATAAAAATTTTCTCTCTAGTGTTCTATAGGAACTAGATAATCCTCACTTACGATCGTTAGAATTTAATCCTACTAATGCCGGATCAATTATCCTAATAACACCGGATTAAAACTCTTGATTTGTTTCTCTCAAGCTCATAAAGGAGTGATACAACACTCACAACAAGCAGACAAGATACAAAGTATATGAGATAGTACAATATGCGAACAACACTTGTATCTTTCTTGTCACAACTAAATATGAAATATATAGCAATTAATCAGAGCTCAATAGTACGTGTGTTTTTGCTTGAAGTTGTGTGTCCATCCATACCAAGTGGAATGATATTTATAGGCCTTGAGGCCTCATAGCTGTTACTGCATAAAGCTATTAGCGTGCACTAATCTTTCTTTTAGCGTGCGCTAATCTTTAGTCAAAAGTGGTAGTTGAGTTTGACAAATACTTCCAATGGTAGTAATTTTGAATTGCAGCGTGCGCTAATATATTCCTTTGCATGCGCTATCTAGTCTTCCAGGTTTTTTTGTTACTGCACATAATTTATGCATTCTAGAAGGTCATGCAACGGATCTTCTACCAACGGTAAGATTTTCAAATTTTAGCATTCACTGGATATACTAGTCAGCGTGCGCTAACTGTTTGTGAATAAATCTTGACAAAACTTCATGTAGCATGCACTAGATAGAAATGTAAACCAAACCAAACCAAACATACCCAGTGTATCCCGCTCAGAGCAGGGTCTGGGGAGGGTAAGATGTACGCAGACCATGCCCCTACTTATTACGGTAGGGAGGCTGTTTCCGTGAAGACCCCCAACTTAGTGCACAGCAGAATCTTGTGTGATAAATACAAAGAAAAACATATGATTCGAAAAATCTCGAGACCATACCTGAGCCCATGGCCTAATCCACATGGGACTTACCTAAGCGGAATTTGGCTACTTCACTCCCGATGAACGCTGCTCTAACAAAAGAGAGGTTGACTCTGCGCACATCTCCCTGTAAAAAATACACCACACGCAAAGACAATAGGGTAAAATATACAATAAAAGTAAAAAAAATACAATGCTCTAGGTCAAAGCTAACCGAGACAACCCAACCCTGAGGCTCTCAACTACAGCACCGTTCCCTACAAAAGAATCCATAACTCTGATCTGGCGCCTCCAAGCGCACCTATCAACCGTCATGGTCTCGGAAAGGATTAAGGCCTTCAAATCTAATCTCAGCTGCTCCTCCCATGTCCTCCTCGGTCTGCCTCCCCTCCTCTCCCCGACAACCAATAAACTCTCGACCCTCCTCACCGGAGCAGACGCCTGCCTCCTGCGGACGTGGCCAAACCATCTCAATCTCCATTCCCTAACTTTCGTTGAGATGGCGCCACTTGCAACGCGTTCCTGAAAACCCCGTTCTATCTAACATTGTGCGACCACACGACCAACGTAACATTCTCATTTCAGCCACTTCCAATTTGCTCTCAAGCGACTTCTTCATCGCCCAACATTCGGAGCCATACAACATTGCAGGTCGGATTGCCGCTCTATAGAATTTACCCTTCAACTTTAAAAGGACTTTCTTGTCGCACAGGACCCCTGTCGCTGCTCTCCACCTTAGCCACCCCGCCTTGATGCGATGCGTGACCTCATCTTCACACTCACCTTCCTTCTGAATGATCGAACCCAAATACTTGAACTTTTCCGTACGGGGTACGATCGGATCCGCAATCATTACCTCTACATCTTCCTCGTTGGCCTCACCAATAAAGTTACACCAGAGATACTCGGTCTTAGACCGGCTCACACGCAAGCCCTGGGATTCTAACTTAGCACTCCAAAGCTCCAACTTCGATTTCACCTCCCTCCTCGACTCCGCCACTAACACAATGTCGTCAGTAAAAAGCATGCACCACGGGATGCCATCTTGAATCCCTCGCGAAATGACGTCAAGGATTAGAGCGAAGAGAAGAGGGCTTAGCACCGACCCCTGGTGTAGCCTTATCTCAACCGGAAAATACTGGGTGTCACCAATTGGGGTCCTAACGCACGTCCTAGCTTGGGACTACATGTCTTGGATCGCCCTAACGAACTGCAACGACACCCTCGTCTCTACTAGGCTCCTCCAAATAACATCGCGCCGAATGCTATCATAAGCCTTCCCTAGATCTATGAACACCATATGGAGGTCCTTACGCCGCTCTCTAAACTTCTCCATAAGGCGTCTGACGAGATGAATGGCCTCAGTCGTGGACCTCCCCAGCATGAAGCCAAATTGGTTCTCTGAGATCTCAACTTCTCTTCTAACCCTGCATTCCACCACTCTTTCCCAAAGTTCCATAGTATGACTGAGGAGTTTAATACCCCTATAGTTACTACAATTCTGAGCATCGCCTTAGTTCTTGAAAAATGGCACGATAATACTATGCCTCCACTCTGTCGGCATCTTAGAACCTCTAAGGAGGATGTTGAACAGCTCTGCTAACCACTGAACTCCGACTTCCCCCAGACAAAGCCAAACCTTAATAGGGATCTCATCCAGACCTACAGCCTTAGCTCTACCCATTTTCATTAGGGCACCCTTTACTTCCTCCTTGCTGATTCTCTCACAGGAACTAAACGAACGAGCAGAGGATAGACTAACTCCTTGCACCACCGAGTCACTACCTCTAGCCTCATTGAAAAGTTCGAAAAATACATATTCCACCGCTCCTTAATAGCCACATCGTTCACTAACACTAGGCCCAAATCATCCTTAATAAACTTAACGGTACCCAGGTCGCGCCGCCCTCTTTCCCTAGCTTTCGCTAGTTTAAAAATAGCATTCGCTCCTTCTTTGGTGTATAGGTGCTTGTACATCTCCTCGTAAGCCTCACCTTTAGCCTTAGCCACTGCCTTCTTAGCCTCTCTTTTCGCCACCTTGTACGCTACAATCTTCAAGATTCTCTCCTCCCCAGCACTAACCGACAAAAGCTGCTTAAATAGCGCTTGTTTTGCCTTAACCTTGTTCTGGACCTCCTCATTCCACCACCATGCCTCCCTATGACCACTAGACCTACCCGAGGAAACCCCTACCACCTTCTCGCCCACTCTCCTAATAGCATTGGCCATGCTGGTCCACATAAGGTTAGCATCGCCCCCACGCAAAAAACCTCCTTCGCGGGTCAGAGAATCCTTGAATACTGTCGCCTTCTCACCCTTCAGATACTTCCAGAGAATCCTCGGTCTAGCTACTCTAGCCCTGCTAACAACACGACCTCCCATGGATAAATCCATAGCCAGCAGCCGGTGTTGAGAAGCACATGCCTCGCTTCGGAACACCTTGCAGTCCACGCACGCCCTAGCATCACGACTGCACAATAGAAGGTAGTCAACTTGCGTGTTGTGCCCCCCACTACTGAAGGTGATGAGGTGCTCAGCTCTCTTCTGAAAAACAGAGTTAGCAATAACCAACTCATGCGCAATGGCAAACTTCAACAGTGCGGAACCTCCTGCATTCCTAACTCCATAGCTGAAGCCCCCATGCGCACTATGATAACCATCCACCCCCTCACCAATGTGCCCATTGAAATCACCCCCCAAAATAATAAATTGATCGTCCGGAATACACCCGACCAACTCATCTAAACAGACCCAAAAGGTTTCCTTATCAAGCACACCCAAACCAACATGTGGTGCATATGCACATACCACGTTAGATAGAAATGTAACGTGTGTTAACTGCTACTCTGTTTGATATCCAGAGCTCACTGTCTTGTATGAACAACCAGGTAGCGTGCATTAATTTTATCTGTAGCGTGCGTTAAACTTTCTTCATAATGTACATTAATTACACGGTAGCGTGTGGCTGGCAGACTTCACTGACCTTAATGTCTTTTTACATGCGGAGAAGGTAGCGTCTGCTATATATATATATATATATATATATATATATATATATATATATATATATATATATATATATATATATAGCGTGCGATATATATTACATCGGAGGCAGATAGCGTGCGCTAGGTAGTCTTCTGTTTAGATCCAAGTAACCTTTTGTAGAGTGCACTAATATTACTCAGCGTGCGCTAGTTAGTCTTGATTTTGAAGCTTTTGTTCTTCGATAGAATATACGCCATTTTGATGTCTGACCGAGTCTTTGATGTTTTTCTTTTAAATGTTTCAATAGAATACATCATCATAATAGATTTGTTCAACAATTGAGATGATATACTCATTTATCAATCTGCCTATGTCCACAAGATGCTCAGGCGATTTATCATGGACAATGCACACCCTCTTGCTACCCCTATGGTTGGTCGAAAACCGGAAATGAACAAGGATCCGTCCTTAAGAGGAGGAAGAAGAGGTCCTTGAAGCAGAAACATTTTACCTTAGCAAAATTGATGCGTTGTTGTATCTGGCTCAGTATACTCATGCAGACATCATATTCTCTATGAATCTAATAGCAAGATTCAGCTCCGCTCCCATGATAAGGCATTGGAATGGTGTAAAACACATCTTTCGATTCCTGAAATGCTCCAGTGATCTTGTATTGTTCTTTCTCCATATAAGAGAGTTATATTCTGGAAGGAATTGTTGAGGTTAAGAAGATGCATACTGATCATCGATCCTCCTCTGATATTGCAGCTAAGCATGGCAACTTGACTACCAGAAGTGCTAATGCCAGCAAGCTCGTCCCCTATGCAGAGAATCCCAACAATGTTTTAGTTTGTATTTGCTGATGCTGGTTATCTCTATGACCCGCATAAAGGATGTCCCCAAACTGGTTATGTTTCCACCATTGGGAATACGTCGATATCTTGGAGATCTACCAAGGAGACCCTGGTTGCTACTTTCTATAACCATATAGAGATAATTGCACCGCACGAATCCGTAAGGGAGAGCATTTGGATTCGGCCAGTCATAGACCATATACGAGGAACTTGTGGATTAAAGTCCACTATAGCACCCTATACTTGCATCTTTGAGGACAATGCGGCATGTATTGAGCAGATGAAGTTAGGTTTCATTAAAGGTGACAATGTCAGGCATATCTTAGCCTATGTTCTTCTACAATCAGCAACAGCAGGAATTATTGAGGTTAAGAAGATGCATACTGATCATCGATCTTCCTATGATATTGCAGCTAAGCATGACAGCTTGACTACCAGAAGTGCTAATGCCAGCAAACTTGTTCCCTATGCAGAGAATCCCAACAATGTTTTAGTTTGTATTTGCTGATGCTGGTTATCTCTATGACCCGCATAAAGGATGTCCCCAAACTGGTTATGTTTCCACCATTGGGAATACGTCGATATCTTGGAGATCTACCAAGGAGACCCTGGTTGCTACTACCTATAACCATATAGAGATAATTGCACCGCACGAATACATAAGGGAGAGCATTTGGATTCGGTCAGTCATAGACCATATATGAGGAACTTGTGGATTAAAGTCCACTATAGCACCCTATACTTGCATCTTTGAGGACAATGCGGCATGTATTGAGCAGATGAAGTTAGGTTTCATTAAAGGTGACAATACCAAGCATATCTTAGCCTATGTTCTTCTACAATCAGCAACAGCAGAAATTTCTGAATACCAAAGTGAAACAAGTGAGTTCCAATGAGAATATCATAGACTTGTTCACTAAGTATCTACCAAAATTTACATTTGAGAAACATGTGAGGAGCTTGGGCATGCATCTATGTCCGAGCTCAATAAGTGATAGCCCATCATAATGAGCTGTTGTGTATACTTCAGGGGGAGTATATATCACATAATTTTGGCAATTGTAGTTGGTGTATTGTGCTCTTTTTCCTCACCAAGTCTTTATTTTTCCCACGAGGTTTTATTTAACTTGGAAAGGTTTTTTACCGAGGCAACATCTTATGCACCATGATCGTATTAGTACTCAACACAAGGGAGTGTTCCGAGAATTACGATTCTATCCTTCCCTTGTATGTGTCTTGCCTAATACTATTTATAGTAGGATACCTAGATAGAAGGGTTCTAGATCCTTCTAGAGGTAGTAGGATCCCATTAGGTGTCCTACCTTAATTATGAATCCTATGTATGGAAGGACTCATTGTAAAGCATACATAAAAGCCCTCTATCAGTAGTATGAATAAAATTGATTACTTTATTGATTCATCTTTACTGCTTTCTCACAATCCCCTAAAACAATTTTATCTTCATTCTCTAGATATCAATATATTGCATGTGTAAGGATGTGATAAAAACAATAGTAATAATATATGAATTAGTTAGTTTAGTCAATTTTTGGTTCTTAGTTTTGTAATTTTACCAAAATAAAATTGAGATACAAGTATAATAATTTTTGTGACATTATTGTATTAAGAGAAATAAATTAGTGGTAAAGTATAGTGTTTGGCATTGCTAATCTTTCATATATATTATGACTTGTAGTTTGCTATTAATATATATATATATATATATATATATATATGTGTGTGTGTGTGTGTGTAAAGTTAATAGCAAACTACAAGTCATAATATATATGAAAGATTAGCAATGCCAAACACTATACTTTACCACTAATTTATTTCGGTTAATACAATAATGTCACAAAAGTTATTATACTTGTATCTCAATTTTATTTTTTCTGAATATATATACATCTGTTGGTTCCTATAATAGTGAGTTTTATCTCACAGGTCTCTCGTTGGAGCTGTCTTTTTTCCTGTGATGATTAATGTTTTTTGGTTTATCGTTTCTTTTTTTTTGGCGTCTTTCCATTTTTTTCGGATTATTTTCAGATATTTTGAAGGTTTTGCTCACGGTGAGGTCTTATTTTCCTCTGATGTTCTATGTTTGTGCTGGAAATGTGAGCAGAAAACGTGTTTTGCTAGGGTTTTTGCTACATTTTATTTTTTCTGAATATATATACCTCTGCTGGTTGCTATAATAGTGAGTTTTATTTCACAGGTCTCTTGTTGGAGCTGTCTTATCTTTGCTTAAGTGATATTTGCGCCGCAAAATTTGGGCTCTAAGGCAGGTGTGTCATTCCTTATTTTGCTGATTCTGCGTGAGTTGTTAGCATGGGTTAAAACAGATCTGTATGGTGTATCTATGATTGAAAATGCAATAATGATTTCATACTGTATTTACTGATATGAACAGATTCCCAGCATGATTCTCTAGCCTGCTTACATGATGACCTTCTCCCATTTATTGATAGTCTGCTTAACTATTTGTTTGTTTTATTGGTTACAACTTACACGCTTTCAGTGTGTTCGATTTTTTTGAACTTTAGTTCCAGCCTTTATCCATATTCATTGGTTTTGCCCATTGCTTCTTTTTTATCTTTATTCAAATGTTGAGTATTTTAGTATGGTTTGAAATATGCATTATTTGTGCACCGGCCAGTTTCAGTCTCGCTTATCAGTTTATGCCTACAGATCAATGGGTTCTAATTATGCATTTGCATGCGTAGAGAACCTACCTCATCTTTTTTCCGATATTCTGAGTCAGTTAGTTGATTCTTAAATTTTGTTGCAACTGCGCATTGACGTTGGTGGTGGTTATTTTTTGTAGTTTCTTTGATTTCTCCAATATCTAGTTGTTCAGGAAAATCGGTCCTCAGAAGTTCTTTGTTAAATGGGTCTGAAATAGTTCTCCGATGTTCTGTTTTATAAAACCGAGTTATTAGGGGTACTTTCAAAATCTGCACTTGTTTTACTATTATCAGTGTGCAGCGTGCAATGAATGTTTCGACCCCCGTAAGACTATTAGTTATCTTCGTTGTGTTTGCTTGTTTGTTTGTGCTTCCATTTGGTATAGCAACAGTAAATGCATTAATTATATTTATCCATGCGCATTAGATTTGCAGGCTGCTTATTTCTGGTTCATGATTAAAATGTTAGGTCGTCTTAGTTATATTTGTCCGCATGCATCAGTGTTAAGTAGTTCTGGTTGTATTATTCTTTTCACCTTCCAACATATTTATATAGTTATTTTATGTAACACCCCCAGATTTAACCAGGAATATTACAGCGTCGTGGGCCCCGAGATGGAACCCACAAGGCTGAAGGAAATTTTCGCAAACATTTACAAATGCCCAAGAGGCTAACGACGGTACTATTTTTAAAACATTCGAAGACGTTAAAAAGCCCGTTTATCAAACTGTCGTAAAATCTCATTTTGAAAAGGGCAATGCCAAACGGCCGAAACTCAATAGTTTGAAACATACGTTAAGCTATCGCTTACACGTACCGACAAAATAATCTAGAAAACGATTGCCAAAGTAACCTAAGTTACTATATATCAAAAGGCCATTTAAAATACTCACGCAGCGGAAATACAACATCAAATCAGAACACTCGATTCAAAAACACATGCCATAGCCAGTATCCTCTGGGAAGCTCATCTCTCCACGACCGCTACAAGTTCGATATCCAAAGAACCTAAAAAGAAAGCTCACGACGGGGTCAGCCATAATATCCAACAATGATATCAATCAAATCACATCAATAATTGCATACCAATGAGATACAAAATAAGAATACGACCAATGTAATCTTATCGTCATAACTCTACCAAAATTCACATCTCGTACTGTGTCTCACACAATACCCCAGAATCCTCAAAACATCATCATAACTCACTATTACGAAAATCTACTAACTCTGTCCAACCCAAATCCATCGGATGACATCATCAAGTCTCAACACGAAAACCGATTGTCCATCAAAGACAAATACCAAGGGAAAATACGGAACATACCTCGAACATGCACAATACCACGACAATCATATCGGTCTAATCCAAGATCAGATCAAAGCAACATACGGGCACGGTCCTAACACAAGACCTACAAATGCATACTTATATGACAACGTCAATATGCTCAAAACAATAACAACAGTGCATACTCAATGGAAATTCCATGATCCAGCGCCCTCAGCATAGATCCCAAGACGATCCTACTAGATCAACACAAAATGGATAACCAACAATATACATATGCACAACAATACATGATAAAAATCAATGGTGCGAATCCACATGATTCCATCAACACAACACTGGGTAATCCAACGATCCAGCGCCCTCAGCATAGATCCACATGATGATCCCGTCGGACCAACGCATGGTGGAAAACCTGTCCAACGATCCAGCGCCCTCAGCATAGATCCCCATGATGATCCCGTCGGACCAAAACATAGTGGACATCCGATCCAGCGCCCTCAGCATAGATCCTCATGATCCCTTCGGATCATTTACAACATAAACAATGCAATTATGCATACACATATGCAAATCAATATGTTCATCAACATGAACAACATATGAATCAAAACATGAACGACACTATGATGAAACAACTAGGACGACTTCACGTTCAGCAACATGAATGACAACCTCCATGATCAATATCATCAATACTAAACCGAATCAAACTAAGATACTTGTCCCGAATCTTTCAGGAGAAATTTCGATGTCAAATATTCAACGGCGATTATCCTCAATGCTCGGCGATCCAAACGTACCATGGACTATAGATACTCATATCCTCGTCTTTATCGCAGCGTAACCTTGATACCCGAACATACCAATAACCGAGATAAAGCATATACATTATGATTTAACTCCCAGAATCGGAAAAACAACATATAATCCGAATCTCCAGAATTCGCAGTAATAATCATTTCTATATGCATTATAAACGAAATGAAACTGAAACCATTCATTAAACATTATAACTGAGCAAGTAATCACTTGCCTCGATACCGATACGACAAAGATGAAGCCACTACCAATCTCATTGCCTTCGTCTATGAGCTCCCCGGCCCTGACCATGCAATTCACGAACATGCTCGAACACGACCTCAACATACGGTTATAATCACCGATCAATTATTGCAACCTATTGCAATAATAAATTAACAACAATCCGATAATGATCAACAACTGACACGACCAACCAATCAACTTAACGGGTCAACGATACCTCGGTCCTATATAAAACCAAATAATATACTCAAACCATTTTACGAATTCATATCCATCATATGAACCGAAATCCGATAATTACTAATCAATATAACCGATCGACAAATTCAACGATTTCACAATATCTCGATTAGACACAAGTCCGAACAATCCAACTCAAACAATTACGAACTCAAAACCACAACACGATTCATAATCCGATTAATTCAACATTATAGATAATCATGTTCCAAGGGTTTTCAAATAACTCAAACATTCGATTTGAACACTTGTTCGAAGCGTATGAATTTCCAAACTCAACGGTGAATAATAATCTTGTCAAACCCTTAATCATATTCGTATTCTAAAATTATCCGAAATCCTTCCAAAATCATAACTTGCATAGTTCAAGAATCCTTCAAGAACACGAATTATCCGAACAACATAATCCGACGTTTTCTAGCATCTAAACAATCCGTATTTATATTTCAAGGGGTATATCATCATGTTCTTCAACATATGATCTTCTTAACACTAAAAATCGCAACAACACTATCAAGAATATCAAGAACTCTATGATTTCATAATCATAACCAACATAATCAAGATATAAACTATTATATCATTATCTTCCTTCAACATATAATTCGTAAATCCTCAAGAATCATAACAACAATACCATAATCACCATCATACGAATCAAATACGGATAACAGTACCGAAAATCCGAAATCATGGTGAAGAGTTCAACAACATACCTCAAGAATATGAATAACACAATCAAACCCTTAAAGAATCATTGATATCTTCATATCCAATCTCCTAATCCATGCCTCCAAGCTCATAACCAAGATAGGAGGGGTTTATTTTCACTTATATGCTCAGAGGGACGAAGGTTGGAGGAGGAAATCGACTTTCATTCGTGAAGAAATGAAAGAACGAACTTCATTTTATAAACTGCATAACTCATTACGTACGTTATCCCTTATCATTAACGTACGTAATGCTCTTTAGCGTACGCTACGTGTCCAACATAGTGTACGTAACCTCATCCCAGAACTAACTGACCTGTTTCGTTCACTCGCTTACGTACGTAATGTTTCCTTCATAACTTACGTAATACGTACGTTGACTTGCTACAGTGAAACTCCATTTAACGTACGTTATACCCTTCTCATAGCGTACGTAATGGTCGGGGTTGACTCGCCTGTCCACATCGGCTAACAACACACCGGGTCCCACCTGCCGACCACGACTCGATCCTCTGGTTCCTCTTGTTACGTACGTTATGTAACACCCCAATTCACAAATGGGACATTACACGCCGTAGAACCCTCGTGAGGTCTACCAGGCTAACACATGACACAAACCCACAATGCAATTCCAAACAATGCACTCAAAATGTAAATAAGGTCGTGGCCTCGGCCAAAACAATTTTAACGGAGAACATGAACATAAAATAAATACCAATCCGTTGCCCACGCAGGGGACTTAAACCAAGTTTAAGTGTAGACAGTTTAATTCCAGTACTCGACAAATGCAATGACAAAACATAAAATTACAGACTCGAGCCACATCATCAAGCCAGCCCATCCTTTACATGCGTGTCCCGTGCCTGCTCCTCAGCTCTCCCGGTACCTGAAATGCATAAGACGCATTTTCCCCATTTAAGGGGTTAGCATTCGAATAGCTAGTGCAAGTACACAATTACACAACATTATATACAAAATTCGGTTTTTAGCACAATCATCTCAATCAGAAATCATTTGCCATATATATATATATTCCGGAATACTACATTGGCAATCAAATCAGTTCCAATCATCACGATATCACAAAATCACAACTGGTATCCCGTGGCCGTACCCCTTAGTATCGACCCCCAGACATCCCGTCGAACACTCCGGGTGGGATACCACTTCCGCGGCCGTACCCCTTAGGACCCCCACACATCCCGTCGGACACTCCGGGTGGAAGTTCAATGACACACGCACCCAAGTTCCCTTCCGCGGCCGTACCCCTTAGTATCGACCCCCAGACATCCCGTCGGACACTCCGGGTGGAAGGAACACAACTCACGCACCCGAAAATCACAATTCATCATTCATTTCGAAAATCACAACATACATAACGAAATGTAATACATGTACTTGCCTTGAAAGAAACGAAACGAAGGAAACGACGAGGGAATAGGTTTCGGTCCGAACAATCCTCCCAAATCCGTTCCTAACACAATAACGGTATACACAAGTCTCAATAATGCGGAAAGGTAAGAATTAATCCTAATTCTACCCCTTGGAACGCTTTGTCGGAAAATACGAAGTCCACGATGGCTATAATCTAAAAATGAAGAAATTACTAGGTTAAATCCGTTAAACTATACTGGAAACAAGGGATTTACGACTACACAATCGTAATCTAACAAGTCGTCGAAGCCAAAACGGATTAAAAGGAAGAATTATGCCAAAAATCCCGAAATCCCCAAAAACTAGGGTTCATCGATGTATACCTCGATTCGGACGGATGGAGGATGATTATGATGATGATAAACCTTGGTTGGAATGCAAAAATCGATCTTTAGAAGGTTCCTACGGGTTGCACCGGATGAATCGCTCGAAAATGCTCAAAGGAAGCTCTCGTCGCGAGAAAGAAAGAAAAGGAGTGAAATAAGTCGACTGGGGATAAGTCAGGAATTAAAAGACCTGGCGGCGAGTTACGTACGTTAACGCCTATTGTTAACGTACGTTATGAAGGTTACGTACGTAACCCCTCTCAGGTTAACGTACGTAACGAACAATCTGGACACTTTCTGCGAAACAATAACGTATGTTACCAATGGGATATAACGTACGTTATGATACCTATATAACGTACGTAAAGGAGCATGCATAACGTACGTTATGCATGCGGCCAAAGACCGCTAATCACTTAGCCCAAAGACAATGATACAACGACGAAACGCAACACAAGGATAGAATCAAAAGTATAAACATGGGGTATCCAAAACAACGAAGCTGAGTTTTGAAAGAAAATATAATCCCGATCACTAGAGAGTCTCAAATGAAGCAAATGAAGCGAAATTCCCCAAACTTATGAAATTTACAAAAACGGCCCAAGAGCCCGAAAAATCGCGATGCAACGTCGGATTAACAAACTGAAAATTTCAGCACGACCAACTCAACCATACAAACTTATACAAATCAAGAAACAACGGAAACGAACAAGTTTTACGAGAATCGAACGTACATACGGCAAGATATAAATTAAGATGAAATTACGCAAAAACATCCTCGAAACTCATCCAGACGGAAAAAAAAAACTCCAATAACAAAATAGATTCAGAATTCCAAAACAGTGCCAAGCGAGTTGTCCGAAACGAACATATACCAAAAATAGAAATTACCAAAAATAGAAAACACGGATATTACATTATCTCCCCCTAAAAATAAGTTTCGTCCCGAAACTTACAACGCGAACAACTCGGGGTATCTCGACCGCATACTCTCTTCCGTATCCCATGTGGCTTCCTCGGATCCATGTCTCGACCATTGAACTTTAACCAGAGGAATGGTTTTATGACGAAGTTGTTTCACCCGACGCTCTAAAATCTGAATCGGCCTCTCCTCAATGGTAATGTCGGGTCCCAATTCGATCTCTCCAAAATCAAGAATATGGCTAGGGTCCGATACGTACTTCCTAAGCTGGGAAACATGAAATACGTTATGAACGTGACTCAAAGACGGCGGCAAGCCTAACTGATAGGCAAGCTCTCCCACTCTCTCTAAAATTTCAAATGGCCCAATATATCTCGGACTAAGTTTACCCTTCCGGCCGAAGCGGTAAACTCCCCGTGTCGGCAACACCTTAAGCAAAACATGATCTCCCACCTCAAACTCCAACGGCCGGCGACGCGTGTCGGCATAAGACTTTTGCCGACTCTGGGTCGTCAACAATCTATCACGAATCAGAGTAATCTTCTCCCTCGTCTCAACTACCATATCGGGCTCGGTACCAACCAGCTCGTACGCATCGTCCCAACACAACGGCGATCTGTACCTCCTCCCATACAATGCCTCAAATGGTGCCATTTTGATCGAGGCGTGCCAACTATTGTTGTACGTAAACTCGATCAACGGCAAGTGCGACTCCCAATCATCCTTCCAATCTAGGGCACAGGCTCTCAACATATTCTCCAACGTCTGGATCGTCCGCTCTGACTGCCCGTCAGTCTGAGGGTGGTAAGACGTACTGAGTCTCAACTCAGTCCCCAAAGCTCGATGAACGACTTTGCCAAAAATGTGATACAAACCGGCCATCACGATCCGAAACAATACTCTTAGGAGTCCCATGTAATCTCACGATCTCTGCAATAAACACTCGTGCCAGTCTCTCTGGACCCCAAGTGTCCTTAATACCCAGGAAATGAGCTGATTTGGTCAGTCGATCGACAATAACCCAAATCATGTTCATTCCAGTCCGAGTCCTAGGCATACTGGTAATGAAATCCATAGAAATATCCTCCCATTTCCACTCCGGGATGGAAAGTGGTCGCAAAAACCCCGCGGGTCGCTGATGCTCGATCTTAACCTGCTGACAGGTCAAAGATCTCGACACGAACTCGCTAACGTCTGTCTTCAAATTACTCCACCAGTAGTTACTCCTCACGTCCTTGTACATTTTACTCGTACCAGGATGTATGGAGTAAGGAGTGGTATGAGCTTCGCTCAAGATCTTCTGTCTCAGCTCAATAACATTCGGTACACATAATCTGCCGCGAAATCTCAGAACGCCATCGTCCTGAATCACAAATCCAGGGGCTTTCCCCTTCCTCACATCCTCCCTCAACTGGACCAAACATGGATCATCGTACTGTTTCGCCTTAATATCATCAGTCAAGGACGAAGTGATCTCTAACGCACAAAGCTGGCCCTGAACTCACTGAATCCAAACCTCAATATTCTGACAGATGAAATCTCGCTGGATCCTACTCTGTGGTGTAAGTACCTCTAACATCTGTAAAGCCATCGGTTTTCGGCTCAACGCATCAGCCACTACGTTGGCCTTACCCGGATGGTAAAGTATCTCGAGATCGTAATCTTTAATTAGCTCTAACCACCTACGATGCCTCATATTCAACTCTTTCTGGCTGAAGATGTACTTCAGACTCTTGTGGTCCGTAAAAATCTTACACGACGACCCATAGAGATAATGCCTCCATATCTTTAAGGCGAAAACGACCGCAGCTAACTCCAAATCGTGCGTGGGATAATTTACCTCATAAGGTTTCAGTTGGCGGGACGCATAAGCAATCACTCTGTCTCTCTGCATCAAAACACATCCAAGCCCAAGGCCCGAAGCATCACTATACACTACGAAATCCTCGTTCCCCTGAGGCAATGCTAAAACGGGTGCGGTAGTCAAACGTCTCTTTAACTCGTCAAAACTGTCCTGCCTGTCTGCAGTCCACTCGAACTTTTGAGTTTTCTGGAGCAACTGAGTGAGTGGTCTAGCGATCTTAGAAAATCCCTCAACGAATCTACGGTAATAGCCAGCAAGACCCAGAAAACTCCTCACCTCCTTCACATTCTTAGGCGTCTCCCAAGCCATAACTGCCTCTATCTTCTGCGGATCTACCCGAACTCCCTCTACTGAAATCACATGCCCGAGGAACGTCACTTCCTCGAGCCAAAACTCACACTTAGAGAACTTCGCGTACAACTGCTCGGCCCTCAAAGTGTCTAATACAATCCGGAGATGTAAGGCATGCTCCTCCCGACTCCGTGAATAGATAAGAATATCGTCGATAAAAACGACTACGAATTTGTCCAGATACTCAATAAAAACTTTGTTCATCAACTGCATGAACACTGCTGGGGCATTGGTTAGCCCGAAAGGCATAACCACAAACTCATAATGGCCATATCTCGTCCGAAAGGCAGCTTTCGGAATATCGACGTCCCGAATCCTCAACTGGTAGTAGCCCGATCGCAAATCAATCTTCGAAAAGACTGTCGCCCCCTGAAGCTGATCAAACAAGTCGTCAATCCGGGGTAAAGGGTATTTATTTTTGATGGTCAACTTGTTTAATTCTCGATAATCGATACATAAACGAAGCGATCCATCCTTCTTCTTAACAAAAAGTACAGGCGCACCCCAAGGCGATGCGCTCGGTCGAATATACCCTTTATCTAACAATTCTCCCAACTGATTCTTCAACTCTAGCATCTCCGACGGTGCCATACGGTACGGTGCTCGAGAGATATGGGCCGCATTCGGCTCAAGATCAATAGGAAACTCCACCTCTCGATGTGGTGGTAATCCCGGTAAGTCGTCCGGAAATACATCAGGATACTCGCTAACAACTGGAATCGACGATATGTCAACCCCACCATCTTCCGCCTGCAGAGCGAAACACCAGTAGCCGACACAACCCTGGTTCAAAAGTTTCATCGCCTTCAAGGCGCTAATCACAACCCCCGATCTACCCGGCTTACAGCCGACGAGAGTATGCTCGGTGCCGTCCTCGGCAACTATCGAGATGGTACGAGTCCGATAGTTCATGATAGCACAGTGACGATCCAACCAATCGTCTCCGAGGATTAAATCCTCACCCTTAAGGTCTATAACAATGAGATTCGAGGGCCAATCCCGGCTCCCGATCCTCACTGGGCAATCCCTAACTTCCCGGTCCCCAACCATACGATCCCCACTGGGTGTACCCACTACAAATGGCTCACACTCAAACAAGCAGTCAAAACCAATACGACTCACACAATCCGAAGCAATAAAGGAATGGGTAGCACCCGAATCAAAAGCAACATCCTTTGGATGAGTAAGGATCTGAGTAGTACAGCGCCACTGGAATATCTGTCTCCTCTGTACGCCTCATCGATACAATCGGGGTGGGCGAACCGAACTCGAGGCCGCACGGCGATTCGGTGACCGTCCCCTACCACGACCGAACTCTGTGGAACATAAGTAGGCTGAGTCCGTGATCCCTCGATCGGTAGTGGTAGTCGAACTCTAATGACCACAGTGGCCCTCTCACAATGAGTCGCCCGATGCCGGTCGCCACAAGTGAAGCAAGTAATCGGAGGAAAAGGGCAATCCTTCATCAAATGCTCATCTTGGTTGCGATTAAAACAAACCACGCCACCGAAGTAACGGATCTGAGCGGTTACCACGAGATCCCCGGCTGATGAAATGGCATCTTCCCCGGTGTAGGGGCAGTGTGCTCTCGAAAATCGGCCACTCTTGCCGGCCGAGAAGTTGCCAAGCTGTTTTGTTTCTTGGCCTCGGCACCCAACTCGATTCAGTGCGGCCATCTCGATCGCTAGAGCGCGATCTCGATACTCCTTCAAAGTGGCACACATGAGCGGTGCCATACTGCACTTTGATATGCGGTTTCATACGCATATTAAAGTAACGGATTTTATCGGCTTCCGTCCTCACGATCTCTCACGAAACCCAATGCGATTGTAAGTAATGATGGCACGAGAAATAGGCACATCCGAGGTGTAGCGGTGAAGAACTCCACAATTCTGCGCTCCTTAGCGGCGGTGGACAATATTCGCTTCCATAGCAGCCACGAACTCATCCCAAGTGGCCCGACGGTCTCGGGCGCAACGGCCTCCCACCATTCCGCAGCCTTCCTTATCCAGAGGTCTTGGGCAATATGTACCCTCTGTCCTCGGGACAAGCTACGGCATCGAAGGTCTGGACAAGAAAGAGCCAATTCTCCCAACCGAGAGTCAAGATCCGAGAAACGAGGAGGATGCATCTTAGACACCGTCTCAAGCCACTTACTAACTTCCTCTTCGGGTGTCGGGGCGGATTACAGCGTCCACCACAGGCTATCGAGCAAGCTGGGCTACTAACTGCTGGAGTACGGCAGTAGCCCCGGCGTCGGCATTATTACCCGACGGCACTGAGTGAGAGGCTGAGTCTGCAGAGGACTGAGAAAGCGAGCCCTCTTCATTATCAGCACCCCGACCACGGCCTTGGCCGCGCCCCCTAGCTGGTCTACCACGACCTCTCAACATACTGAAGAAAATACGAAAAGAACAAGATCAGAAAGATTCACAATTCACAAAGTTGGTAACACAAGTCACAATTCCGAACTACGCAAGAAAACGAATTACAGAAATATAAGAGTTCGAGGAGACTTACAGCCACGGGTCGCACAAAAAAACGGTAGCGTGATGATATTAGGCTCAACGACTGACTCTAACGACATAACTGACAGACCCAAAATTCAACGACAGCCTAGGTATTCAAAACCTAAGCTCTGATACCGTAAATGTAACACCCCAATTCACAAATGGGACATTACACGCCGTAGAACCCTCGTGAGGTCTACCAGGCTAACACATGACACAAACCCACAATGCAATTCCAAACAATGCACTCAAAATGTAAATAAGGCCGTGGCCTCGGCCAAAACAATTTTAACGGAGTACATGAACATAAAATAAATACCAATCCGTTGCCCACGCAGGGGACTTAAACCAAGTTTAAGTGTAGACAGTTTAATTCCAGTACTCGACAAATGCAATGACAAAACATAAAATTACAGACTCGAGCCACATCATCAAGCCAGCCCATCCTTTACATGCGTGTCCCGTGCCTGCTCCTCAGCTCTCCGTGCACTAAATGCATAAGACGCATTTCCCCATTTAAGGGGTTAGCATTCGAATAGCTAGTGCAAGTACACAATTACACAACATTATATACAAAATTCGGTTTTTAGCACAATCATCTCAATCGAAATCATTTGCCATATATATATATATTCCTAATACTACATTGGCAATCAAATCGGTTCAATCATCACGATATCACAAAATCACAATCGGTATCCCGTGGCCGTACCCCTTAGTATCGACCCCGGACATCCCGTCGAACACTCCGGGTGGGATACCACTTCCGCGGCCGTACCCCTTAGTATCGACCCCCGGACATCCCGTCGGACACTCCGGTGGAAGTTCAATGACACACGCACCCAAGTTCCCTTCCGCGGCCGTACCCCTTAGTATCGACCCCGGACATCCCGTCGGACACTCCGGTGGAAGGAACACAACTCACGCACCGAAAATCACAATTCATCATTCATTTCGAAAATCACAACATACATAACGAAATGTAATACATGTACTTGCCTTGAAAGAAACGAAACGAAGGAAAGCAGCGAGGGAATAGGTTTCGGTCGAACAATCCTCCCAAATCCGTTCCTAACACAATAACGGTATACACAAGTCTCAATAATGCGGAAAGGTAAGAATTAATCCTAATTCTACCCCTTGGAACGCTTTGTCGGAAAATACGAAGTCCACGATGGCTATAATCTAAAAATGAAGAAATTACTAGGTTAAATCCGTTAAACTATACTGGAAACAAGGGATTTACGACTACACAATCGTAATCTAACAAGTCGTCGAAGCCAAAACGGATTAAAAGGAAGAATTATGCCAAAAATCCCAAAATCCCCAAAAACTAGGGTTCATCGATGTATACCTCGATTCGGACGGATGGAGGATGATTATGATGATGATAAACCTTGCTTGGAATGCAAAAATCGATCTTTAGAAGGTTCCTACGGGTTGCACCGGATGAATCGCTCGAAAATGCTCAAAGGAAGCTCTCGTCGCGAGAAAGAAAGAAAAGGAGTGAAATAAGTCGACTGGGGATAAGTCAGGAATTAAAAGACCTGGCGGCGAGTTACGTACGTTAACGCCTATTGTTAACGTACGTTATGAAGGTTACGTACGTAACCCCTCTCAGGTTAACGTACGTAACGAACAATCTGGACACTTTCTGCGAAACAATAACGTACGTTACCAATGGGATATAACGTACGTTATGATACCTATATAACGTACGTAAAGGAGCATGCATAACGTACGTTATGCATGCAAGGCGATTGACCTTGCTAATCACTTAGCCCAGCACAGTCGATACAACGACGAAACGCAACACAAGGATAGAATCAAAAGTATAAACATGGGGTATCCAAAACAACGAAGCTGAGTTTTGAAAGAAAATATAATCCCGATCACTAGAGAGTCTCAAATGAAGCAAATGAAGCGAAATTCCCCAAACTTATGAAATTTACAAAAACGGCCCAAGAGCCCGAAAAATCGCGATGCAACGTCGGATTAACAAACTGAAAATTTCAGCACGACCAACTCAACCATACAAACTTATACAAATCAAGAAACAACGGAAACGGACAAGTTTTACGAGAATCGAACGTACATACGGCAAGATATAAATTAAGATGAAATTACGCAAAAACATCCTCGAAACTCATCCAGACGGAAAAAAAAAACTCCAATAACAAAATAGATTCAGAATTCCAAAACAGTGCCAAGCGAGTTGTCCGAAACGAACATATACCAAAAATAGAAATTACCGAAAATAGAAAACACGGATATTACACGTTATGCCTTATACATAGCGTACGTAACCTTTAGCACCTTAACGTACGTTAACTATATTATTTAACGTACGTTATCCTAGCGTACGCTAAGTACACATCATAGCGTGTGCTAACGTGGCTATACTTAGCTATTTGAGCTATTCTTGTCCAACGTCTCAACATATATAATACGAACATACCACATACTGAATACGTATACTCAACTCATTACACCCTCAAGTGTAATTGTCGACCAGATACGACAATTGTACAAATACTGACATCTCAGTCCTTCATTTATTTTATCCGTACTGTACAGATTCCACGATGTACAACATAACTCGGATAAAATAATATTAAACAACAGTAGTAGAAATTCCGGATATTACATTCTACACCACTTAAAATAAGTTTCGTCCTCGAAACTTGCAATCCGTCATAAAAACAAACAAACAAACCGTTCAACCAAAAAATATCCCAAAACCATCACGACAATGATCAATCATCATCATTACCGAATAACCAAAAGAGCATACTTACAAATACGCAGGTCGACGATCTCCTGAGATACTAGCAAGTGACCTCACTGTACAGTCTCAATACGCTTACAATCACAGCTCCTTGAGTCTCAACAAAAATATATCATCTTCGGAAGAAAATAATCTGCCCGTGTCAAATCCTGTCTGCCTGATTACACGATCAAGTTCCAATTCCGATACAATCAATAATGCGCGATATATCTGAGAAATAACTGCCCAAAATAACGACACGAATCCCGAAACATCAACACAAAATCTGAACGCTTATACGATCATTAACAACGATCAGCCAACAAATTTACCGAGAATATCATCGACATGATAATCTTCAATATGACCAACCAGAGGTCAAAACACAATCGAGAATATCATCAACATGATAAATTCCAACACGACCAATCCAAAGGTCAAAACACAATCGAGAATATCATCAAGATGATAAACTCCAATATTACCAACGAACGATCAACGATAATCGAGAATACCTTCACACGGTAAGCTCCAACACGATGAACATAGAACCAAAGAGACAGATACACGAAAGAGCAAAATTCTCAAAATGCTAAACAAATCACATACAGTGGATCTCAACGAAACACAACTGACTGTTGAACAGACCTCTCAGGCGTACGAACAACCAGTCGCAAATCGGAGAACATCCCAAATCATACATGGAGTGGGAATGACCAATTAGTACGGCTCAAAATTCAAAAGTAGTAAAATCACGCTACCACCACATCAATAGAGCCACATAGCACACATGCTCCAGTTTCACAAAATCCAAAGTTCCAAAATTACGTCCTGTGCATGGATCTACAACACGCAACATATTTCTCTTATTCAATAAATCAACCGATCATCCCTGGATAACCAAACTACCATACTAGAGTTCGAATCTCTTTTCATCATACCATACCGATGAAATATCCAGTTCGAGAGTCTCGCTCAGAACTTCACCACGATATGCATTATGCACTAAATGCGTATGTACATCAATCACATTTTCAAGACCAGTTTGAAATCATATAATCTTGTCACGAAGACAAATTTTCGAAAGTTCTTTCAAAAATTCCAAAACTCAAAACATAAATTTTCGTAAGATCACGAAATCAATTTTCGAAAAATTAAATTGGCTCGCTAATGCCAAGTTTTCAATAATAGTGTCCTTCGAATCCACACGATTTCGAAGTTTTAAAATGAAAACTATGCAAATGATTGACCACCTCCATACTCCTGTATACCAGTCCGGCTCGTCACAAATTAAACTGATATTCCATCGGAAAACCACACGATAGAGTTCCAAAATCTTAATATATATATACTCTGATGAAAACTCCTTTTTCTACATATAACTCGCAACGTCAATCATTAACCCATCCTGGATCACCTCAATTATGCTATGACAAAACATTGAATAATCAATAAATCAAACACAGCGAAAGACTACCCGAGAAGTCTCGTTTGAACAAGTAAACCAAAACCCCGAAAGGTAGTAATCAAATAGATAAACGATTAGTAAAGTGTTTTACAAATCTTGGGAGTTTTAGAAAACAAAAAAGCTTTCTTTTGGAACCTTTGGGTTTCAGCCCGTATCTTGTTCCGCATTACAAGAAGTTTAAAAAGTAGAAAACCCTTTTTCGGACCCCAAGTCCTAGGTTTTAAAACTATTTTAAAATCAATTGGTCTCGGCCCAAAATCATTTTTCGTAAAACATCCGTAAAATATTCATTTTGAAAAGTATCATTTTCAAATGCTCAAAAGTAGTTCATATATCTCAAAATGAATTAACATGACTACATGTTCTTCTCAACCATTCGCAACATCTTTCCCAAATACACAACTTCGTTTCCAAAATCTAACCGACATATTGATTTCCAAAATCATAGTTTCTCAAGATCATTAATCCTGTCTCAACCCTGTCACTTCATACTGTGACGCATAATATTCTACTGAATCTCAAAGCATATCAACTTAAATTGGTAATAATTCTCAACGCAATTCAAAAATCCAAGCACTTACAGATCATGCAGCCGATGATTCCCCGTGATACTGGCACATGTATCGACTCTAGAAAATACTCAACACAGATATTTTCAAAACACATGTTTTGCAAATCAGTTCAACTCGAGAACACGACACATTTCTATCCGAAGAAATACGTTAATACTATTTGGAAAAGTTTATAACAAGCCCAGTACTACACTGGCAAATCACATAACGCACAAGCTCGAGTGAACAACAAAAACTCACGGCTCTAATATTTGTCAATCGACAACTCGAATGATGCGACAAAAACGCGACCCAACTCGACCCGACTGCCTAGGTTTTCTCAACCGAAGCTCCGATACCATATTCTGTAACACCCCCATATTTAACCGGGAATATTACAGCGCTGTGGGCCCCGAGATGGAACCCACAAGGCTGAAGGAAATTTTCGCAAACATTTACAAATGCCCAAGAGGCTAACGGCGGTACTATTTTTAAAACATTCGAAGACGTTAAAAAGCCCATTTATCAAACTGTCGTAAAATCTCATTTTGGAAAGGGCAAGGCCAAACAGCCGAAACTCAATAGTTTGAAACATACGTTAAGCTATCGCTTACACGTATCGACAAAATAATTTAGAAAATGATTGCCAAAGTAACCTAAGTTACTAGATATCAAAAGGCCATTTAAAATACTCACACAGCGGAAATACAACATCAAATCAGAACACTCGATTCATAAACACATGCCATAGCCAGTATCCTCTGGGAAGCTCATCTCTCCACGACCTCTACAAGTTCGATATCCAAAGAACCTAAAAAGAAAGCCCACGACGGGGTCAGCCATAATATTCAACAATGATATCAATCACATCACATCAATAATTACATACCAATTAGATAAAAAATAAGAATACGGCCAATGTAATCTTATCGTCATAACTCTACCAAAATTCACATCTCGTACTGTGTCTCACACAATACCCCAAAATCCTCAAAACATCATCATAACTCACTATTACGAAAATCTACTAACTCTGTCCAACCCAAATCCGTCGGGTGACATCATCAAGTCTCAACACGAAAACCGATTGTCCATCAAAGACAAATACCAAGGGAAAATACGGAACATACCTCGAACATGCACAATACCACGACAATCATATCGGTCTAATCCAAGATCATATCAAAGCAACATACGGGCACGGTCCTAACACAAGACCTACAAATGCATACTTATATGACAACGTCAATATGCTCAAAACAATAACAACAGTGCATACTCAATGGAAATCCCATGATCTAGCGCCCTCAGCATAGATCCCAAGATGATCCTACTAGATCAACACAAAATGGATAACCAACAATATACATATGCACAACAATACATGATAAAAATCAATGATGCGAATCCACATGATTCCATCAACACAACACTGGGTAATCCAACGATCCAGCGCCCTCAGCATATAGATCCCCATGATGATCTCGTCGGACCAACGCATGGTGGAAAACCTGTCCAACGATCCAGCGCCCTCAGCATAGATCCCCATGATGATCCCGTCGGACCAATGCATTGTGGACATCCGATCCAGCGCCCTCAGCATAGATCCTCATGATCCCTTCGGATCATTTACAACATAAACAATGCAATTATGCATACACATATGCAAATCAATATGTTCATCAACATGAACAACATATGAATCAAAACATGAACGACACTATGATGAAACAACTAGGACGACTTCATGTTCAGCAACATGAATGACAACCTGCATGATCAATATCATCAATACTAAACCGAATCAAACTAAGATACTTGTCCCGAATCCTTCAGGAGAAATCTCGATGTCAAATCTTCAACGGCGATTATCCTCAATGCTCGGCGATCCAAACGTACCATGGACTATAGATACTCATATCCTCGTCTTTATCGCAGCGTAACCTTGATACCCGAACATACCAATAACCGAGATAAAGCATATACATTATGATTTAACTCCCAGAATCAGAAAAACGACATATAATCCGATAACGATCAACAACCGACACGACCAATCAATCAACTTAACGGGACAACAATACCTCGGCCCTATATAAAACCAAATAATATACTCAAACCATTTTACGAATTCATATCCATCATATGAACCAAAATCCAATAATTACTAATCAATATAACCGATCGACAAATTCAACGATTTCACAATATCTTGATTAGACATAAGTCCGGACAATCCAACTCAAATAATTACGAACTCAAAACCACAACACGATTCATAATCCGATTAATTCAAAATTATAGATAATCATGTTCCAAGGGTTTTCAAATAACTCAAACATTCGATTTGACACTTGTTCGAAGCGTATGAATTTCCAAACTCAATGGTGAATAATAATATTGTCAAACCCTTAATCATATTTGTATTCTAAAATTATCCGAAATCCTTCCAAAATCATAACTTGCATAGTTCAAGAATCCTTCCAGAACACGAATTATCCGAACAACATAATACGACGTTTTCTAGCATCTAAACATTCCTTATTTATATTTTAAGGGGTATATCATCATGTTCTTCAACATATGATCTTCTTAACACCGAAAATCGCAACAACACTACCAAGAATATCAAGAACTCTATGATTCCATAATCATAACCAACATAATCAAGATATAAACTATTATATCATCATCTTCCTTCAACATATAATTCGTAAATCCTTAAGAATCATAACAACAATATCATAATCACCATAATACGAATCAAATACGGAAAACAATACCAAAAATCAGAAATCATGGTGAAGAGTTCAACAAAATACCTCAAGAACATGAATAACACAATCAAACCCTTCAAGAATCATTGATATCTTCATATCCAAGCTCCTAATCCATGCCTCCAAGCTCATAACCAAGATAGGCGGGGTTTATTTTCACTTATATGCTCAGAGGGATGAAGGTTGGAGAAGGAAATCGATTTTCATTCGTGAAGGAATGAAAGAACGAACTTCATTTTATAAACTGCAAAACTCATTACGTACGTTATCCCTTATCATTAACGTACGTAATGCTCTTTAGCGTACGCTACGTGTCCAACATAGCGTATGTAACCTCATACCAGAACTAACTGACCTGTTTCGTTCACTCGCTTACGTACGTAATGTTTCCTTCATAACTTACGTAATACGTACGTTGACTTGCTATAGTGAAACTCCATTTAACGTACGTTATACCCTTCTCGTAGCGTGCGTAATGGTCGGGGTTGACTCGCCTGTCCACATCGGTTGCCGACACACCGGGTCCCACCTGCCGACCACGACTCGATCCTATGATTCCTCATATTACGTACGTAATGCCTTATACATAGCGTACGTAACCTTTAGCACCTTAACATACGTTAACTATATTATTTAACGTGCGTAATCCTTGTCACTTAGCGTACGCTAAATACACATCATAGCGTGCGCTAACGTGGCTGTACTTAGCCATTTCAGCTATTCTTGTCCAACGTCTCGACATACAGAATACGAACATACGGCATACTGAATACGTATACTAAACTCATTACATCCTCAAGTGCAATTGTCGACCAGATACGACAATTGTACAAATACTGACATCTCAGTCCTTCATTTATTTTATCCATACTGTACAGATTCCACGCTGTGCAACATAACTCGGATAATATAATATTAAACAATAGTAGTATAAATTCCGGATATTACATTTTATGGGGCCTTGACTTTGGCTACAGTTCATTTCTCCCTGGCAAATTCAACGGCCTTCTGTTGTATTTTTTCTTCTCAGTTGTTGCTCGATTTTTTCTGACCATGAGATTTCTTCGTAGTGTTTGTCTTATTTGTATGTTAGCCAATGTTTTGATGGTAAGCGTTGTTCCGGTGCAGGTTGTTGTAGTTTTCATCTGCCAGTCAGGTTTGTTTAAATTGTTTTTGGCCACTGCTACTCAGAACTTTCCTATGGTCTGACTAACAAATAATTATAGTTATTGTTTTATAAAATTGTCCCTTTGATTTAAATACATCATTCTTGTGTGGTTTCCGTAAACATGCGTTGCGGTTTCAGTTGTTCTTTTAGGTCTTGATTATACTTCTACAATTGCATGCTCTATTAAAATAGTTTGGGTTTTTATATTTCGTATTCAGTTGGACATTTTATTTGTTTGTAAAATTGATTCTATTACTACTGTTATTCAGATCGAATTTCTTCGCTCTCAGGTGGGCTTTTGCTTTCCTACAGTTCAATGCCGAGCTTTTACTTTCTGCAGTATCCTCCTCACAGTAGTTTTTGGTCAATGTGTGATTTGTGAGGTCTTTGAAATATGCTTTCTTTTGCTTGTGGAAACATATTAGGGTGCTCTTGTATGCTTCAGGCCTGCTCGATATATTGTAGTTTTGTAATCACCTTTTATTTCCTGTGATATCCTCTCAACTTTTTCCGTGCAAACTTGAATTGAATAGTATTATTATTTATGTTTGACTAGGGCGGACGCAATTATTTATCTTCGAACGCAGTTCTGTTTTCTTGTTCAGCAGGTTTCTTTTTGTCAACGATATCAATAACTGGTGTGTTATTTTTTCTTGCAGGTATACCATGTTTCTTCCTTGCTCCTACCTTGTAGTTTTAGAAATATTTTCTTCCTTGTATTTGATGTTTGTCTATCGGATGCAATGTTACTGCATGCCTGTTTATCAATTATCAGTCTGGTCCATGTTGCTGTCGTGCATGCACTGTTTTCTGCATGTATTTGATATTTGCTTCTTAACTGCAATGTGAACGTCTGCTCGTCCATTGGTTGTCAATGTGCTCCATGTTGATTTCCAGCCTGCAGTGCTTAACTCTACTTGGTTTATATAATTGCTATAACAAATTCCGTTTTCATTAAGATTGGCGAGGATTTGACTAAAAGTTAAATTGTATTATATATATATATATATGTATATATATAGATATATAGTCACATTCCATGACATACATGTTGATTTTCTTTTTCATACTTCAACACTTGTAGCAACTTACTGGTAATCTCTGTGGCTCTCCTCACCCAGATCGGGACTATATTTTGATTCTCTACCACTGGTATACATTGGTTTCACTTTTTTCCTCTGTGTTTTCTGATTCTCTACCAAACTTGTCAAAGATTTTGGTATGTTTTTCTCAAAACTCTGTTCTTATCATATTTATTCATTTCTTTATATACACTTTGATCTTGCTTGTTTGGCCTGTATTCATTTGTTTCTAAAGTCGGCTTCGTATCCTTTTTTAAAACAAACATTGCGATGGTGTCATGTGTTTGAGTTTATCGGCTGGAAACCTGATATGGCCCCTTAAAACCTCTGAACAGAGCCTGAGTCTAAGTAGGTGTAACAATGCCACGAACAAAAACACATGATATTCAGTTATTTACCTTATCAATTTCTGTTGGTTCGATTTTAGACTATGTTTTGGTGGCTGTTAGCGTCTGCTGTGGTTTTTGGTCTGCAGTTGGGTTTATTTAAACTCTCTTTTTCGCTTCCAGAATACTGCTACATTTGCGCAGGTGATTGTGGATTTGATTTCGCTTCGATATTTTATTTTCTTTGTTCCATGTAGTTCCGCTGGCTTCTTGTCAGGCCTATAGGTTTCTTTCTATTTGAGGGTTTTCGCTTTCCTACAGTTCAGTGCTGAACTTTTAATTTCTACAGTATCCTCCTCACATTAGTTTTTGCTCAATGTGTGATTTGTGAGGTCTTTGAAATATGTTTTCTTTTGCTTGTGGCAACATATTATGGTGCTCTTGTATGTTTCAGGTCCGCTCAATATATTGTAATTTTTTAATGACCTTTTATTTCCTGCAATATCTTCTCAACTTTTTCCGTGCAAACTTGAACTGAATAGTATTATTATTTATGTTTGACTAGGGCGGACGCAGTTATTTGTCTTCTAACACGGTTCTATTTTCTTGTTCAGCAGGTTTCTTTTTGTCAACGAGATCAATAACTGGTGTGTTATTTTTTCTTGAAGGTATACCATGTTTCTTACTTGCTCCTACCTTGTAGTTTCAGAAATATTTTCTTCCTTGTATTTGATGTTTGTCTATCTGATGCAATGTTAATGCATGTCTGTCTCTCAATTATCAGTCTGGTCCCTGTTGCTATCATGTATGCACTATTTTCTGCATGTATTTGATGTTTGCTTCTTGACTGCAGTGTGAATGTCTGCTCATCTGTTGGTTGTCAGTGTGCTCCATGTTGCTTTCCTGCCTGTAGTGCTTAACTGTACTTGGTTTATATAATTGCTGTAACAAATTCCATTTTTATTAAAGTTGGCGAGGATTTGACTAAAAGTTAAATTGTATTATATATATATATATATATAGTCATGTTCCATGACATACATGTTGATTTTATTTTTCATACTTCAACACTTGCAGCAACTTACTGGTAATCTCCGTGGCTATCCTCACCCAGATCGGGAATATATTTTGATTCTCTACCACTGGTATACATTGGTTTCACTTTTTTCCTCTGTGTTTTCTGATTCTCTACTAAACTTGTGAAAGATTTTGGTATGTTTTTCTCAATACTCTGTTCTTATCCTATTCATTCATTTCTTTATATACAATTTGATCTTGCTTGTTTGGCCTGTATTCATTTGTTTCTAAAGTCGGCTTCGTATCCTTTTTTAAACAAACATTGCGATGGTATCATGTGTTTGAGTTTATCGGCTGGAAACCTGACATGGCCCCTTAAAACCTCTAAATAGAGCCTGGGTCTAAGTAGGTGTAACAATTCTACGAACAAAAACACATGATATTCATTTATTTACCTTACCAATTTCTATCGGTTCGATTTTAGACTATGTTTTGATGGCTGTTAGCGTCTGCTGTGGTTTTCGGTCTACAGTTGGGTTTGTTTAAACTCTCTTTGCTCTGACTCTGCTTTCTGCTCGGTGTCTTGTTTTCTACTGGTCTCTGGGATTGCTCCTTCTCATGAACGTTCTTGAAAATTTTTTCAAATTGGTCAGCTCTATTATATGAATTGCATTACACAGCAGTAGTAGGTGTATGGCCTATATTTGTTCAAATGGGCCGATTTTGTAAAACTGACTTTGTAAAACTGATTTTCTGCTGCTATATCAGAGGTTACCTGCTCGGTGCGCAATCACCTAACATATTTTCCGTATCAAAATCTTTGGGCTACATGCCGTTCTTTACAGTCTTACATGGCATCGTTTTACAAATTTCTCATTGAATGTTGTCTTGTTCTATTTTTTTAATGAACGTGCCTGGATATTGATTTGATGATTTCTGTTTGATGATACAAATTTCTCATTATTTTGCCCAACAACTTTGGCTCTCATTTCAATATCTAACATACTACACCCCATTCTTCTAACCAATGACGTATTGTCTTTCATCATCTTCCACAGATGCCCTTAAAATCTCCACACCGCACAAAGGTAATTTCTTATCAACATGTTCTACTCGTATACATTCACTAAATATATATTACCGCATCTTTCTTATTTCAGAACATCCCAACCCTGAGGCACACATAAATACATCATCACGCGGCCGAGCATTGAAAGCAAAAAGAGTTGACTAACTCAACTTTGATGTCTGACTGTATAATCAGACCTCCACCAGCCTCGATCCCTGCCTGTATATTGAAAGTTTTTCTATGATTAGCCTCGCAGTTTTGAATGTCAAATTACAATTGAAAGTTTTATTTTACTTACTTGTTGATTTTAGGTATTTCCTGACTCAGTTGTGGTTGTTACCAAACTTGCTGGCGTAGTTTTTGTGTATCATATCTGTAAATTTCTAATTTGTAGTTATTTCCTTTTCCTCGAAAGATAAATGTTGCGTTCTACTATTTCAGGAATAACTTAGTTATATGGAGCCCCTAAAGTTATATCAGCGTTTTCGGCCTGAAAATCATACGTGTGCTCCAATATCAGATCATATAAGGTTCTCTAATATAGTATACTTTGTTTAAAGTGCAATGTTTTTAAATTGTATTCCTACCTTCATAAGTTAGGGTTTGTGTAATTTTTTGAAAGCCCATTACATCAAGTTTTATGACTATATGTTGCATATAGGCCGACAAAGATAAGTACGGATGCTTTCGATAATTGAGGTTGATATGTTTTTTGTATCCCATCTCATGATCAGTAAAGCTAGGATATTTCTAGAAACACTTCTTGCATTTTCCGGTGAGAATGGTTCCTGCAGTTTACTGTCATATTTTTTGTCACTAGCTAACGAAAATCAAAGATTAACATTTATCGTGCGATTTGGAGATAATGAGAGATTCGAAGGAGGAACTCGAGCAAACAAAGCCATAAAATATGTCTACCAAATATAATAATTTTACTTTGTCTTATATGGTATTTGATTGTCCAGTTTCTAAAAAAAATTAACAGTGGATACATGATCTAAAGTGCACATTGCACACATTATACACATTACACACATTTCATCTTAATAAGCACTATTTACTTGCAATTTTCATGCTAATAAGGTACACAATATACACATTGCGCCATAAAAGCTGCTAAAAGTGCTTTCACAAAGCTCTTAACTGCAACAACAATCTTCAAGTTTCCCACATTTTTTATGAATTATCAATCAATGATTTATCTTCAATTCCGGAAACTATTTACCTAACCACATAATGTGAGTGAGATATATATTTTAAGAACAGGAAGATCCTGCAGTTATTCCGCAGTTATGCATTTTATTATATTCCGTGCAGAATATCGTTAAAGAAGGAGCTAGCAAAACTGCAACTATCAATATCACAAGAGATTCATCTCTTTTGTGTTGTTTACGCATAACTCAATATAAAATATGATATATTTTGCCTAACTAAATAAATAAATGAATAATATATAAATTTATACTATCAATTTATTTAAAAATTAATATCTTGCCTAACTAACTGATATGCAGTATGAAAAAAGCCAAAAAATGAATAATATATAAATTTATACTACCAATTTATTGAAAAGTTAATATCTTGCCTAACTGATATGTAGTATGAAAAAGGCAGAAAAAATCACGTTATTCAAAATTCTGCTATTTATGTAAATGAATAAAAAAAAATATGTAACATGGCAACCAAGGTGTAAAGAACTAACCAAAATTATTATAACCATTTCCGAGTATAAAAAGCTCGAATCTAATCAATTAACCCCGATATTCATAAAGTTCCAACTCGAATACATAAAATATGGTCTGATTCATATATGGGCAATCCCGTGCATTGCACGGGACCAAAAAACTAGTGTGTGTGTGTGTGTATATATATATCTATATATATATATATATATATATATATATATATATAGATAGAGAGAGAGAGAGAGAGAGAGAGAGAGAGATTTAATAAATTAGGTTGTATTTGATAAGTGAAAATCGTATCTTCGAGTTTGAAAATTAATCCACTATCTTGGTTGGCATTGTTTTTTTTTTTTTTGATAACTCAGTTTCTATGCTTACACCTAACTATGTCTGAGGGTAACAGCTCCGCTTTCTCATTACTGCCACCAAGTTGAATCGCGGGATGTGCACGAACTGATCAGTGTCTTGTCGGGTTCTGCTGACGTACAACCAGATCCTCCCAGGTAAAGAGAACATGAAGTCCTCCCCCCGAATCGAACCCACACGGATGATATTCAGTATGAGGTCCTGTCAAAGGCTTAATTAGATCGTATATGCCCCGGGAAAGATTTTTGAAGTGGAGGCAAGAGGGATAGAACCCCTGAATTACGAGATCACATTTTATGTATTCGAGTGTGGCCACTGTAATATCCGCAATTTCGGATTTCCGGTAATTTTATTTTTTTCGGCGGAAGTCCGTTTCGACGACTCGCTTGGGACCGTCTCATCATTCTGAGAATGATTAATTCTGCATTTTTTGTCATCCGAGTTCGTTTCGGTATTGTTTTGTTGAGTTCCGTGTTTCTTAACGACTTTTCCGCACTCGAGTTCGATTCTTGTGAATCTCGTTCGAAATTACTGTTTCGAGTTTCCCGTAAGTCCGTTTAACTTTGTTAGACGTGTTCTGAACTTCGGTTTGGTTATTCGATCAAGTATCGTGATTTTCGGACGTTTTGGGCCATTTTCGTAATTTCCCAAAGTTTGGGATAATTACTTTCCGTTGTCGAATTTCGAGCCTTCGGGTGGCCGGAATCATGTGTTCTCTCAGTGTTCGGATTCGTCTTTACGAGTACTTCGTAACCGTGCTTTCGATTTACGTTCAGGTCTGAGTTTCGGGATTTTTCGGACCGTCGGAACGACCGAGTCCTGGCCGGGCCGGACTGCGGCGAACGCCTCGAAACGGCGCTGCCCAGCGCCGTGTCTTGCGCCGGGTCGGCCAGGACCAGCAGCCTGCCGAGACACGGCCGAGACACCCGGCGCTGATCTGGGCCGTTTGCTGCGCCGTGTCCGGCAGGGCTATAAATATGGCAGAGCAGTCGGGTTTTTCTTCATTTTTCTCACTCGTTTCTTCCTCTTACGCGGCTGGAGCTTTGATGATCATGGAGGGATGTTGTTAGGGGTTAAATCCCTGAAGTTTTGAAGTTCATAACATCGATTAATCCTTCCATAACTTGCTCCGATCGACCGAATCAAGGCAAGTTTTCTTAAAATATAGTTTTGGGGATTTTGTTCGATTTGTCCGTTTAATCCGTTTAAACTCAGAATATTGATGGATTGATGATTGTTAAGCTATATTATATCTAATTCCTTGTTATTCCACGGTTGGATTGCCACGGATTTGTCGTTTTATTGAGTATTTTATCGACGCCTTGAAGGTTTTTGATAAAATGTCACAAAGAGAATTCGAGCGTTCTACCATTATTCTTCCTTGTATGATCGATGATTTACTGATTATATGTTGTTAGGGTCGAATTCTTGTGAAGAACTCGAGTCGGAACCCTTCCATTCGTTGTCTTCTTCGGGGTCCGAGCTTCCCGGTCGAACCGTGTTCTTCGGAGCGTTTGGTAGCGGTTATTAAGGCAAGTATCTTATTATACGACTTGTATCTTGCGACTAGTAATTACGTATGATATGTATGATGATTTTGCTTGCCTTCGTAATTATGTTCCGTTTGAGTTGGTTGTGTTTTCCGTAATTTGAAGGCATTGTGATAATAATGTTATATTAGTATACGTGTTAGGCGTTGTGCCATTTGTTCAGGATTGCAACGTACATATGGGATGGTTGTACACTCGGTTGTGCAATGTATTGTGTACCGAACGTGTGTTATGCTGGTTATGTGTCGTTGATTGACGATAGTTGTTGCGAGTGTTGAGATTGTGTTATGTGCGTGGGATGTACGATTTTGTGGTGATCAATGTGATTGATTAATTGTGCTCATTGTTGTATGTAATGTGGAATGGCTTGATATTTGATGATTATGAGTTGTGTCGTGTCGATGTGTGTGTGTGTGTTCCAGGTAGGGTCTGACGAGGCCTCTGGAGTTCGGTACATGATGTGTACGAACAAGGTGTGTAATCGAGGTAGGGTCTGACGAGGCCTCTGGAGTTCGGTACATGATGTGTACGAACAAGGTGTGTGTAATATCCGCAATTTCCGATTTTTCGGTAAATTTCTTTTACAGCCGGAGTCCGTTTTGACGACTCGCTCATGACCGTTTCGTCATTTCGAGAATGATTAATTCTGGACTTTTTGTCATCCGTGTAATAACCGGTTGTAATTCATTCATTTTCATTCAGTAATTATCAGTCTGTAATTGTCACTCAGTGTATTTTCACTCAATTATAATCATTCATCAATCATGTTCGTTCACCGTGTTCACCGTTCGGAAAAACTTCGAGTTGTGTATCATTATTGTTCATTGTTTCAACTTTCCTCTTATGAGTTCGACTTTGTTAGATCACCATTAATTTTTGGTAACTCCAAAAATTCTAAATCTTTGCAATATTATAGAGCATCGAATTAGCTTTCCAATGGTTCAAACGGTGAGTCAATCGGAGTCCGGACGAGAGAGTTATGATCGTTTTCGTTCACCCGCTCATTTTTCAGCTTTTGGCCGATCACTGCCGACCGGACTCGGTCGTGTCGTCCGACACGGCCCGTGCCGTACTCGTCCGGAAATGCCGAAGTATCTGCCCACAGGACTCGACCGTGTCGTTTGGCACGGCCGAGTCGAACTCTTCCGGATAAGCCTGAACCGACTGCCGACACGCCCGACCGTGTTCCAGGACACGGTCGAGTCATGCCGAGTCGCTGTCGGACGGGTCGCTATCGGAAGGCCCTCCGCGCCGCGACCGTGTCAAGCAGGACACGGTCGAGTCCCTGTCGGCCAGCTGTGCGACACGACCATGCCGATCGGCACGGGCCGTGTCCGGCAGGGTAGTCAAACCCTTTAAATTCGTTTTTTGAGCATTTCAGCTCATTTTTTTCCCTTTTCTTCACCTACAACCGAGAGAGAGAGCTTGAGGGAGGGTTTTTCCTTCAAAAATCATTTGAGTGTTTGATTTTCTTCATCCTCCTTCGATCGTGTAGCTCGGATTGTGGATTTAGCACGTGTTCTTCGGATTATAAGGCTTGAATCTTCAAGAGGTAAGAACTCCTTCAACCCTAGTGTGATTTTGGGGAGGGTTTGGTGGTGATCTTGTGTTTTAATTCGAATTAACCGATGTTGTTATTAGATTTTGATAGTATTCACGCGACCCATGGTTTTCTTGTTTTTGATTAGGATGAAATCCCGTTGTTATACCATTGACCGATTTCATTTCCTTATGCACTCTTGGTGTCCGATGAATTGTCCCAACGGGTAGAATTAGGATTAATTCTTACCTTTCCGCATTATTGAGACTTGTTGTATACCGTTGTTGTGTTAGGAGCGGATTTGGGAGGATTGTTCGGACCAAAACCTATTCCTTCGTTGTTTCCCTTGCTTCATCGTGTTCAAGGCAAGTATCTTGCCCATACATTATGTGTTTTGTGGATATTACGGTTGTTAATCGTCGATATGTGCTAAATAAATATTAATAACCATTTTTCAAAAGAATCGGAATATTTATCATCATGGTTTTTGTAAAGGTGACCCGTGTGTGTTGGGAATTAATGTGCTTAGATGAATATGTGAGTTTGTGTGATATTAGTTGTGTCGTTCGGTGCTGTTGAAATCTTGTGCTTCCTTGTGAATCGTATCATTACTTGGTCATGAGTATATGTTGGATGAACTGGCCATTCTAGTAAGGTACCTCGACTATATATACTGTGATTGACCTTCGAGGCTTGTGGTTTGCAACTGTGATTTTGGAACGTGTGTGTGTGTTGTTCCTTCCACCCGGAGTGTCCGACGGGATGTCTGGGGGTCGATACTAAGGGGTACGGCCACGGAAGTGGACTTGGGTGCGTGTGTGGATGAACTTCCACCCGGAGTGTCCGACGGGATGTCTGGGGGTCGATACTAAGGGGTACGGCCGTGGAAGTGGTTTCCCACCCGGAGTGTCCGACGGGATGTCTGGGGGTCGATACTAAGAGTGCAGTGCGGGTTACCAGTTGTGGTTTTTCATCTTGAGGATGACGATGTTTTCGTTAATTGTGATATTGTCCGGAGTATCACAATGCTTTGTGCTCGGGGTTGAGAGACATTGTATATCGAGTCTTGGTGCTTGGCTAGAATGGCATAGGATTAATGTGTATTATGTAATGTGTCCTTGTAAGTGAATTGAAGTGGATGATCGGGTCGTGGACCCTGTGTTTTGTGACCGGAATGGTTGGGTCGTGGATCCCGTGTTTTGTTAAACGGATTTGTATTTTGAAAAATGAACTTTGGGGCTGTGACCCTAAATGGCTTTCGAGGAATTAAGAACATTTTCAATTTTTGATGTTTTCAAAAACTCCCGAGATTTGGAAATGTTTTCAAAATGCTTACTTGCTTCATTTCTGCTTTCAAGACTTGAACTATTTTTAATTAAATATATCTCGGGAAGTCTTTCGTTATATTCTCGGAATGTGTTGTGTATGGCTCGTATTTGCACTTTATACTTGCACTAGCGAAACAGTGGAGTTTTGCTAACCCCCGAGTAATCGGGGGTGGATATCTATACTGTGTCCATGTACATGCAGGTTTTCGGGAGCAAGACACAAGATCGGCACGAGGGATGATGAAAGACGAATGATACTAATCACACGAAGGCCAGTTTTGGGTTCAGTTAGTCGGAGTCCATTGTATTGTCTTTTCCGCTGTCTTATTGTTTGTGGTGGTAATTATCTTACCCTTGCGTGGGTATGAGTCTGGATGAATTTATGTACTTTTATTTGTAAGTCAGTGTCGAAAGACCAAATCGGTCTATTGATTCGTCATTTTAATTCGTCAGTATGTAATGTAATGTGTTGTGTTGATGTCTAGCCTGGTGGATCCTCACGCAGAGGGTCTGCGGCGTGTAATATTCCCGGTTTGATCTGGGGGTGTTACATTTATGGTATCGGAGATTAGGTTGCGGAAACCTAGGCTGTCGGGTCCAGTCGTGTATTGTTGGGTCTTGTCTTGTCAGATTGATTCTGACTGATGTCGTGTCGCGACGCGTCGTTTGGAATGTCGGCCGTGATTAGTATCAGGGTGCAGCCATCATCTTCGTGCGATCTGTGGATGTAAGTCTCCCTACTACAGGTTGTACCACGAGCTATACGAGCCTGTGTGATTTTGTGTTATGTAGTTAATATTTGAAGGTGCATCGTGAGTAAGTGACATATATTTGTTGATTCCCGTCTTGCGCTAAAATGTAGAATGATATTGCTGAATGTATCCTTGTATAAATCATTTTTCTTACAAGAGTATAAATCTTGGAATTTTAAGTTTTCAAATCCTTTCGGGGAGTCACGTAAAATTTTTAAAATGCCCTCCAAGGGAGGAAAAAGTTGATTTTCGTATGTTGACCACAAGGCTGAAAGTTCTGAAAACTCGAATTATTGATAATTCTTTTCCACTGTGTACTATAAGTTTTCAAAACACGAGTTTTGAACTCAAATGAGTTCTACAAAATATACTCAAGACGTGATCCTTGCTTTTAACTTTCAGTTTTGAATGACAATTGCCTTTTGATGGTTGCTCATGATGTGTTGTAATTATGTGAATCGATGGCTTTGAGATTCGAATATTGTTGTTTTTTAATTGCGACCTTCGATTCCAGTGATGTCGTATATATGTTCGCAATCATGTTGCTAAAATAGAACCGTTAGCGCACGCTAAGTGTAAGGCTAACGCGCGCTAATGCAGCATGGGTAGCGCATGCTAAATATGTGTTGTAACGAGCGTTAGTCAGTCTGGGCAGAGGCTATGGAACCGCATTATAGCCGTTAGGTCTAACTTTTGCGGCCAATCACCTGTAGTTGTATTCTCTACGTGGTGTCTAGTGATAACAACTGTTGTGCGTGAATGTGTGTTAAGACTTTTCGTATTAATAGGTGATATTTGATTGTGTTTGATGAATTGATAAATTATGTCTGCTGCGAGTGTGTTCGAACACGCTTTTCTAAAACTTTCATAAGTTTGTGCAAGTGCGATTAGCCGGCGGCTTCGTATGAACTTTGGAAATTGTTTGAAATTTGTGAGCCGGCCTAAGATTCTCAAATAAAACCTCGACGGCATTTGAAAGAGTTGTTTTAAAGTACCTTGAACATTTTGTAAAATTTTACCGTCGTTGATGTTTGTGAAGTGTTGGGAGAATTTTTGAAAATGATTTTTAGCATATTGTTGCATTTTCAAATAATTCGAGTGAATGATTTTCAAAAATTTTCACACCATAAAAATATTTTATTTCAAAAACCAATGCGATTTTTTATTTTCAAAAATATATAGTGAAAGATGAGAAATCTCACTCGATGTAAAGTTCAAACTCGGATTCGGAAATGTTAGAGTATGTAAGAATGATTTGATGATCTTGCATGGTTAACTTGTTAGTTGTTAATGGCGATGATGATACGTAGAGGCATGATGACTTCAAATGATTTCAAATGAGACGGTTAAAGTATGTTGTTTGCAAGTTTTGATGAAACAGCCCGAGGTACCAAAAGTACTTTTAAAGTTTATTTCAAATAGATGTACAAATCCAAGGATTTTCAAAAGATTTCCTTTAAAAGGATACCTCGTGGATTTTCTTTTCGAGTTGTTATTGGTTACCCCATGTGATATGTCGTCTTTGAGTTGGTACCTTAGTATAATATTTTGCGAAGTTGTGCAATCGTATTGAGTGGGAATCCGCTTAGTATGCCGATGGGCGAGAGGGGCGATCGTGACCACGATGCTAATGGCCATGAAGATCGGATGTGGACCAAGAGGATATGGTCGGGAAGGTTTCTATTCCAAGACTTCGTTCTCGTTGTTTAGGTTTGGGACGAAACCTCTTTTAAAGGTGATATGATGTAATACCGCATTTTCTTTCTTTCTCTTGTTTCGTCAATCGTATCGACTCATTGTGTTCGTTGATGCTTCGACACAGTGTTGTTTCTCACCTTTGTCATTCGAGCGAATTCTGATATTGTCCCAAATTGATCTATATATCGTTGTGACCTTTTCAAGTTCGGAAAATTAGTCTCGTTTTCGATCTTCCAACCCTTGGGCGGTGGAATTCCGTATTTGTTCAGCGATTGGCTCGCGTTTTGATTGATGTACCGTTGGGTTGGTCAATCGTATTGATTTTCGTCCGTTGTGTTTTGTGTTTGTTCGGATAATTGACTTGATTGTATTATCCAGTTGATGACGCTTGTCACTTGTTGGTTTTATTATATCCCTAACGGCGGCGTTGTGTTGGTCGTCGTGGAGCGTGTTTTCACGCCGTATATTCCTTTGCGTTGCTTGTAACGTTTCGCCGATGGGCGTAAGTTACGCGTTTCCTTGCGTATCTCGTTAAGCTTTCCTGGCAGGATATTGCTTCTCCCTACTTGTTTTAAGTTTCGGGACGAAACTTCTTTTAAGGAGGGTAGAATGTAATATCCGCAATTTCCGATTTTTCGGTAAATTTCTTTTACAGCCGGAGTCCGTTTTGACGACTCACTCATGACCGTTTCGTCATTTCGAGAATGATTAATTCTTGACTTTTTGTCATCCGTGTAATAACCGGTTGTAATTCATTCATTTTCATTCAGTAATTATCAGTCTGTAATTGTCACTCAGTGTATTTTCACTCAATTATAATCATTCATCAATCATGTTCGTTCACCGTGTTCACCGTTCGGAAAAACTTCGAGTTGTGTATCATTATTGTTCATTGTTTCAACTTTCCTCTTATGAGTTCGACTTTGTTAGATCACCATTAATTTTTGGTAACTCCAAAAATTCTAAATCCTTGCAATATTATAGAGCATCGAATTAGCTTTCCAATGGTTCAAACGGTGAGTCAATCGGAGTCCGGACGAGAGAGTTATGATCGTTTTCGTTCACCCGCTCATTTTTCAGCTTTTGGCCGATCACTGCCGACCGGACTCGGTCGTGTCGTCCGACACGGCCCGTGCCGTACTCGTCCGGAAATGCCGAAGTATCTGCCCACAGGATTCGACCGTGTCGTTTGGCACGGCCGAGTCGAACTCTTCCGGATAAGCCTGAACCGACTGCCGACACGCCCGACCGTGTTCCAGGACACGGTCGAGTCATGCCGAGTCACTGTCGGACGGGTCGCTATCGGAAGGCCCTCCGCGCCGCGACCGTGTCAAGCAGGACACGGTCGAGTCCCTGTCGGCCAGCTGTGCGACACGACCGTGCCGATCGGCACGGGCCGTGTCCGGCAGGGTAGTCAAACCATTTAAATTCGTTTTTTGAGCATTTCAGCTCATTTTTTTCCCTTTTCTTCACCTACAACCGAGAGAGAGAGCTTGAGGGAGGGTTTTTCCTTCACAAATCATTTGAGTGTTTGATTTTCTTCATCCTCCTTTGATCGTGTAGCTCGGATTGTGGATTTAGCACGTGTTCTTCGGATTATAAGGCTTGAATCTTCAAGAGGTAAGAACTCCTTCAACCCTAGTGTGATTTTGGGGAGGGTTTGGTGGTGATCTTGTGTTTTAATTCGAATTAACCGATGTTGTTATTAGATTTTGATAGTATTCACGCGACCCATGGTTTTCTTGTTTTTGATTAGGATGAAATCCCGTTGTTATACCATTGACCGATTTCATTTCCTTATGCACTCTTGGTGTCCGATGAATTGTCCCAACGGGTAGAATTAGGATTAATTCTTACCTTTCCGCATTATTGAGACTTGTTGTATACCGTTGTTGTGTTAGGAGCGGATTTGGGAGGATTGTTCGGACCAAAACCTATTCCTTCGTTGTTTCCCTTGCTTCATCGTGTTCAAGGCAAGTATCTTGCCCATACATTATGTGTTTTGTGGATATTACGGTTGTTAATCGTCGATATGTGCTAAATAAATATTAATAACCATTTTTCAAAAGAATCGGAATATTTATCATCATGGTTTTTGTAAAGGTGACCCGTGTGTGTTGGGAATTAATGTGCTTAGATGAATATGTGAGTTTGTGTGATATTAGTTGTGTCGTTCGGTGCTGTTGAAATCTTGTGCTTCCTTGTGAATCGTATCATTACTTGGTCGTGAGTATATGTTGGATGAATCGCCATTCTAGTAAGGTACCTCGACTATATATAGTGATTGACCTTCGAGGCTTGTGGTTTGCAACTGTGATTTTGGAACGTGTGTGTGTGTTGTTCCTTCCACCCGGAGTGTCCGACGGGATGTCTGGGGGTCGATACTAAGGGGTACGGCCACGGAAGTGGACTTGGGTGCGTGTGTGGATGAACTTCCACCCGGAGTGTCCGACGGGATGTCTGGGGGTCGATACTAAGGGGTACGGCCGCGGAAGTGGTTTCCCACCCGGAGTGTCCGACGGGATGTCTGGGGGTCGATACTAAGGGGTACGGCCGCGGGTTACCAGTTGTGGTTTTTCATCTTGAGGATGACGATGTTTTCGTTAATTGTGATATTGTCCGGAGTATCACAATGCTTTGTGCTCGGGGTTGAGAGACATTGTATATCGAGTCTTGGTGCTTGGCTAGAATGGCATAGGATTAATGTGTATTGTGTATTGTGTCCTTGTAAGTGAATTGAAGTGGATGATCGGGTCGTGGACCCTGTGTTTTGTGACCGGAATGGTTGGGTCGTGGACCCCGTGTTTTGTTAAACGGATTTGTATTTTGAAAAATGAACTTTGGGGCTGTGACCCTAAATGGATTTCGAGGAATTAAGAACATTTTCAATTTTTGATGTTTTCAAAAACTCCCGAGATTTGGAAATGTTTTCAAAATGCTTACTTGCTTCATTTATGCTTTCAAGACTTGAACTATTTTTAACTAAATATATCTCGGGAAGTCTTTCGTTATATTCTCGGAATGTGTTGTGTATGGCTCGTATTTGCACTTTATACTTGCACTAGCGAAACAGTGGAGTTTTGCTAACCCCCGAGTAATCGGGGGGGTGGATATCTGTACTGTGTCCAGGTACATGCAGGTTTTCGGGAGCAAGACACAAGATCGGCACGAGGGATGATGAAAGACGAATGATACTAATCACACGAAGGCCAGTTTTGGGTTCAGTTAGTCGGAGTCCATTGTATTGTCTTTTCTGCTGTCTTATTGTTTGTGGTGGTAATTATCTTACCCTTGCGTGGGTATGAGTCTGGATGAATTTATGTACTTTTATTTGTAAGTCAGTGTCGAAAGACCAAATCGGTCTATTGATTCGTCATTTTAATTCGTCAGTATGTAATGTAATGTGTTGTGTTGATGTCTAGCCTGGTGGATCCTCACGGAGAGGGTCTGCGGCGTGTAATATTCCCGGTTTGATCTGGGGGTGTTACAGTGTGTGATCCAGGTAGGGTCTGACGAGACCTCTGGAGTTCGGTACATGATGTGTACGAACGATGTTTGTGGCCGGGTAGGGTCCGTTGAGGCCTCCGGAGTTCGGTACATGATGTGTACGAACAGTGTGTGTGGTCCGGGTAAGGTCCGTCGAGGCCTCTAGAGTTCGGTACATGATGTGTACGAACAATGATCGTGTAGCAGTGATTATTTGGGTAACATTTTAAATATGGGTCTCGGACTCATAATGATATATTATCTAGTGTGCTTTGAAACGAGAATCGGGTTAAGGCCCTAAAGTTTTTCGAAAGGTTTTGTGAATCAGGACTTGAGGTCTTAAAGGTTTTGAAAATCTAAAAAAATCCGAGATGATAATCTTATTTTTGAATGCTTCATAGCTTATCTTCCTTGTGAAAACCTCCGGAATATTTTGATACTTGATTATTATATTGGATTCACGATTATTATTTGCTTGTTACATTTCGTATGATTTGATACTTGCACTAGTAAAACGGTGGAGTTTTACTAACCCCAGTAATCGGGGTGGATGTCTGCTTTGCGTCCGTACATGCGTATTCGGGGAGCGATCCACAGATTTGCACAAGAGGATGACGAGCTGCGATACTAATCATGAGTCGAGAGTTGTTTTGATTTTTGTTGTGTTGTCAGAGTTGATTTCAGTCTTCCGCTGTATTGTAATTCGACCCCTGTGTGGGTAATGTTATTTAAGTCAGTTTTATCGATTGGGTTGTGTGACCTCATCGGTCTGTGTATTCACGTGTAAGTGACCATATCGATCTGTATCATTTTATTGTTTGACCCTGGCTGGGCAAGCATCTGGTTGTTTATGGATGTTTAGCCTGGTAGATCCTTGTGGAAAGGGTCTATGGCGTGTAATATTCCCATATGGTTTTGGGGGTGTTACATTTATGGTATCGGAGCTTAGGTTGCGGAAACCTAGGCTGTCGGGTCGAGTCGTGGTTTGTCGAGTAATGTGTTGTCTTGTCGTTCGAGTCGTCAGGTGACAAGTTGAGTTGTGCGTAGTCACAACGTGTCGGATATGTTGTCGGACGAGATTAGTATCGTGGGCGACCGTCACCTCCGTGCAACCTGTGGATGTAAGTCTCCTCCTTTATGCGTAATACCTGTGTATCTCGATTTTATCTTAGTGAGTTAATTGCGGTGCATAATTTTATTTACACAGTATTGTGTAATATAGTTGTGTTTAATACTTGTGACACATAGTATGTGTATAGAACTGGGCACGTTATTGTTTTCTCTTTGAACCACCGGGTGGGGTGGTAGGTTGTGAAAGTTTTAAATCTTGATGGGTTTCGAATAGGTACTGACGGTAGAGTTTGTGAGAAACTCCGATGAATGATTTTGCTGTGTGTTTAAACTAGATACCACGAGATGCATTTGATTGAATTGGCGACCCTGGTTTCCATTTGAGTATATGGTTTTAAATTCGACTGTTTTTGGAATGTTGTAATTTTTGTCCGCTATGGGTAAGTTTGAGAATGTTTCCTGGAGGACTTTACAGTTTGAGAATTTTGTAGAAATCGATTTTTGGAAAATATTTTGGTGGTGCGGTCAAACCATGGTTTATATGGATTTTTTAAAATTTGTTAAATTTTGACAAATGGGCCGTGTATTTTCAAATGACACAATCAGACGGTATTTGAAAAATGTGTTTTGAAATACTTCGGACGTTGTAAAATATTACCGTCATCGACCTTTTTGGCGTTTTGTAAATGGTTTTTAGCCTGGTGGGTTCCGGCGCGGCACCCACGGCGCTATAATGTTTCGTGTAATTATCTGAAATTTTTGGGCATTCTAGCCCATTGAATTATCTTTGAAAACTTTGAGTACCCTAGAAAATAAATTTCTAGACGTCCTTTTAAAATGAATTATTTTCTTGTGGTACATCCAAGGTGCCACAATATGTTTCAAGATTCTTCTACCTCGAGGACCAAAATGTTTTGAGATATTTTCCAATGTTTTAGAAATACTTTTACTTAGACCCGAGGGTCGAATACTTCCGAAAGTTTTTCACGAAAAGAAATTGTCCTCATTTTTATCGAATGCGAAATAGTTTCCAAAGTCTCGATAACGATGTTTCACGATTGTATTTTTATTGAAGGGTGATACTCAAGATCAATCGGTGTTTCCAAAATTATTTTCAAGAGGAGGTTTTCGTTTTTAAAACCTATCCATTCCCGTTTGAGGGCTGGGTATGTATGTATGATGTTCGCGTTGTCGTTATGATGTTTGCTCCCGAGTATGATCGAATTTGTGGCATGAACGTCGAGGCGTTGCCACGCATTTGTTGTACTAGCCCTCTGTGAGAGGTGTGAACTGGTGTTTACTGTTTATCGCCTCGTGGTGATTTGCGTGTTGTCGCACGAGTGTGAGCTGTTGAAGCTTGGGTTTGTACGTTTGTGTACATGTGTGATTGTTTCATAATGTTTGTAATTAGGTCTTTGGTTATCGTTCGGGCCGTTGAGGTCGCCGAACGATACCGTCGTGATTCTTTGTTGTGCTGAGTTGGCATCTCCGCTATATTGTTTTGCGACTTTATGCCCCATTGTATCTAGCATTTGTATTTTCGGTATGCCGAGCCGAGGTATTTCAACCGTGATGTGCCGGGGCATGCACGTGTAAATTGTCCTTCTCGTCAGTGACGCGTTTCGAGGGACACCGAATTCAGTTTTGCGAATTGGCTACTGAGACTTTCGGAGTTCGCGCTTCGGCACGAATATCGGGATCGACTCGAGAGACCCATGGGATATTTTCTGTCGGATGCTTTTGTGTTGTTACCTTGTTTCGTTGTTGTGAGTTGCAGGGACGACATTTCTTTTATAAGAGGTCGGATGTAATACCCGTACTATATTTGACTTCTGCAGTTTCTCCTTCTAAATTCTATCGACTTGCACGTGTTCGTCGATACTTTTTGAACTTGTTTGATGTCTCAGTTGTCATCATTCGAACTGGTTGTGACCTTGTTTTAGATCGACCTGTTTGTCATCGTGACCTTTCCGAGTTCAGTTCGATTCTTGTGAACCATGTTTGGAAGTAACATCTTTCACTTTCTACCAGTTCTTTTAATGTCTGGAGTTGAAGTGGGGACTTCGGAGTCATTGTTCGACTGTTGTCATTCGATCATTGTTATTTGATCATTGTTGTTCGATCATTGTTATTTGATCGTTGTTGTTCGATCGTTGTTGTTCGAACGGGGTTGTCTGACTGTTGTTACCTGATCTCGTACTGCGAAGAATTGTCGTTCACCGTTAGTCAACTGTTTCGAGTGTGTCCAAGTGGGTCACCGAGCGGTGCATTGTGAGACCGTTGCCAAGATGTTCGGGAATTGGGTTTTCGTTCCTACTCGGGGAGTGCCTGTTGGTGTCCCGTGATGTAGTTGTGTATCGTACTTCGTGCTGTAATTCGTGTAGAAATTGATATTTGTTGCGTGGACTTTTTGGTTTTGTTTGTATTCTACCATGATGTTTTATTTTAAGTTTCGGGACGAAACTTATTTTTAAATAGGATAGAATGTAATGTCCGGTATTCTCGTTTTCCGTTATCTTGAATTGTTTGTGTTTTGACGTCGGTCATTTTCTTATTGATGAGAATCGGAATGATTTCTATCGTGATACTCTATTTGTTTCTATCGCATAGCCGTTTTAGTCGGGTGCAACTTGTTGTAGCATACGTTTCTTCGATTAAATGTGTGCATGCGATGTGGTATGTGATGCGTCGTTAATTGCTCGTTGTTGTTTGAAACATAGTCGGTGGCATTGCGTTAGTCGTCGTGGGGCGTGTTTTTACGCCGTATATTCCCTTGCGTTGCTTGTAACGTTTCGCCGTTGGGCACAAATTTTTTTCGGTTCTTGTGTATCTCGTTGAGTTTTCCTGGTGGGATATTGCTTCTCCCTACTTGATTTAAGTTTCGGGACGAAACTTCTTTTAAGGAGAGTAGAATGTAATATCCGCAATTTCGGATTTCCAGTAATTTTATTTTTTTTCGGCAGAAGTCCGTTTCGAAGACTCGCTTGGGACCGTCTCATCATTTTGAGAATGATTAATTCTGCATTTTTTGTCATCCGAGTTCGTTTCGGTATTGTTTTGTTGAGTTCCATGTTTCTTAACGACTTTTCCGCACTCGAGTTCGATTCTTGTGAATCTCGTTCGAAATTACTGTTTCGAGTTTCCCGTAAGTCCGTTTAACTTTGTTAGACGTGTTGTGAACTTCGGTTTGGTTGTTCGATCACGTATCGTGATTTTCGGACGTTTTGGGCCATTTTCGTAATTTCCCAAAGTTTGGGGTAATTACTTTCCGTTGTCGAATTTCGAGCCTTCGGGTGGCCGGAATCATGTGTTCTCTCAGTGTTCGGATTCGTCTTTACGAGTACTTCGTAACCGTGCTTTCGATTTACGTTCAGGTCTGAGTTTCGGGATTTTTCGGACCGTCGGAACGACCGAGTCCTGGCTGGCCGGACCTGTGCGAAACGGCCACTGAAACGGCGCCGCCGAGCGCCGTGTCTTACGCCAGGTCGGCCAGGACCAGCAGCCTGCCCAGACACGCCCGAGACACACGGCGCTGATCTGGGCCGTTTGCTGCGCCGTGTCCGTGGCTATAAATATGGCAGAAGCGATGGGTTTTTCTTCATTTTTCTCACTCGTTTCTTCCTCTTACGCGGCTGGAGCTTTGATGATCATGGAGGGATGTTGTTAGGGGTTAAATCCCTGAAGTTTTGAAGTTCATAACATCGATTAATCCTTCCATAACTTGCTCCGATCGACCGAATCAAGGCAAGTTTTCTTAAAATATAGTTTTGGGGATTTTGTTCGATTTGTCCGTTTAATCCGTTTTAACTCAGAATATTGATGGATTGATGATTGTTAAGCTATATTATCTAATTCCTTGTTATTCCACGGTTGGATTGCCACGAATTTGTCGTTTTATTGAGTATTTTATCGACGCCTTGAAGGTGTTCGATAAAATGTCACAAAGAGAATTCGAGCGTTCTACCATTATTCTTCCTTGTATGATCGATGATTTATTGATTATATGTTGTTAGGGTCGAATTCTTGTGAAGAACTCGAGTCGGAACCCTTCCATTCGTTGTCTTCTTCGGGGTCCGAGCTTCCCGGTCGAACCGTGTTCTTCGGAGCGTTTGGTAGCGGTTATTAAGGCAAGTATCTTATTATACGACTTGTATCTTGCGACTAGTAATTACGTATGATATGTATGATGATTTTGCTTGCCTTCGTAATTATGTTCCGTTTGAGTTGGTTGTGTTTTCCGTAATTTGAAGGCATTGTGATAATAATGTTATATTAGTATACGTGTTAGGCGTTGTGCCATTTGTTCAGGATTGCGACGTACATATGGGATGGTTGTACACTCGGTTGTGCAATGTATTGTGTACCGAACGTGTGTTATGCTGGTTATGTGTCGTTGATTGACGATAGTTGTTGCGAGTGTTGAGATTGTGTTATGTGCGTGGGATGTACGATTTTGTGGTGATCAATGTGATTAATTAATTGTGCTCATTGTTGTATGTAATGTGGAATGGCTTGATATTTGATGATTATGAGTTGTGTCGTGTCTATGTGTGTGTGTGTGTTCCAGGTAGGGTCTGACGAGGCCTCTGGAGTTCGGTACATGATGTGTACGAACAAGGTGTGTAATCCAGGTAGGGTCTGACGAGGCCTCTGGAGTTCGGTACATGATGTGTACGAACAAGGTGTGTGATCCAGGTAGGGTCTGACGAGACCTCTGGAGTTCGGTACATGATGTGTACGAACGATGTTTGTGGCCGGGTAGGGTCCGTTGAGGCCTCCGGAGTTCGGTACATGATGTGTACGAACAGTGTGTGTGGTCCGGGTAAGGTCCGTCGAGGCCTCTGGAGTTCGGTACATGATGTGTACGAACAATGATCGTGTAGCAGTGATTATTTGGGTAACATTTTAAATATGGGTCTCGGAATCATAATGATATATTATCTAGTGTGCTTTGAAACGAGAATCGGGTTAAGGCCCTAAAGTTTTTCGAAAGGTTTTGTGAATCAGTACTTGAGGTCTTAAAGGTTTTGAAAATTTAAAAAAAAAATCCCGAGATGATAATCTTATTTTTGAATGCTTCATAGCTTATCTTCCCTTGTGAAAACCTCCCGGGAATATTTTGATACTTGATTATTATATTGGATTCACGATTATTATTTGCTTGTTACATTTCGTATGATTTGATACTTGCACTAGTAAAACAGTGGAGTTTTACTAACCCCCGAGTAATCGGGGGGTGGATGTCTGTTTTGCGTCCAGGTACATGCAGATTCAGGGGAGCAGTCACAGGATTGGCACAAGAGGATGACGAGCTGCGATACTAATCATGAGTCGAGAGTTGTTTTGATTTTTGTTGTGTTGTCAGAGTTGATTTCAGTCTTCCGCTGTATTGTAATTCGACCCCTGTGTGGGTAATGTTATTTAAGTCAGTTTTATCGATTGGGTTGTGTGACCTCATCGGTCTGTGTATTCACGTGTCAGTGACCATATCGATCTGTATCATTTTATTGTTTGACCCTGGCTGGGCAAGCATTTGGTTGTTTATGGATGTTTAGCCTGGTAGATCCTTGTGGAAAGGATCTACGGCGTGTAATATTCCCATATGGTTTTGGGGGTGTTACAGCCAGGTGGGTCATCGAGCCGTGCATTGCGAGACGATAGCTAAGATATTTGGGGATCGAGGTTGCATCTCTGTTCTGAAAGGACAGAGATGCCTAGTGTGGTTTTTGAGAATTTCGGCGTAGTCCGAATTGTTTGTGATTGCCCTTGTGAATTGTTTGTGTTTACTTTCTGTTTTCTCGACTGTGCGTGTTTCCTCGTATTAGGTACTTTGTGTTTTGTGATTGTTCGGATAATCGACTTGATTGTATTATCTGTTTGATGATGCTTGTCACTTGTTGGTTTTATTATGTCTTTACCGGTGGCGTTGTGTTGGTCATCGTGGAGCGTGTTTTCGCACCGTATATTCCTTTACGTTGCTTGTTACGTTTCGACGATGGGAAAAAGTTACGCGTTTCTTGTGTATCTCGTTGAGTTTTCCTGGCGGTATATTGCTTCTCCCTACTTGTTTTAAATTTCAGGACGAAACTTCTTTTGAGGAGGGTAGTATGTAATATCCATAATTTCCATTTCTGGTAATGTTCTTTTTTTGGCGGAAGTCCATCTTAGTGACTCTGTTATGACCGTTTCGTCATTCCGAGAATGATTAATTCTGCACTTTTTATCATCCGAGTTCGTTTCAGTATCTTTTTGTTGAGTTCCGTGTTCTTAAACGGCTTTTACGCACTTGAGTTCGATTCTTGCGAATTTCATCCAAAACTGTTGTTTCGAGTTTCTCGTAAGTTCATTTAATGTTATTATTCATGTAGCGAGCTTTGACTTAGTGTTTCGATCGTGTATCGTGTATTTCGGACGTTTTGGGTCGTTTTCGTAATTTCCCAAAGTTTGGGGTAATTGCTTTCGTTGTCGAATTTTGAGCCTTCGGGTGGTTGGAATCGGGTGTTCTCTTAGCGCTTAGATTAGTCTTTGCGAGTACTTCGTAACCGTATCATCGAGTTATATTCAGGTATGGGTTTCGGGGTTGTCCGGACGGTCGGAGTTGGCCACGGCCGAGTCATGGCCGCACGTGTTGGGGCATTGGCGCACCTGGCCGAGTTACGGTCGTAATGGTCCAGCAGTTACGGCCGTAAGGCCTGTTACGTACGTAAGACATGGCCGGTAACGTACGTAACGCTGCCGGCAGTTCTGGGCAGTTGGGTCGGGATGGCCGGTTACGGCCGTAAGGCTATGGCCGGTTACGGTCGTAAGCGATCGGCAGGTACCGGCTATTTAAGGTCTGGGCACCTAGTCACTCGGCCATTTCCACTTTTTTCTTCATTTTTCGCGATCCTTCGACAGAAATTGAGGGTTTTGATCGGGAACACCTTAGAACAACATCTTTTGGAAGGCTTGTGTTGATTATAACAACATCTAATCCTTGTTCTTCGTCGGATCGAGGTAATTTCTTGAAATCTCCTAGATTTGACTTTTGAGATTTCCTTCTTGATTTTCGTTGTTCATCCGATTTTCATGAATCGGTTGATGTTATTGAACATTGTTAATCGTGTTCTATGGGTTGTATATCCGTATTTCAAGTTTGTTCAACTCGATAGGTGATTCGAGTGTTCTTGGGAGTTATCAAGCGTTAAGTGTTCGATTAAATGTCCCAATGAGTTTCCCTTCGATAGTTTGGTGGGATTTTCGTTGTTTTTTAGCTTGATTCTCATTGTAATCGTATCTTCGTTGTTTTTATTGTTCCTTCCGGAGGATTATAGGTGCTCGAGGATTCTGAGTTGAATTCCGTTTGGTGATTGATAATTCGTGTGGTGTTATTCTCGTAGTACTCGTGGTGCTATCGGGTACTAGATATTATTCGGGGGTTCAGGGCTGTTCGACTGCATCCCATTCGTCGTCTCATTGCGATCGTGGTTTCGAGGCTAGTATCTTGCCCATACGTTTCATGTTTCGTAGGCATAATTGTTGGTAAATGATTTTATGTAAAATTCGGATGTTTAATGAATGTTAAAAAGTATCGGTATGTTCTCGATAAATGTTGTATTTCAACGATAACTCGGATGCTTCATGACTAGGTGTGTTTTTGGACTATGTGTGTTAACTTCGTTTGTTGAAAGACTTATGATCACATTTAGTGAATGTAATAAACCGTAATACTTTACCGAGGATTACGTGTTGTTATGTGTGCTTGTTCGGTGAATATGTGACAGGTGATATTGGTTGTTACTCCTTTGAAAGGAGGTTGTGATGCTTAATGTTGCTTAGCTTGATAGCCGATTATGGTTGTGTGCTTGTTGTATGTGATGTGCCTCCGGGTAGGATTGTTGAATCTCCGGGATCCATACTTGCTAGTATGGGTCGGGCGTGACCGTAGGGTTATCCATCGGGTATGTCTTGCGGGGAATCTGAGGTTCGTGGCTTGTTAGTGCGATGCCGGGGATAACCTGTGTGGTTATCCATCGGGTATGTCGTGCGGGGACTTCGAGGTTCGTGGCTTGTTAGCGCGATGCCGGGATAACTTATGGTTGTGATTCGGTTATGAAGGTATCTGTGCTTGTGGTCACGTGACTGTTGTTACGGTGACATGTGATTCGGTATGGTTTCCCTATGGGTTATTCACTCGGGTATGTTCTACGGGAGCATCTGAGCTCCGTGGCTTGCTAGCACGGGATGCGAATAATCTGTGGAAACATGTTGTTATGATATGATCGGGTCTTAAACCTCGTGCTTGTGATCGGGATGGTATGATCGGGTCGTGGACCCTGTGTGTTGTTATCGTAATTGTGCTTTGGGAAAATGACTTTTGGGTTGTGTCCCTAAATGTTTTCAAAACTCCCGAGATCGTAAAATGTTTGTACAAGAGGTATATCGGGTTTATGCCTATCTTTCGATTTAACCGTTTTGATCAAGTGACTTACCTCGGGAAGTATGTTTATGATTTCTATGTCCTTGGAGTATGATATGTATGGCTTGTTTTTGTATTTTATACTTGCACTAGCAAAACAGTGGAGTTTTGCTAACCCCCGAGTATTCGGGGGGTGGATGTCTGTATTGCATTCAGGTTTTGAGGAGCATAGCACAGGGTCGGCATGAAGGATGATGAAAGATGAACGATACTAATCACACGAGGACCCGTTTGATGTCGTATTGGTTTAGTTGTATTTTATTTCCGCTGTAGTATTCTTTCCTCGTTGTACGGGAGTGTGTTCTATTCGACCCTGTGTGGGCATGTAGTATGATTGAGTTGTATGTGTTTATTGAAAGACCAAATCGGCCTACGGAGTCATTTTAGCCCTAAAGGCATTGTTGAGATGTTCGATATTGTTACCAGCCTGGTAGATCCTTGAGGAAAGGTTCTACGGCATGTAATATCCCTGAGCGGATTGGGGGTGTTACATAAATTGTATCAGTGCTTAGGTTGTGGAAACCTAGGCTGTCGGGTTTAGTGGTGTCTGTTGAGTTTTTGTCTCGTCGGATTTTGTCTGGCTGAGTCGTGTCGCGATGCGTCGTCTGAGTTGGTTGGTCGTGATTAGTATCGTGGGGCGATCATCATCTTCGTGCGACCTGTGGATGTAAGTCTCCCTCTTTTGTGTTGTGCCTCGTGTGACACGAGCCACTTGTATGATTAGTCGTTGAGTGATGGAATCTTTATGCAGATTTTCGGTTTCGTGATGCGTTTATGTGATTCATATTTCGTTTATATGAGGACTATTGTCGTTATTTATGTCCTTTGACTATGATATTGATTGTTTGTTTCCGGTAAAAGATAGGTGTTGTCTTGGTTTTGAACGATTTGATGCGTGTATTATGCTTGTATGTAAGTGAATGCCGATATGTGTGAGTTTTGGGCATTCTCGCCTATTGAATTTTTGAAAACCTTGAGTATCTTAGAAAATAAAATTCGAGACGCACTTTTAAATGGATTGTATTTTCGAGGCGCCTACTAGCGCAACTATCTGTTTCGAAATTCTTCTACTTTGAGGACCAAAATATTTTTTTGATATTCCAGTAATTTTGTGTTGGAATATGTATTCCACACATTATTTAATTTGTGTTTTGATGATTAAAGTTGCTAAACAAACAAAACAACATTAAGGCGAAGCAAAACGACGAAGCAGACGAAGACGCAAAAAGTTGCAATCTGGACTGCTTTAGCGCACGCAAGTTATCATACGTTAGCGCACGCTAACGAGGATTCAACGGCATATCAGCCAAGTTCGAAGTAAGCTGAAGTGAAGTCAGCTGATGGGATAGCGCACGCTACACGTTATCATTAATGCACGCTATCGAAGTCTTGTTACCGTTGTGAAGGTTAAGGCTCTATTGACCAAATTCGGAGTAAAAAACCGTGTCGCTACCTCTTATCACCCACAAACCAGTGGACAAGTCGAGGTTTCCAATCGTGAACTAAAACTTATACTTGAGATGACAGTCGACTCATCTCGGAAAGATTGGTCGAAAAAGCTGGATGATGCGCTCTGGGCTTACAGAACAGCTTATAAGACACCGATAGGCATGTCTCCATTTCGTCTGGTTTTTGGAAAAGCCTGTCACCTGCCAGTAGAACTTGAATATCGAGCCTTTTGGGCTATAAAAAAATTAAACTTTGACGAACAGTTAGCTGGAAAGAAAAGATTGCTGCAATTAAATGAGTTGGATGAAATCCGACTCGACTCATATGAAAATGCCAAAATCTACAAAGAAAAAACAAAAAGATGGCATGACAGCAGAATTCTAAGAAGAGATTTTAAAACAGGAGACCAAGTTCTGCTTTTTAATGCACAACTGTGTCTGTTTCCGGGAAAGCTGTGATCACGATGGACGGGCCCTTACACGATCAAAGAGGTGTTTTCTCATGGAGCTGTGGAGATTTATAATACAACCGACGGGAGTTTCAAAGTAAACGGCCAACGGTTAAAGCCATATCTGGGAGGAGAATTCTCGACAGCAAAGTCAATCATAATGCTGGAAATACCTAATTAATCTGACGAGAAGTCAAGCTAAGGACGTTAAACAAAGCGCTTATTCGGAGGCAACCCAATCTCTATTATTTCGCAAAATAAGTTTGGGGTAACACGGAAAGATTCAACAACAAGAGCAAGGATCATATCATTCATAAAATACAGGGAGTCTTTCTTTCATTATTCTCACACGTATAATAATTATAATTTTCTAAAAAAAACCATAAAAAAAACATAATAAACTAAAAAAAAAAAATATATATATATATATAATTAATAATAATACGTCCGTATGTTATAAAGTCTTACGGCCGTATGTTTTTCTAATAAAATTTTACCGAAAGCACATTACGGCCGTAACTCCTACATGTTACGGCCGTATCTTAAAACAAGGTCCGAAAAACGAATGCATCATACGGCCGTAAGTCTGGAAAGATACGGTCGTAACTTAAAAACCTGTTAGAAAAACGATACGGCCGTAACTTGGATATGTTACGGCCGTAACTACACATCTGTATTAAAAAAAACGGACTTTGCAACACAATCACAAACCAGACGAGACACCAAGCGACCAGCAGTGCGAAAAAAAAAATTTCCCCCTCTCAATCCCTACTTTCTAAAACTCAAATTCCTCAATACAATTCATTATCTTATCAACATTAACACATAATCATTAGGTTTTCTTTCAATCCTTGTTTCAATTTATATATTTTTGAGTTTTAGTTTTCAGTTTTTCACTTCATATTTGTTTTTCGATTCTTATTTCCGTATGATTCGTTGATTAAATCATGTTTAGTTGTTAGTATTGTTGATATTTTTGTGGTTATTTGATTCATTTATTTGTGGTGACTTTGTGGATTTGAGTTTGAATGAAAAAACTTGTTAAAAAACTATGAACTCAAGGTGTCCGACGAAATGACACAACGAAAATCTTTGAATTTTTTTATGTTTTTATTGGTTTTGCTTGTTGATTATAGTCGTGTGATGAGAAGGAAGTTGATTTTGTTTAATTTCAGGGATGGCACCGAAGAAATCGTCAAAAGGAAAAGAAAAGGTCGGTTCGTCGTCTCAAGGACCGGCACCACCGCAAGAAATCAAAACACAAAGTGCATTAAGGAAAGATTGTTCAATTTTGATGATTTCATTGGCGATTTGTATAGAGACACTATCACTAGCCCGTTCATCCAAAAATTCATAGACAACAGCTGGGAAAAAATCGTTTCCGATCTCCCAAATGGTAACCCGACCTTGACCCTAAACTTTTACAATTCTTTCAACAAGTCCATTGGGCAGGTAGGGTCGCCTACTTATCATCAGACGACTGTGAATGGGAAATCGATTAATTTTTCACCGGATGTCATTAACAAGTATTTGGGGGTTAATTGTACTAACGCGATTGACATTTCTATCTTACCTAATGAAGAGGTGCCGGATGATAGGGTTTTACGCTGGCGTTAGTGAGCGAGCCGCATGACAAGATTGGGATGATCAAACCCCGATACAACCAGCGGACCTAATTGATGATGCTTGGTACTTATGGATGTGGGCGTGGGAGTATTTACCCGACCTCGACTCTGACGACGGTTTCCATTGGCCACCTGCGAGGTTTATTTGCTATCCGCCGAGGGGTAAAAATGGATTTGGGTACTCACATTTATATTACTATTTGTCACTATGCCGACATGGTCCCGACTAGGCAGAAGATGCCATACCCCTGCCTTATCACCGGTATTTGCAGGAGCCAGAGTAAAAATTTCGGCGGGGGGTGATATATTAACACATAGGGATCGACTGAACGGTCGGAGTAGTATTTTTCGAAGTACTCAGTTGAGGAGCAAACGGGCACGTTTGGAACCGGAAGAGGATAGTAGCCACGAGGAGGAAGGTGAGGCCGAGGAGGATGCCGGAGAGGACTTGACGCCTTTTGAGGCGAATTTGCTTGAAAGAGTTCGGTGATTAGAAACATCCAAGGCTGTAATTTTGAGAAATGAGAATGATATAATTGACCGACAATTAGAAACGGAGAAGCGCTTTGAAAAGCCTTTCCGTTTTCTAAACATCCTGACGGCAGCCTTTGGAGGATCAAAAAGCTAAAATTTGAGGGAGTTTTCTGTTTTCTCACTTGCTTTTAAATTCTAAAAAAAACTCGGGACAGTTTTACTTTCAAGTTTGGGGGTGTTTTCATACTTGTGTGTTTATTTTGTTGGTTTTTGAACTATGATGTTTTGATTATGATTGTGGTTTGTTTTGATTATTGTAGCGTGTGGTGTGTTTTTTTTTATTTGGCATTGATTTTTTTTAGGTTTAGTGTATATATATTTCTAGATATATATACATATATATAGTATTTTGATTTTTGAGATTTCTAGATCTGGCCATAACACCAATAAATTAGCTATATACAAGCTTCTAAAATCATTTTAACCGGTCAAAATTTTTTTGTATATTCCAAAATTTTTTAGCCTTAATCTCTCTTTCCAAGCCTTGTAATTATCATATAAAATCGAGTCATTCGTTACCTTGAGAAAAGAAGAATCGATCGGTTGATGAAAAATAGAACTGAAATTTACTTAATTTGTGGAGTTTTTGATTTTTCATGCTTAAACTAATAAATAATTTTCTGCAAAAATTCTATTCCCTAAAAAAAAAGAGTCATTGGTGAAAAGAGATACACGTTAGCAAATAACGGTGTGAAAGCTATCACCTAAAAAAATGACGAAAAGGAGAAGTGTTGAGCGACAAATGCCTAATTTTGGGGGTCTTAAATTTTGCGAAAAATAAAGGACTAACCATTGTTGGTGCGTAGCTGCCGTCTCAGAAAAATTGGTGAAAAGAGCTACACGTTAGCAAATAACGGTGTGAAAGCTATCACTTTTTAAAAAAAATGAGATGGAAATTATGTTAGTGAAAAGAGCTACACATTAGCAAATAACGGTGTGAAAGCTATCACTAAGGGATGTAGTTTATGAGCACATTTGAATTAATTAGCGGCTGAATTACAATACACTCAATTTCATAAAAAATCACAATATTTGATGACGCCAATGAAATTCTTCTTCATATTTGAGTCGAAAAATAAATGAGTGATCGAGAGCAACCATTAAAGGGAGTCGTGTGTATCACGAGTGGGAAAGAAATAATCAACCTTTTGGGGGGAAACTTCGCATTTTGGAAATTAGAAAATAAAACCGTGTTTTAACTTCAAAATCATTAGTAGATTTATTTTGAATCTTGATTCATTTCTATCTATTGTATAAAGCTGGTTGTTGTATTAATGGCATTTTGATCTCCTTTTCTCTTTTTATATTTTAATTTATGTGTGTATTAATTTTTCTTATTTTTATTTTTGGAGCATGAATAATAAAGAGTCTTGCTCGGGACTAGCAAGAATTCAAGTTTGGGGGTGTGATAAGTGTCAGTTTTGTACACTTATACATGGTTTGTATCGATAAAATTCACCCATAATTAAGCTAGTCTACTCGTATTTTGCTTTTAATTAATTAGTTTTTAATAATTTTATTTTTATCGGATGATGATCGGATTAAATAACTGATTTACTCAAGAAATAACATGTTTATTAAATATTCTCTTTGTTGAATTTATGATATATTCATGTTGTAGGGCTTTCCGAGACGAATTCGGCAGTCTTTAGGATTCAAAATCGAGTTATATATCAAAAGTTATCATCAGAAGAAGATTTGGGGCAAAACGCAAAGTCCGAGAAAATGCAATGAAAACGTAACTCTCAAAGCAACGGTGAACAAATTGACGAAGCCAATTACGGCCGTAACTACGAGAATGTTACGGCCGTAAGTCATCAATTCAGTAGTAACTCCTTAATGTTACTAGTAACTCTTGATGATTGTTAACATTTGTCTAATTTTTATACTTTTTGTGTATTATTGAGGGAATGGTGGCATTGATCCGATCTATTGTAATAATGCTGGAGTTTTGAAGCTATTGGATGACTTTAGGTGTTTAAATAGACCCCTTAGATCCTTCATCATTCATCATTCATCATATAATTTTTACTTTTTGTAAACTTTTCTTTTTGTGTGAAGAACACACTTGTGTTCTTGAGTGATTTGTGTGAGTGTGGTATAGCATATGTGTAACACCCGAGATATTCGGAATAATTACAGCGCCGTAAACCCTTTAAGTAAGGATTTACAAGGCTAATTAAAAGAAATGTGAATAATCCAATGATCTGCAGAAATTCAAATTATAAAACCGGTTCCAACTGATCCAACGAGTTAATTAATACAACCATATCGAAATGATATTAATAATACACGCGTACTCGAGTACTGAAAATGAACCAAGAAGACAATCAAAAGAAACAACAAACATCACTGAACCCCTTCGTCGTCACATCGGTCTGTGTTTGTTTCCCCGCTCCTCGACTACCTGAACATCAAAACAAATGTCCACCCCTGAAGGGATTAGCAAAACGATGCTAGTACAAGTATCATATTAAACAAATCGAATATGCATCAACAATACATAACGAGATACACCACACGGACTTCCGCTATCGGAATCCGATAATGCGAATCCACAAGATTCCATTAACACAGCAAGGGTATTCCAATGACCCAGCGCCCTCAGCATAGATCCCAAGATGATCCCGTCGGACCAACACGAGGTGGAAATACCCATCCAATGATCCAGCACCCTCAGCCTAGATCCCAAGATGATCCCGTCGGACCAACATAAGGTGGACATCCGATCCAGCGCCCTCAGCATAGATCGTACAACATACACAAACACAACTCATGCATACATATATGCAAAAAATTGCTATGTCCATCAACATGAACATACAAACACTAAATAACGAATATCATGACAATTCAACGAAATAAATCTCATGTTCAACAACATGAATAAACCACATGTATACCCAAAATATGAATATTAACAAATTACGATACTTGCCTCGAAGATGGCAAGAACTAAACATGCCAATGATCTCAACACACTCGAAGGCCGCCTCCTTCGATCAACGTAGCAAGCTCGAACCTTAACAAAAGACTAATATAGAATTCATCTCAAGTCGTACGAATATCTAACAATCCGGTCTACGGCCGAAAGCTCTAAAATGTGATCTGCCTGAACTACTTAGCGTGCGCTACGTACTCTACGTAACGTACACTAAGCCTGCCCGTTAGCGTACGTAAACGATGAAGTCTAGCGTACGCTAACTATGTACTGACAGTCCTCTCTGATCATCCGACTGAACCACCTGATGACATAACGTACGTTACATACCAAACGTAGCGTACGTTACTCATTCCCGATAGCGCACGTTAATATGCCTATCTTAGTGTGCGCTAACCGTGCATGGCAGTCTACTACTGGGCAGTAGACTTAATCTAATAGTGATGAAACTCATGAAATCTTCAGTGTTAATACATGTCATCCCCGTGCATATCATGCTCATACGGTTTGTGAAAGATCTTTACGGATTAAACGACTACGAGATACAAGGTTACGCATAATCATCACAACACCATAATTCATCTTGATTTTCAAGGAATATCCTAAGTTCAATCCATTACATGTCCCAAAACGTATGATTCCATTATGTAAAGACATAAGAACTTAGATAATCTCCATATCTAGTCACAATCGGTTTGAAGCTTTATGAATATGCTAGGAATTCAAGCACTAAAAGGTTCAATGGTTTATACGATGAAGAAGTACCGAAACATCGAAAATATCCTTCTAACACATGATGTTCGACTACTTACGAATTTAACTGACTAGATAATCCCAAATCATGATCAAAACATCCTTCAGAATACTACTAATATTGGTGAAGAATCACCTACCTCAAAGTAAACGGCCAACGGTTAAAGCCATATCTGGGAGGAGAATTCTCGACAGCAAAGTCAATCATAATGCTGCAAATACCTAATTAATATGACGAGAAGTCAAGCTAAGGACGTTAAACAAAGCGCTTATTGGGAGGCAACCCAATCTCTATTATTTCGCAAAATAAGTTTGGGGTAACACGGAAAGATTCAACAACAAGAGCAAGGATCATATCATTCATAAAATACATGGAGTCTTTCTTTCATTATTCTCACACGTATAATAATTATAATTTTCTAAAAAAACCATAAAAATAACATAAAAAACTAAAAAATATATATATATATATATATATATAATTAATAATAATACGTCCGTATATTATAAAGTCTTACGGCCGTATGTTTTTCTAATAAAATTTTACGAAAGCACATTACGGTAGTAACTCTTACATGTTACGGCCGTATCTTAAAACAAGGTCCGAAAAGCGAATGCATCATACGGCCGTAAGTCCGGAAGATACGGTCGTAACTTAAAAACTGTTAGAAAAACGAGACGGCCGTAACTTGGATTTGTTACGGCCATAACTACACTTCTGTATTAAAAAAAAACGGACTTTGCAACACAATCACAACCCAGACGAGACACCAAGCGACCAGCAGTGCGAAAAAAAAAATTTCCCCCTCTCAATCCCTACTTTCTAAAACTCAAATTCCTCAATACAATTCATTATCTTATCAACATTAACACATAATCATTAGGTTTTCTTTCAATCCTTGTTTCAATTTATATATTTTTGAGTTTTAGTTTTCGTTTTCACTTCATATTTGTTTTTCGATTCTTATTTCCGTATGATTCGTTGATTAAATCATGTTTAGTTGTTAGTATTGTTGATATTTGTGTGGTTATTTGATTCATTTATTTGTGGTGACTTTGTGGATTTGAGTTTGAATGAAAAAACTTGTTAAAAACTATGAACTCAAGGTGTCCGACGAAATGACACAACGAAAATCTTTGAATTTTTTTATGTTTTTATTGGTTTTGCTTGATGATTATAGTCGTGTGATGAAAAGGAAGTTGATTTTGTTTAATTTCAGGGATGGCACCGAAGAAATCGTCAAAAGGAAAAGAAAAGGTCGGTTCGTCGTCTCAAGGACCGGCACCACCGCAAGAAATCAAAACACAAAGTGCATTAAGGAAAGATTGTTCAATTTTGATGATTTCATTGGCGATTTGTATAGAGACACTATCACTAGCCCGTTCATCCAAAAATTCATAGACAACAGCTGGGAAAAAATCGTTTCCGATCTCCCAAATGGTAACCCGACCTTGACCCTAAACTTTTACAATTCTTTCAACAAGTCCATTGGGCAGGTAGGGTCGCCTACTTATCATCAGACGACTGTGAATGGGAAATCGATTAATTTTTCACCGGATGTCATTAACAAGTATTTGGGGGTTAATTGTACTAACGCGATTGACATTTCTATCTTACCTAATGAAGAGGTGCCGGATGATAGGGTTTTACGCTGGGCGTTAGTGAGCGAGCTGCATGACAGTATTGGGATGATCAAACCCCGATACAACCAGGCGGACCTAATTGATGATGCTTGGTACTTATGGATGTGGGCAGCCGGGAGTATTTACCCGACCTCGACTCTGACGACGGTTTCCATTGGCCACCTGCGAGGTTTATTTGCTATCCGCCGAGGGGTAAAAATGGATTTGGGTACTCACATTTATATTACTATTTGTCACTATGCCGACATGGTCCCGACTAGGCAGAAGATGCCATACCCCTGCCTTATCACCGGTATTTGCAGGAGCCAGAGAGTAAAAATTTCGGCGGGGGGTGATATATTAACACATAGGGATCGACTGAACGGTCGGAGTAGTATTTTTCGAAGTACTCAGTTGAGGAGCAAACGGGCACGTTTGGAACCGGAAGAGGATAGTAGCCACGAGGAGGAAGGTGAGGCCGAGGAGGATGCCGGAGAGGACTTGACGCCTTTTGAGGCGAATTTGCTTGAAAGAGTTCGGGGATTAGAAACATCCCAGGCTGAAATTTTGAGAAATCAGAATGAAATAATAGACCGACAATTAGAAACGGAGAACTGCTTTGAAAAGCCTTTCCGTTTTCTAAACATCCCTGACGACGCACCTGGAGGATCAAAAAGCTAAAATTTGAGGGAGTTTTCTGTTTTCTCACTTGCTTTTAAATTCTAAAAAAAACTCGGGACAGTTTTACTTTCAAGTTTGGGGGTGTTTTCATACTTGTGTGTTTATTTTGTTGGTTTTTGAACTATGATGTTTTGATTATGATTGTGGTTTGTTTTGATTATTGTAGCGTGTGGTGTGTTTTTTTTTATTTGGCATTGATTTTTTTTAGGTTTAGTGTATATATATTTCTAGATATATATACATATATATAGTATTTTGATTTTTGAGATTTCTAGATCTGGCCATAACACCAATAAATTAGCTATATACAAGCTTCTAAAATCATTTTAACCGGTCAAAATTTTTTTGTATATTCCAAAATTTTTTAGCCTTAATCTCTCTTTCCAAGCCTTGTAATTATCATATAAAATCGAGTCATTCGTTACCTTGAGAAAAGAAGAATCGGTCGGTTGATGAAAAATAGAACTGAAATTTACTTAATTTGTGGAGTTTTTGATTTTTCATGCTTAAACTAATAAATAATTTTCTGCAAAAATTCTATTCCCTAAAAAAAAAGAGTCATTGGTGAAAAGAGATACACGTTAGCAAATAACGGTGTGAAAGCTATCACCTAAAAAAATGAGGAATATGCGAAGTGTTGAGCGACAATACCGCCTAATTTTGGGGGTCTTAAATTTTGCGAAAAATAAAGGACTAACCATTGTTGGTGCGTAGCTGCCGTCTCAGAAAAATTGGTGAAAAGAGCTACACGTTAGCAAATAACGGTGTGAAAGCTATCACTTTTTAAAAAAAATGAGATGGAAATTATGTTAGTGAAAAGAGCTACACATTAGCAAATAACGGTGTGAAAGCTATCACTAAGGGATGTAGTTTATGAGCAGATTTGAATTAATTAGCGGCTGAATTACAATACACTCAATTTCATAAAAAATCACAATATTTGATGACGCCAATGAAATTCTTCTTCATATTTGAGTCGAAAAATAAATGAGTGATCGAGAGCAACCATTAAAGGGAGTCGTGTGTATCACGAGTGGGAAAGAAATAATCAACCTTTTGGGGGGAAACTTCGCATTTTGAAAATTAGAAAATAAAACCGTGTTTTAACTTCAAAATCATTAGTAGATTTATTTTGAATCTTGATTCATTTCTATCTATTGTATAAAGCTGGTTGTTGTATTAATGGCATTTTGATCTCCTTTTCTCTTTTTATATTTTAATTTATGTGTGTATTAATTTTTCTTATTTTTATTTTTGGAGCATGAATAATAAAGAGTCTTGCTCGGGACTAGCAAGAATTCAAGTTTGGGGGTGTGATAAGTGTCAGTTTTGTACACTTATACATGGTTTGTATCGATAAAATTCACCCATAATTAAGCTAGTCTACTCGTATTTTGCTTTTAATTAATTAGTTTTTAATAATTTTATTTTTATCGGATGATGATCGGATTAAATAACTGATTTACTCAAGAAATAACATGTGTATTAAATATTCTCTTTGTTGAATTTATGATATATTCATGTTGTAGGGCTTTCCGAGACGAATTCGGCAGTCTTTCCGGATTCAAAATCAGAGTTATATATCAAAAGTTATCATCCGAAGAAGATTTGGGGCAAAAACGCAAAGTCTGAGAAAATCTGGGCTGAAAACGTAACTCTCAAAGCAACCAGTGAACAAATTGATTGAAGCGATTACGGCCGTAACTACAGAATGTTACGGCCGTAAGTCATCCAAGTTACGGCCGTAACTCCTTAATGTTACGGCCGTAACTCTTGACAGATTGTTAACATTTGTCTAATTTTTTATACTTTTTGTGTATTATTGAGGGAATGGCTGGCATTGATCCGATCTATTGTAATAATGCTGGAGTTTTGAAGCTATTGGATGACTTTAGGTGTTTAAATAGACCCCTTAGATCCTTCATCATTCATCATTCATCATATAATTTTTTACTTTTTGTAAACTTTTCTTTTTGTGTGAAGAACACACTTGTGTTCTTGAGTGATTTGTGTGAGTGTGGTATAGCATATGTGTAACACCCCGAGATATTCGGAATAATTACAGCGCCGTAAACCCTTTAAGTAAGGATTTACAAGGCTAATTAAAAGAAATGTGAATAATCCAACAGTACTGCAGAAATTCAAATTATAAAACCGGTTCCAACTGATCCAACGAGTTAATTAATACAACCATATCGAAATGATATTAATAATACACGCGTACTCGAGTACTGAAAATGAACCAAGAAGACAATCAAAAGAAACAACAAACATCACTGAACCCCTTCGTCGTCACATCGGTACTGTGGCTGTTTCCCCGCTCCTCGACTACCTGAACATCAAAACAAATGTCCACCCCTGAAGGGATTAGCAAAACGATGCTAGTACAAGTATCATATTAAACAAATCGAATATGCATCAACAATACATAACGAGATACACCACACGGACTTCCGCTATCGGAATCCGATAATGCGAATCCACAAGATTCCATTAACACAGCAAGGGTATTCCAATGACCCAGCGCCCTCAGCATAGATCCCAAGATGATCCCGTCGGACCAACACGAGGTGGAAATACCCATCCAATGATCCAGCACCCTCAGCCTAGATCCCAAGATGATCCCGTCGGACCAACATAAGGTGGACATCCGATCCAGCGCCCTCAGCATAGATCGTACAACATACACAAACACAACTCATGCATACATATATGCAAAAAATTGCTATGTCCATCAACATGAACATACAAACACTAAATAACGAATATCATGACAATTCAACGAAATAAATCTCATGTTCAACAACATGAATAAACCACATGTATACCCAAAATATGAATATTAACAAATTACGATACTTGCCTCGAAGATGGCAAGAACTAAACATGCCAATGATCTCAACACACTCGAAGGCCGCCTCCTTCGATCAACGTAACAAGCTCGAACCTTAACAAAAGACTAATATAGAATTCATCTCAAGTCGCACGAATATCTAACAATCCGGTCTACGGCGAAAGCTCTAAAATGTGATGCTGAACTACTTAGCGTGCGCTACGTACTCGTAACGTACACTAAGCTCGCCGTTAGCGTCGTAAGCGATGAAGTCTAGCGTCGCTAACTATGTCGGCAGTCCTCTCGATCATCCGATGAACCACTGATGACATAACGTCGTTACATACCAAACGTGGCGTCGTTACTCATTCCCGATAGCGCACGTTAATATGCCTATCTTAGTGTGCGCTAATCGTGCATGGCGATCTACTCTTAGGCAGTAGACTTAATCTAATAGTGATGAAACTCATGAAATCTTCAGTGTTAATACATGTCATCCCCGTGCATATCATGCTCATACGGTTTGTGAAAGATCTTTACGGATTAAACGACTACGAGATACAAGGTTACGCATAATCATCACAACACCATAATTCATCTTGATTTTCAAGGAATATCCTAAGTTCAATCCATTACATGTCCCAAAACGTATGATTCCATTATGTAAAGACATAAGAACTTAGATAATCTCCATATACTGGTCACAATCGGTTTGAAGCTTTATGAATATGCTAGGAATTCAAGCACTAAAAGGTTCAATGGTTTATACGATGAAGAAGTACCGAAACATCGAAAATATCCTTCTAACACATGATGTTCGACTACTTACGAATTTAACTGACTAGATAATCCCAAATCATGATCAAAACATCCTTCAGAATACTACTAATATTGGTGAAGAATCACCTACCTCAAAGTAAACGGCCAACGGTTAAAGCCATATCTGGGAGGAGAATTCTCGACAGCAAAGTCAATCATAATGCTGCAAATACCTAATTAATATGACGAGAAGTCAAGCTAAGGACGTTAAACAAAGCGCTTATTGGGAGGCAACCCAATCTCTATTATTTCGCAAAATAAGTTTGGGGTAACACGGAAAGATTCAACAACAAGAGCAAGGATCATATCATTCATAAAATACATGGAGTCTTTCTTTCATTATTCTCACACGTATAATAATTATAATTTTCTAAAAAAACCATAAAAATAACATAAAAAACTAAAATATATATATATATATATATATATATATAATTAATAATAATACGTCCGTATATTATAAAGTCTTACGGCCGTATGTTTTTCTAATAAAATTTTACCGAAAGCACATTACGGCCGTAACTCTTACATGTTACGGCCGTATCTTAAAACAAGGTCCGAAAAACGAATGCATCATACGGCCGTAAGTCTGGAAAGATACGGTCGTAACTTAAAAACCTGTTAGAAAAACGATACGGCCGTAACTTGGATATGTTACGGCCATAACTACACATCTGTATTAAAAAAAAACGGACTTTGCAACACAATCACAAACCAGACGAGACACCAAGCGACCAGCAGTGCGAAAAAAAAATTTCCCCCTCTCAATCCCTACTTTCTAAAACTCAAATTCCTCAATACAATTCATTATCTTATCAACATTAACACATAATCATTAGGTTTTCTTTCAATCCTTGTTTCAATTTATATATTTTTGAGTTTTAGTTTTCAGTTTTTCACTTCATATTTGTTTTTCGATTCTTATTTCCGTATGATTCGTTGATTAAATCATGTTTAGTTGTTAGTATTGTTGATATTTGTGTGGTTATTTGATTCATTTATTTGTGGTGACTTTGTGGATTTGAGTTTGAATGAAAAAACTTGTTAAAAAACTATGAACTCAAGGTGTCCGACGAAATGACACAACGAAAATCTTTGAATTTTTTTATGTTTTTATTGGTTTTGCTTGATGATTATAGTCGTGTGATGAAAAGGAAGTTGATTTTGTTTAATTTCATGGATGGCAATCAAGAAATCGTCAAAAGGAAAAGAAAAGGTCGGTTCGTCGTCTCAAGGACCGGCACCACCGCAAGAAATCAAAACACAAAGTGCATTAAGGAAAGATTGTTCAATTTTGATGATTTCATTGGCGATTTGTATAGAGACACTATCACTAGCCCGTTCATCCAAAAATTCATAGACAACAGCTGGGAAAAATTCGTTTCCGATCTCCCAAATGCTAACCCGACCTTGACCCTAAACTTTTACAATTCTTTCAACAAGTCCATTGGGCAGGTAGGGTCGCCTACTTATCATCAGACGACTGTGAATGGGAAATCGATTAATTTTTCACCGGATGTCATTAACAAGTATTTGGGGGTTAATTGTACTAACGCGATTGACATTTCTATCTTACCTAATGAAGAGGTGCCGGATGATAGGGTTTTACGCTGGGCGTTAGTGAGCGAGCTGCATGACAGTATTGGGATGATCAAACCCCGATACAACCAGGCGGACCTAATTGATGATGCTTGGTACTTATGGATGTGGGCAGCCGGGAGTATTTACCCGACCTCGACTCTGACGACGGTTTCCATTGGCCACCTGCGAGGTTTATTTGCTATCCGCCGAGGGGTAAAAATGGATTTGGGTACTCACATTTATATTACTATTTGTCACTATGCCGACATGGTCCCGACTAGGCAGAAGATGCCATACCCCTGCCTTATCACCGGTATTTGCAGGAGCCAGAGAGTAAAAATTTCGGCGGGGGGTGATATATTAACACATAGGGATCGACTGAACGGTCGGAGTAGTATTTTTCGAAGTACTCAGTTGAGGAGCAAACGGGCACGTTTGGAACCGGAAGAGGATAGTAGCCACGAGGAGGAAGGTGAGGCCGAGGAGGATGCCTGAGAGGACTTGACGCCTTTTGAGGCGAATTTGCTTGAAAGAGTTCGGGATTAGAAACATCCCAGTGAAATTTTGAGAAATCGAGAATGAAATAATAGGCAGACAATTAGAAACGGAGAAGTGCTTTGAAAAGCCTTTCCGTTTTCTAAACATCCACTGACGCACCTTTGGAGGATCAAAAGCTAAAATTTGAGGGAGTTTTTGTTTTCTCACTTGCTTTTAAATTCTAAAAAAACTCGGGACAGTTTTACTTTCAAGTTTGGGGTGTTTTCATACTTGTGTGTTTATTTTGTTGGTTTTTGAACTATGATGTTTTGATTATGATTGTGGTTTGTTTTGATTATTGTAGCGTGTGGTGTGTTTTTTTATTTGGCATTGATTTTTTTTAGGTTTAGTGTATATATATTTCTAGATATATATACATATATATAGTATTTTGATTTTTGAGATTTCTAGATCTAGCCATAACACCAATAAATTAGCTATATACAAGCTTCTAAAATCATTTTAACCGGTCAAAATTTTTTTGTATATTCCAAATTTTTTTAGCCTTAATCTCTCTTTCCAAGCCTTGTAATTATCATATAAAATCGAGTCATTCGTTACCTTGAGAAAAGAAGAATCGATCGGTTGATGAAAAATAGAACTGAAATTTACTTAATTTGTGGAGTTTTTGATTTTTCATGCTTAAACTAAGAAATAATTTTCTGCAAAAATTCTATTCCCTAAAAAAAAAGAGTCATTGGTGAAAAGAGATACACGTTAGCAAATAACGGTGTGAAAGCTATCACCTAAAAAAAATGACGAAAAGGAGAAGTGTTGAGGAGCAACAGCTGCCTAATTTTGGGGGTCTTAAATTTTGCGAAAAATAAAGGACTAACCATTGTTGGTGCGTAGCTGCCGTCTCAGAAAAATTGGTGAAAAGAGCTACACGTTAGCAAATAACGGTGTGAAAGCTATCACTTTTTAAAAAAAATGAGATAGAAATTATGTTAGTGAAAAGAGCTACACATTAGCAAATAACGGTGTGAAAGCTATCACTAAGGGATGTAGTTTATGAGCAGATTTGAATTAATTAGCGGCTGAATTACAATACACTCAATTTCATAAAAAATCACAATATTTGATGACGCCAATGAAATTCTTCTTCATATTTGAGTCGAAAAATAAACGAGTGATCGAGAGCAACCATTAAAGGGAGTCGTGTGTATCACGAGTGGGAAAGAAATAATCAACCTTTTGGGGGGAAACTTCGCATTTTGAAAATTAGAAAATAAAACCGTGTTTTAACTTCAAAATCATTAGTAGATTTATTTTGAATCTTGATTCATTTCTATCTATTGTATAAAGCTGGTTGTTGTATTAATGGCATTTTGATCTCCTTTTCTCTTTTTATATTTTAATTTATGTGTGTATTAATTTTTCTTATTTTTATTTTTGGAGCATGAATAATAAAGAGTCTTGCTCGGGACTAGCAAGAATTCAAGTTTGGGGGTGTGATAAGTGTCGCTTTGTACACTTATACATGGTTTGTATCGATAAAATTCACCCATAATTAAGCTAGTCTACTCGTATTTTGCTTTTAATTAATTAGTTTTTAATAATTTTATTTTTATCGGATGATGATCGGATTAAATAACTGATTTACTCAAGAAATAACATGTTTATTAAATATTCTCTTTGTTGAATTTATGATATATTCATGTTGTAGGGCTTTCGAGGCAATTCGGCGGTCTTTCCGATTCAAAATCGAGTTATATATCAAAAGTTATCATCAGAAGAAGATTTGGGGCAAAAACGCAAAGTCCGAGAAAATCAGGCTGAAAACGTAACTCTCAAAGCAACCGGTGAACAAATTGTGAAGCCAAGTTACGGCCGTAACTACGAATGTTACGGCCGTAAGTCATCAATTCTGGCCGTAACTCCTTAATGTTACGGCCGTAACTCTTGACAGATTGTTAAGATTTGTCTAATTTTTTATACTTTTTGTGTATTATTGAGGGGATGGCTGGCATTGATCCGATCTATTGTAATAATGCTGGAGTTTTGAAGCTATTGGATGACTTTAGGTGTTTAAATAGACCCCTTAGATCCTTCATCATTCATCATTCATCATATAATTTTTTACTTTTTGTAAACTTTTCTTTTTGTGTGAAGAACACACTTGTGTTCTTGAGTGATTTGTGTGAGTGTGGTATAGCATATGTGTAACACCCCGAGATATTCGGAATAATTACAGCGCCGTAAACCCTTTAAGTAAGGATTTACAAGGCTAATTAAAAGAAATGTGAATAATCCAACAGTACTACAGAAATTCAAATTATAAAACCGGTTCCAACTGATCCAACGAGTTAATTAATACAACCATATCGAAATGATATTAATAAGACACGCGTACTCGAGTACTGAAAATGAACCAAGAAGACAATCAAAAGAAGCAACAAACATCACTGAACCCCTTCGTCGTCACATCGGTACTGTGGCTGTTTCCCCGCTCCTCGACTACCTAAACATCAAAACAAATGTCCACCCCTGAAGGGATTAGCAAAACGATGCTAGTACAAGTATCATATTAAACAAATCGAATATGCATCAACAATACATAACGAGATACACCACACGGACTTCCGCTACCGGAATCCGATAATGCGAATCCACAAGATTCCATTAACACAGCAAGGGTATTCCAATGACCCAGCGCCCTCAGCATAGATCCCAAGATGATCCCGTCGGACCAACACAGGTGGAAATACCCATCCAATGATCCAGCACCCTCAGCCTAGATCCCAAGATGATCCCGTCGGACCAACATAAGGTGGACATCCGATCCAGCGCCCTTAGCATAGATCGTACAACATACACAAACACAACTCATGCATACATATATGCAAAAAATTGCTATGTCCATCAACATGAACATACAAACACTAAATAACGAATATCATGACAATTCAACGAAATAAATCTCATGTTCAACAACATGAATAAACCACATGTATACCCAAAATATGAATATTAACAAATTACGATACTTGCCTCGAAGATGGCAAGAACTAAACATGCCAATGATCTCAACACACTCGAAGGCCGCCTCCTTCGATCAACGTAGCAAGCTCGAACCTTAACAAAAGACTAATATAGAATTCATCTCAAGTCGTACGAATATCTAACAATCCGGTCTACGGCCGAAAGCTCTAAAATGTGATCTGCCTGAACTACTTAGCGTGCGCTACGTACTCTACGTAACGTACACTAAGCCTGCCCGTTAGCGTACGTAAACGATGAAGTCTAGCGTTGTAACACCCCAATTCGCAAATGGGGCATTACACGCCGTAGAACCCTCGTGAGGTCTACCAGGCTAACACATGACACATAACCCACAATGTAATTCCACACAATGCACTCAAAAGTAAATAAGGCCGTGGCCTCGGCCAAAACAATTTTAACGGAGTACATGAACATAAAAATAAATACCAATCCGTTGCCCACGCAGGGGACTTAAACCAAGTTTAAAAGTAGACAGTTTAATTCCAGTACTCGACAAATGCAATGACAAAACATAAAATTACAGACTCGAGCCACATCATCAAGCCAGCCCATCCTTTACGTGCGTGTCCCGTGCCTGCTCCTCAGCTCTCCCGGTACCTGAAATGCATAAGACGCATTTCCCCCATTTAAGGGGTTAGCATTCGAATAGCTAGTGCAAGTACACAATTACACAACATTATATACAAAATACAGTTTTTACACAATCGTCCCAAACGTAAGTCATTTGCCACATATATATTCCTGAATACTACATTGGCAATCACATCAATTTCCAATCATCACGATATCACAAAATCACAATGGTATCCGTGGCGTACCCCTTAGTATCGACCCCGGACATCCGTCGAACACTCGGGTGGGATACCACTTCGCGGCCGTACCCCTTAGTATCGACCCCGGACATCCCGTCGGACACTCGGTGGAAGTTCAACCACACACGCACCCAAGTCCACTTCCGCGGCCGTACCCTTAGTATCGACCCCGGACATCCCGTCGGACACTCCGGTGGAAGGAACACAACTCACGCACTCAAAAATCACCATTCATAATTCATTTCGAAAATCAAAACATACATAATGAATTGTTATACATTTACTTGCCTTGAAAGAAAGCGAAGCGAAGGAAGCAGCGAAGGAATAGGTTTCGGTCCGAACAATCTTCCCAAATCCGTTCCTAACACAATAACGATATACACAAGTCTCAATAATGCGGAAAGGTAAGAATTAATCCTAATTCTACCCCTTGGAACGATTTGTCGGAAAGTACGAAGTCCACGATGGCTATAATTTAACAATGAAGAAATTACTAGGTTAAATCCATTAAACTATACTGGAACAAGGGATTTACGACTACAAAATCGTAATCTAACAAGCCGTCGAAGCCAAAACGGATTAAAAGGAAGAATTATGCCAAAAATCCCGAAATCCCCAAAAACTAGGGTTCATCGATGTATACCTCGATTCGGACGGATGGAGGATGATTATGATGATGATAAACCTTGCTTGGGACGCAAAAATCGATCTTTAGAAGGTTCCTACGGATTGCACCGGATGAATCGCTTGAAATCGCCCAAAGGAAACTCACGTCGCGAGAAAGAAAGAAAAGGAGTGAAATAAGTCGACCGGAAATAAGTCAGGAATTAAAAGACCTGACGGCGAGTTACGTACGTTAACGCCTATTGTTAACGTACGTTATGAAGGTTACGTACGTAACCCCTCTCAGGTTAACGTACGTAACGAACAATCTGGACACTTTCTGCGTAACCATAACGTACGTTACCAATGGGGTATAACGTACGTTATGATACCTATATAACGTACGTAAAGGAGCATGCATAACGTACGTTATGCATGCAGCAGTTCAGCACTGCTAAACACTTAGCTCAGCACAGTCGATACAACGACGAAACGCAACACAAGGATAGAATCAAAAGTATAAACATGGGGTATCCAAAACAACGAAGCTGAGTTTTGAAAGAAAATATAATCCCGATCACTAGAGAGTCTCAAATGAAGCAAATGAAGCGAAATTCCCCAAACTTATGAAAATTACAAAAACGGTCCAAATGCCCGAAAAATCGCGATACAACGTCGGATTAACAAACCGAAAGTTCCAACACGACCAACTCAACCATACAAACTTATACGAATCGAGAAATAACGAAACGAACAAGTTTTACGAGAATCGAACGCACATGCGGCAAGGTATAATTCAAAATGAAATTATGCAAAAGCATCCTCGAAACTCGACGAGACGGAAAAACTCCTAGAACAAAATAGATTCAGAATTCCAAAATAGTGCTAAGCGAGTTGTCCGGAACGAACATACATCAAAAATAGAAATTACCGAAAATAGAAAACGCGGATATTACATTATCTCCCCCTAAAAATAAGTTTCGTCCCGAAACTTACAACGCGAACAACTCGGGGTATCTCGACTGCATACTCTCCTCCGTCTCCCATGTGGCTTCTTCGGACCCATGTCTCGACCATTGAACTTTAACCGGAGGGATGGTTCTATGACGAAGTTGCTTCACCCGACGCTCTAAAATCTGAATCGGCCTCTCCTCAATGGTAAGGTCGGGTCCCAGTCGATCTCTCAAAATCGATAATATGGCTAGGGTCCGATATGTACCTCTAAGGTAGGAAACATGAAATACGTTATGAACGTGGCTCAAGGACGGCGGCAAACCCAACCGATAGGCAAGCTCTCCCACTCTCTCTAAAATTTCAAACGGCCCAATATATCTCGGACTAAGTTTACCCTTCCCGGCGGTAAACTCCGTGTCGGCGACACCTTAAGCAAAACATGATCTCCCACCTCAAACTCCAACGGCCGGCGACGCGTGTGCATAAGACTTTGCCGACTCGGGCCGTCAACAATCTATCACGAATCAGAGTAATCTTCCCCCTCGTCTCAACTACCATATCGGGCTCGGTACCAATCAGCTCGGACGCATCGTCCCAACACAACGGCGATCTGCACCTCCTCCCATACAATGCCTCAAATGGTGCCATTTTGATCGAGGCGTGCCAACTATTGTTGTACGTAAACTCGATCAACGGCAAGTGCGACTCCCAATCATCCTTCCAATCTAGGGCACGGGCTCTCAACATATCCTCCAACATCCTGGATCGTCCGCTCGATTGCCGTCGATGCGAGGGTGGTAAGGCGTCTTGAGTCTCAACTCGATCCCCAAAGCTCGATGAACGACTGCCAAAAATGTGATACAAACCGGCCATCACGATCCGAAACAATACTCTTAGGAGTCCCATGTAATCTCACGATCTCAGCAATAAACACTCGTGCCAGTCTCTCTGGACCCCAAGTGTCCTTAATACCCAGGAAATGAGCTGATTTGGTCAGTCGATCGACAATAACCCAAATCATGTTCATTCCAGTCCGAGTCCTAGGCATACTGGTAATGAAATCCATAGAAATATCCTCCCATTTCCACTCCGGGATAGGAAGTGGTCGTAAAAGCCCAGCTGGTCGCCGATGCTCGATCTTAACCTGCCGACAGTCAAACACCTCGACACAAACTCGCTAACGTCTGTCTTTAAATTACTCCACCAATAGTTACTCCTCACATCCTTGTACATTTTACTCGTACCAGGATGTATGGAGTAAGGCGTGGTATGAGCTTCACTCAAGATCTTCTGTCTCAACTCAACAACATTAGGTACACATAGTCTGCCGCGAAATCTCAGAACGCCATCATCCTGAACCACAAATCCAGGGGCTTTCCCCTGCCTCACATCCTCCCTCAACTGGACCAAACACGGATCATCATACTGTTTCGCCTTGATATCATCAGTCAAGGACGAAGTGATCTCTAATGCACATAACTGGCCCTGAACTCTCTGAACCCAAACCTCAATATTCTGACAAATAAGATCTCGCTGGATCCTACTCTGCGGAGTAAGTACTTCTAACATCTGCAACGCTATCGGCTTACGGCTCAACGCATCCGCCACTACGTTAGCCTTACCCGGATGGTAAAGTATCTCGAGGTCGTAATCTTTAATTAGCTCCAACCACCTACGTTGTCTCATATTTAACTCCTTCTGACTGAAGATATACTTCAAACTCTTGTGATCGGTAAAAATCTTACATGACGACCCATAGAGATAATGCCTCCAGATCTTTAAGGCAAAAACGACCGCAGCTAATTCCAAATCATGCGTGGGGTAATTCACCTCATAAGGTTTCAACTGGCGGGATGCATACGCAATCACTCTGTCTCTCTGCATCAAAACACATCCTAGACCAAGGCCCGAAGCATCACTGTACACTACGAAATCCTCGTTCCCCTGAGGCAACGCTAACACGGGTGCGGTAGTCAAACGTCTCTTTAACTCATCAAAACTGTCCTGCCTGTCTGCAGTCCACTCGAACTTCTGAGTTTTCTGGAGCAACTGAGTGAGTGGTCTAGCGATCTTAGAAAATCCCTCAACGAATCTACGGTAATAGCCGGCAAGACCCAGAAAACTCCTCACCTCCTTCACATTCTTAGGCGGCTCCCAAGCCATCACTGCCTCTATCTTCTGCGGATCTACCCGAACTCCCTCTGCTGAAATCACATGCCCGAGGAACGACACTTCCTCGAGCCAAAACTCACACTTAGAGAACTTCGCGTACAACTGCTCGGCCCTCAAAGTGTCTAATACAATCCGGAGATGTAAGGCGTGCTCCTCCCGACTCCGTGAATAGATAAGAATATCGTCGATAAAAACGACTACGAATTTGTCCAGATACTCAATAAAAACTTTGTTCATTAACTGCATGAACACTGCTGGGGCATTGGTTAGCCCGAAAGGCATAACCACAAACTCGTAATGGCCATATCTCGTCCGAAAGGCTGCTTTCGGAATATCGACGTCCCGAATCCTCAACTGGTAGTAGCCCGATCGCAAATCAACCTTCGAAAAGACTGTCGCCCCCTGAAGCTGATCAAACAAATCGTCAATCCTGGGCAAAGGGTATTTATTTTTGATGGTTAGCTTGTTTAATTCTCGATAGTCGATGCATAACGGCGATCCATCCTTCTTCTTGACAAAAGTACAGCGCACCCCAAGGCGATGCGCTCGGTCGAATATACCCTTTATCTAACAACTCTCCCAACTGATTCTTCAACTCTAGCATCTCCGACGGTGCCATACGGTACGGTGCTCGAGAAATAGGGGCCGCATTCGGCTCAAGGTCAATAGGAAACTCCACCTCTCGATGTGGTGGTAATCCCGGCAAGTCATCCTAAATACATCGGGATACTCGCTAACAACTGGAATCGACAATATGTCAACCCCACCATCTTCTTTGTAGAGCGAAACACCGATGTGACACAACCTTGGTTCAAAAGTTTCATCGCCTTCAAGGCGCTAATCACACTCCCGATCTACCCGGCTTACAACCGACTAGAGTATGCTCGGTGCCGTCTCGGCAACTATCGAGATGGTACGAGTCCGATAGTTCTTTATAGCTCCGTGACTATCTAAACAATATTTCGCGTTGATCAATTGCTCACGCTTAAGGTCTATAACTATGAGATTCGAGGGCGATCCCGCTCCCGATCCTCACTGGGCAATCCCTAACGTCCCGGTCCCCAACCATACGATCTCCACTGGGTGTACCCACTACAAACGGCTCACACTCAAACAAGCAGTCAAAACCAATACGACTCACACAATCCGAAGCAATAAAGGAATGGGTAGCACCCGAATCAAAAATCTTGAAACTGGATGAGTAAGGATCGAGTGGTACACGCCACTGAACGTCTGTCTCCTCTGTACGCCTCATCGATACAACCGGGGTGGCCAACCCGAACTCGATCTTTGTGCGGTGATTCGGTGACCCAGACCCCTACCACGGCCGAACCTGCGGAACATGAGTAAGCTGGAATCTTGTGCTCCCTCCGATCGGCGGTGGTAGTCGGGACTCTAGCGGCCACTGGTGGCCCTCTCACAATGGGCCCCCGATGCCCGATCTGCATAAGTAAAACAAATAAGCGGAGGAAAAGGGCAATCCTTCATCAAATGCTCATATTGGTTGCGATTAAAACAAACCACCGCCACGGAAGCAATTTGGGCTGAGCGATTACCACGAGATCCCGGCCCGGTGAAACAGTCTCTTCCGTGTGTAGGAACGAGCGAGACCTCGAAATCGACCACCTTACCGCGAGAACGCCGGTGGTCTTACGCTTCTTAGCTTCGAAACCGACTCGATTCCGGGACGACCATCTCGATCGCGAGCGCGATCCCGATATTCCTTCAAGGTGGCACACATGAGCGGTGCCATACTGCACTGATATGCGGTTTCATGCGCATATTGAAGTAACGGATTTTATCGGCCTCCGTCCTCACACGATCTCTCACAAAACCCAACTTGATTGTAGGAAATAATGGCACGAGAAATCGGCACATCCCGAGGTGTAGCGGTGAAAAACTCCACAATTCTGCGCTCCTTAGCGGCGGTGGACAATATTACGCTTCCATAGCAGCCTGAACTCATCCCAAGTGGCCCGACGATCTCTCGGCGCAACGGCCTCCCACCACTCCAGACTTCCTTATCCGGGAGGTCTTGGGCAATATGTACCCTCTGTCTTCGGGACAAGCTACGGCATCAAAGGCCACAGACGGTGAAAGAGCCAATTCTCCCAACCGAGGAGTCGGAAGATCCGGAGAAACGAGGAGGGTGCATCTTAGTCACCGTCTGAAGCCACTTACTAGCTTCCTCTTCGGTGTCGGGGTGGATTAAGCGTCCACCTGAGCTATTCGAGTAAGTTGGGCTACTAAGCTGGCGAAAGTACGGCGAGCCCAGCGTCGGCATTATTACCCGACGGCACTGAGTGAGAGGCCGAGTCTGCAGAGGATCGAGAAAGTGAGCCCTCTTCATTATCGGCACCCCGACCACGGCCTCGGCCGCCCCTAGGCGGTCTACCACGACCTCTCAACATCTTGAAGAAGATACGAAAAGAACAAGATCGAAAGATTCACAATTCACAAAGTTGGTAACACATGTCACAATTCCGAACTACGCAAGAAACGAATTACGGAAATATAAGAGTTCGAGGAGACTTACGACCACGGGTCGCACGAAAAGACGGCGTGATGATATTAGGCTCAACGGCCCGACTCTAACGACATAACCCAGGACCCAAAATTCACCGACAGCCTAGGTATTCAAAACCTAAGCTCTGATACCATAAATGTAACACCCCAATTCGCAAATGGGGCATTACACGCCGTAGAACCCTCGTGAGGTCTACCAGGCTAACACATGACACATAACCCACAATGTAATTCCACACAATACACTCAAAAGTAAATAAGGCCGTGGCCTCGGCCAAAACAATTTTAACGGAGTACATGAACATAAAAATAAATACCAATCCGTTGCCCACGCAGGGGACTTAAACCAAGTTTAAAAGTAGACAGTTTAATTCCAGTACTCGACAAATGCAATGACAAAACATAAAATTACTGGACTCGAGCCACATCATCAAGCCACCATCCTTTACGTGCGTGTCCGTGCTCCTCGGCTCTCCCGGTACAGAAATGCATAAGACGCATTTCCCCATTTAAGGGGTTAGCATTCGAATAGCTAGTGCAAGTACACAATTACACAACATTATATACAAAATACGGTTTTACACAATCGTCCCAAACGTAAGTCATTTGCCACATATATATTCCGGAATACTACATTGGCAATCACATCAATTTCAATCATCACGATATCACAAAATCACAATGGTATCCCGTGGCCGTACCCCTTAGTATCGACCCCGGACATCCCGTCGAACACTCCGGGTGGGATACCACTTCCGCGGCCGTACCCCTTAGTATCGACCCCGGACATCCCGTCGGACACTCCGGGTGGAAGTTCAACCACACACGCACCCAAGTCCACTTCCGCGGCCGTACCCCTTAGTATCGACCCCGGACATCCCGTCGGACACTCCGGGTGGAAGGAACACAACTCACGCACTCAAAAATCACCATTCATCATTCATTTCGAAAATCACAATATACATAACGAAATGTAATACATGTACTTGCCTTGAAAGAAACGAAGCGAAGGAAGCAGCGAAGCAATAGGTTTCGGTCCGAACAATCTTCCCAAATCCGTTCCTAACACAATAACGGTATACACAAGTCTCAATAATGCGGAAAGGTAAGAATTAATCCTAATTCTACCCCTTGGAACGATTTGTCGGAAAATACGAAGTCCACGATGGCTATAATTTAACAATGAAGAAATTACTAGGTTAAATCCATTAAACTATCTTTGAAACAAGGGATTTACGACTACAAAATCGTAATCTAACAAGCCGTCGAAGCCAAAACGGATTAAAAGGAAGAATTATGCCAAAAATCCCGAAATCCCCAAAAACTAGGGTTCATCGATGTATACCTCGATTCGGACGGATGGAGGATGATTATGATGATGATAAACCTTGCTTGGGACGCAAAAATCGATCTTTAGAAGGTTCCTACGGATTGCACCGGATGAATCGCTTGAAATCGCCCAAAGGAAACTCACGTCGCGAGAAAGAAAGAAAAGGAGTGAAATAAGTCGACCGGAAATAAGTCAGGAATTAAAAGACCTGACGGCGAGTTACGTACGTTAACGCCTATTGTTAACGTACGTTATGAAGGTTACGTACGTAACCCCTCTCAAGTTAACGTACGTAACGAACAATCTGGACACTTTCTGCGTAACCATAACGTACGTTACCAATGGGGTATAACGTACGTTATGATACCTATATAACGTACGTAAAGGAGCATGCATAACGTCGTTATGCATGCAGCGATTGACCTTGCTAAACACTTAGCTCAGCACAGTCGATACAACGACGAAACGCAACACAAGGATAGAATCAAAAGTATAAACATGGGGTATCCAAAACAACGAAGCTGAGTTTTGAAAGAAAATATAATCCCGATCACTAGAGAGTCTCAAATGAAGCAAATGAAGCGAAATTCCCCAAACTTATGAAAATTACAAAAACGGTCCAAATGCGAAAATCGCGATACAACGTCGGATTAACAAACCGAAAGTTCCAACACGACCAACTCAACCATACAAACTTATACGAATCGAGAAATAACGAAACGAACAAGTTTTACGAGAATCGAACGCACATGCGGCAAGGTATAATTCAAAATGAAATTATGCAAAAGCATCCTCGAAACTCGACGAGACGGAAAAACTCCTAGAACAAAATAGATTCAATTCCAAAATAGTGCTAAGCGAGTTGTCCGAGCAGACATACATCAAAAATAGAAATTACCGAAAATAGAAAACGCGGATATTACATTATCTCCCCCTAAAAATAAGTTTCGTCCCGAAACTTACAACGCGAACAACTCGGGGTATCTCGACTGCATACTCTCCTCCGTCTCCCATGTGGCTTCTTCGGACCCATGTCTCGACCATTGAACTTTAACCAGAGGGATGGTTCTATGACGAAGTTGCTTCACCCGACGCTCTAAAATCTGAATCGGCCTCTCCTCAATGGTAAGGTCGGGTCCCAATTCGATCTCTCCAAAATCGATAATATGGCTAGGGTCCGATATGTACCTCCTAAGCTGGGAAACATGAAATACGTTATGAACGTGGCTCAAGGACGGCGGCAAACCCAACCGATAGGCAAGCTCTCCCACTCTCTCTAAAATTTCAAACGGCCCAATATATCTCGGACTAAGTTTACCCTTCCGGCCGAAGCGGTAAACTCCCCGTGTCGGCGACACCTTAAGCAAAACATGATCTCCCACCTCAAACTCCAACGGCCGGCGACGCGTGTCTGCATAAGACTTTTGCCGACTCTGGGCCGTCAACAATCTATCACGAATCAGAGTAATCTTCCCCCTCGTCTCAACTACCATATCGGGCTCGGTACCAATCAGCTCGGACGCATCGTCCCAACACAACGGCGATCTGCACCTCCTCCCATACAATGCCTCAAATGGTGCCATTTTGATCGAGGCGTGCCAACTATTGTTGTACGTAAACTCGATCAACGGCAAGTGCGACTCCCAATCATCCTTCCAATCTAGGGCACAGGCTCTCAACATATCCTCCAACGTCTGGATCGTCCGCTCATTGCCGTCGATCGAGGTGGTAAGGCGTCTTGAGTCTCAACTCGGTCCCAAAGCTCGATGAACGACTGCCAAAAATGAGATACCAACCGGCCATCACGATCCGCAACAATACTCTTAGGAGTCCCATGTAATCTCACGATCTCGGCAATAAACACTCGGGCCCGTCTCTCTGGACCCCAAGTGTCCTTAAGACCCCGGAAATGAGCTGATTTGGTCAGTCGATCGACAATACCCCAAATCATGTTCATTCCGATCGAGTCCTAGGCATACCGGTAATGAAATCCATAGAAATATCCTCCCATTTCCACTCGGGATAGGAAGTGGTCGTAAAAGCCCAGCGGTCGCCGATGCTCGATCTTAACTGCTTGTGAGTCAAACACCTCGACACAAACTCGCTAACGTCTGTCTTTAAATTACTCCTCATGTAGTTACTCCTCACATCCTTGTACTTTTTACTAGTACCAGGATTTATGGAGTAAGGCGTGGTATGAGCTTCACTCAAGATCTTCTGTCTCAACTCAACAACATTAGGTACACATAGTCTGCCACGAAATCTCAGAACGCCATCATCACGAACCACAAATCCGTGGGCTTTCCCTGCCTCACATCCTCCCTCAACTAGACCAAACACGGATCATCATACTGTTTCGCCTTGATATCATCAGTCAAGGACGAAGTGATCTCTAATGCACATAACTGGCCCTGAACTCTCTGAACCCAAACCTCAATATTCTGACAAATAAGATCTCGTTGGATCCTACTCTGCGGAGTAAGTACTTCTAACATCTGCAACGCTATCGGCTTACGGCTCAACGCATCCGCCACTACGTTAGCCTTACCCGGATGGTAAAGTATCTCGAGGTCGTAATCTTTAATTAGCTCCAACCACCTACGTTGTCTCATATTTAACTCCTTCTGACTGAAGATATACTTCAAACTCTTGTGATCGGTGAAAATCTTACATGACGACCCATAGAGATAATGCCTCCAGATCTTTAAGGCAAAAACGACCGCAGCTAATTCCAAATCATGCGTGGGGTAATTCACCTCATAAGGTTTCAACTGGCGGGATGCATACGCAATCACTCTGTCTCTCTGCATCAAAACACATCCTAGACCAAGGCCCGAAGCATCACTGTACACTACGAAATCCTCGTTCCCCTGAGGCAACGCTAACACGGGTGCGGTAGTCAAACGTCTCTTTAACTCATCAAAACTGCCCCGCCTGTCTGCAGTCCACTCGAACTTCCGAGTTTTACGGAGCAACCGAGTGAGTGGTCTAGCGATCTTAGAAAATCCCTCAACGAATCTACGGTAATAGCCGGCAAGACCCAGAAAACTCCTCACCTCCTTCACATTCTTAGGCGGCTCCCAAGCCATCACTGCCTCTATCTTCTGCGGATCTACCCGAACTCCCTCTGCTGAAATCACATGCCCGAGGAACGACACTTCCTCGAGCCAAAACTCACACTTAGAGAACTTCGCGTACAACTGCTCGGCCCTCAAAGTGTCTAATACAATCCGGAGATTTAAGGCGTGCTCCTCCCGACTCCGTGAATAGATAAGAATATCGTCGATAAAAACGACTACGAATTTGTCCAGATACTCAATAAAAACTTTGTTCATTAAGCGCATGAACAACTGCTGGGGCATTAGTTAGCGAAAGGCATAACCACAAACTCGTAATGGCCATATCTCGTCCGAAAGGCGACTTTCGAATATCGACGTCCGAATCCTCAATCGGTAGTAGCCGATCGCAAATCAACCTTGAAAAGACGCCGCCCCTGGTGATCAAACAAATCGTCAATCACAGGCAAAGGGTATTTATTTTTGATGGTTAGCTTGTTTAATTCTCGATAGTCGATGCATAAACGGCGATCCATCCTTCTTCTTGACAAAAGTACAGCGCACCCCAAGGCGATGCGCTCGGTCGAATATACCCTTTATCTAACAACTCTCCCAATCGATTCTTCAACTCTAGCATCTCCGACGGTGCCATACGGTACGGTGCTCGAGAAATAGGGGCCGCATTCGGCTCAAGGTCAATAGGAAACTCCACCTCTCGATGTGGTGGTAATCCCGCAAGTCATCCGGAAATACATCGGGAGACTCGCTAACAACTGGAATCGACAATATGTCAACCCCACCATCTTCCGCCTGTAGAGCGAAACACCAGTAGCCGACACAACCTTGGTTCAAAAGTTTCATCGCCTTCAAGGCGCTAATCACACTCCCCGATCTACCCGGCTTACAACCGACTAGAGTATGCTCGGTGCCGTCCTCGGCAACTATCGAGATGGTACGAGTCCGATAGTTCATGATAGCACCGTGACGATCTAACCAATCGTTCCCGAGGATCAAATCCTCACCCTTAAGGTCTATAACAATGAGATTCGAGGGCCAATCCCGGATCCCGATCCTCACTGGGCAATCCCTAACTTCCCGGTCCCCAACCATACGATCTCCACTGGGTGTACCCACTACAAACGGCTCACACTCAAACAAGCAGTCAAAACCAATACGACTCACACAATCCGAAGCAATAAAGGAATGGGTAGCACCCGAATCAAAAAGTACTGAAACTGGATGAGTAAGGATCTGAGTGGTACCTGACGCCACTGGAACGTCTGTCTCCTCTGTACGCCTCATCTGATACAACCGGGGGTGAACTGAACCCGAACTCGATGCTGTGCGGTGATCCGGCTGACCCCGACCCCTACCACGGCCCGAACCCTGCGGAACATGAGTAACTGGAATGCTGTGCTCCCTCCGATCGGCGGTGGTAGTCGGGACTCTAGCGGCCACAGTGGCCCTCTCACAATGGGTGCCGATGCCCGATCTGCCCAAGTAAAACAAATAACTGGAGGAAAAGGGCAATACTTCATCAAATGCTCATTTTGGTTGCAGTTAAAACAAACCCTGCCACCGAAGCAACGGATCGGGCCGAGCGATTACCCCGAGATCCCCGGCCGGTGAAACGGTCTCTTCCGTGTGTAGGAACGAGCGAGACCTCGGCCCGACCACCTTTACCGCCGAGAACCCGCGGTGGTCTTCGCTTCTTAGCTTCGAAACCGACTCGATTCCGGATGACCATCTCGATCGCGAGCGCGATCGATATTCCTTCAAGGTGGCACACATGAGCGGTGCCATACTGCACGATATGCGGTTTCATGCGCATATTGAAGTAACGGATTTTATCGGCCTCCGTCCTCACACGATCTCTCACAAAACCCAACCGCCGATTGTAGGAAATAATGGCACGAGAAATCGGCACATCCCGAGGTGTAGCGGTGAAAAACTCCACAATTCTGCGCTCCTTAGCGGCGGTGGACAATATTCGCTTCCATAGCAGCCCTGAACTCATCCCAAGTGGCCCGACGATCTCTGGGCGCAACGGCCTCCCACCACTCCGCAGCCTTCCTTATCCAGGAGGTACTGGGCAATATGTACCCTCCTGTCTTCGGGACAAGCTACGGCATCAAAGGCCCCGGACGGTGAAAGAGCCAATTCTCCCAACCGAGGGAGTCAGAAGATCCGGAGAAACGAGGAGGGTGCATCTTAGTCACCGTCTGAAGCCACTTACTAGCTTCCTCTTCTGGTGTCGGGGGTGGATTCTGGCGTCCACCCTGAGCTATCTGAGTAAGCTGGGCTACTAACTGCTGAAGTACGGCAGTAGCCCGGCGTCGGCATTATTACCCGACGGCACCGAGTGAGAGGCTGAGTCTGCAGAGGACTGAGAAAGTGAGCCCTCTTCATTATCAGCACCCCGACCACGGCCTCGGCCGCGCCCCCTAGCTGGTCTACCACGACCTCTCAACATACTGAAGAAGATACGAAAAGAACAAGATCAGAAAGATTCACAATTCACAAAGTTGGTAACACATGTCACAATTCCGAACTACGCAAGAAACGAATTACGGAAATATAAGAGTTCGAGGAGACTTACAGCCACGGGTCGCACGAAAAGACGGCAGCGTGATGATATTAGGCTCAACGACTGACTCTAACGACATAACTGACAGACCCAAAATTCACCGACAGCCTAGGTATTCAAAAACTAATCTCTGATACCATTAATGTAACACCCAAATTCGCAAATGGGGCATTACACGCCGTAGAACCCTCGTGAGGTCTACCAGGCTAACACATGACACATAACCCACAATGTAATTCCACACAATACACTCAAAAGTAAATAAGGTCGTGGCCTCGGCCAAAACAATTTTAACGGAGTACATGAACATAAAAATAAATACCAATCCGTTGCCCACGCAGGGGACTTAAACCAAGTTTAAAAGTAGACAGTTTAATTCCAGTACTCGACAAATGCAATGACAAAACATAAAATTACTGACTCGAGCCACATCATCAAGCCACCCATCCTTTACGTGCGTGTCCGTGCACCTGCTCCTCGGCTCTCCTGCACAGAAATGCATAAGACGCATTTCCCCATTTAAGGGGTTAGCATTCGAATAGCTAGTGCAAGTACACAATTACACAACATTATATACAAAATACGCTTTTACACAATCGTCCCAAACGTAAGTCATTTGCCACATATATATTCCTAATACTACATTGGCAATCACATCAATTTCAATCATCACGATATCACAAAATCACAATCGTATCCGTGGCCGTACCCCTTAGTATCGACCCCGGACATCCGTCGAACACTCGGGTGGGATACCACTTCCGCGGCCGTACCCCTTAGTATCGACCCCGGACATCCCGTCGGACACTCGGGTGGAAGTTCAACCACACACGCACCCAAGTCCACGTCCGCGGCCGTACCCCTTAGTATCGACCCCCGGACATCCCGTCGGACACTCCGGGGGGAAGGAACACAACGCACGCACTCACAAATCACCATTCATCATTCATGTCGAAAATCACAATATACATAACGAAATGTAATACATGTACTTGCCTTGAAAGAAAGCGAAGCGAAGGAAGCAGCGAAGCAATAGGTTTCGGTCCGAACAATCTTCCCAAATCCGTTCCTAACACAATAACGGTATACACAAGTCTCAATAATGCGGAAAGGTAAGAATTAATCCTAATTCTACCCCTTGGAACGATTTGTCGGAAAGTACGAAGTCCACGATGGCTATAATTTAACAATGAAGAAATTACTAGGTTAAATCCATTAAACTATACTGGAAACAAGGGATTTACGACTACAAAATCGTAATCTAACAAGCCGTCGAAGCCAAAATGGATTAAAAGGAAGAATTATGCCAAAAATCCCGAAATCCCCAAAAACTAGGGTTCATCGATGTATACCTCGATTCGGACGGATGGAGGATGATTATGATGATGATAAACCTTGCTTGGGACGCAAAAATCGATCTTTAGAAGGTTCCTACGGATTGCACCGGATGAATCGCTTGAAATCGCCAAAGGAAACTCACGTCGCGAGAAAGAAAGAAAAGGAGTGAAATAAGTCGACCGGAAATAAGTCGAATTAAAAGACTGACGGCGAGTTACGACGTTAACGCCTATTGTTAACGTGCGTTATGAAGGTTACGTCGTAACCCCTCTCAGTTAACGTCGTAACGAACAATCTGACACTTCTGCGTAACCATAACGTGACGTTACCAATGGGGTATAACGTGCGTTATGATACCTATAACGTCGTAAAGGAGCATGCATAACGTCGTTATGCATGCAGCGATTCAGCCTTCGCTAAACACTTAGCTCGGCCGCGGTCGATACAACGACGAAACGCAACACAAGGATAGAATCAAAAGTATAAACATGGGGTATCCAAAACAACGAAGCTGAGTTTTGAAAGAAAATATAATCCCGATCACTAAAGAGTCTCAAATGAAGCAAATGAAGCGAAATTCCCCAAACTTATGAAAATTACAAAAGCGGTCCAAATGCCGAAAATCACGATACAACGTCGGATTAACAAACCGAAAGTTCCAACACGACCAACTCAACCATACAAACTTATACGAATCGAGAAATAGCAACGAACAAGTTTTACGAGAATCGACGCACATGCGGCAAGGTATAATTCAAAATGAAATTATGCAAAGCATCCTCGAAACTCGACGAGACGGAAAAACTCCTAGAACAAAATAGATTCAGAATTCCAAAATAGTGCTAAGCGAGTTGTCCGGAACGAACATACATCAAAAATAGAAATTACCGAAAATAGAAAACGCGGATATTACATTATCTCCCCCTAAAAATAAGTTTCGTCCCGAAACTTACAACGCGAACAACTCGGGGTATCTCGACTGCATACTCTCCTCCGTCTCCCATGTGGCTTCTTCGGACCCATGTCTCGACCATTGAACTTTAACCAGAGGGATGGTTCTATGACGAAGTTGCTTCACCCGACGCTCTAAAATCTGAATCGGCCTCTCCTCAATGGTAAGGTCGGGTCCCAATTCGATCTCTCCAAAATCGATAATATGGCTAGGGTCCGATATGTACCTCCTAAGCTGGGAAACATGAAATACGTTATGAACGTGGCTCAAGGACGGCGGCAAACCCAACCGATAGGCAAGCTCTCCCACTCTCTCTAAAATTTCAAACGGCCCAATATATCTCGGACTAAGTTTACCCTTCCGGCCGAAGCGGTAAACTCCCCGTGTCGGCGACACCTTAAGCAAAACATGATCTCCCACCTCAAACTCCAACGGCCGGCGACGCGTGTCTGCATAAGACTTTTGCCGACTCTGGGCCGTCAACAATCTATCACGAATCAGAGTAATCTTCCCCCTCGTCTCAACTACCATATCGGGCTCGGTACCAATCAGCTCGGACGCATCGTCCCAACACAACGGCGATCTGCACCTCCTCCCATACAATGCCTCAAATGGTGCCATTTTGATCGAGGCGTGCCAACTATTGTTGTACGTAAACTCGATCAACGGCAAGTGCGACTCCCAATCATCCTTCCAATCTAGGGCACAGGCTCTCAACATATCCTCCAACGTCTGGATCGTCCGCTCGGCGCCGTCGATGCGAGGGTGGTAAGGCGTCTTGAGTCTCAACTCGGTCCCAAAGCTCGATGAAGCGACTGCCCAAAAATGTGATACAAACCGGCCATCACGATCCGAAACAATACTCTTAGGAGTCCCATGTAATCTCACGATCTCAGCAATAAACACTCGTGCGGTCTCTGGACCCCAAGTGTCCTTAATACTCAGAAATGAGCTGATTTGGTCAGTCGATCGACAATAACCCAAATCATGTTCATTCCAGTCCGAGTCCTAGGCATACTGGTAATGAAATCCATAGAAATATCCTCCCATTTCCACTCCGGGATAGGAAGTGGTCGTAAAAGCCCCGCGGGTCGCTGATGCTCGATCTTAACCTGCTGACAGGTCAAACACCTCGACACAAACTCGCTAACGTCTGTCTTTAAATTACTCCACCAGTAGTTACTCCTCACATCCTTGTACATTTTACTCGTACCAGGATGTATGGAGTAAGGCGTGGTATGAGCTTCACTCAAGATCTTCTGTCTCAACTCAACAACATTAGGTACACATAGTCTGCCGCGAAATCTCAGAACGCCATCATCCTGAACCACAAATCCAGGGGCTTTCCCCTGCCTCACATCCTCCCTCAACTGGACCAAACACGGATCATCATACTGTTTCGCCTTGATATCATCAGTCAAGGACGAAGTGATCTCTAATGCACATAACTGGCCCTGAACTCTCTGAACCCAAACCTCAATATTCTGACAAATAAGATCTCGCTGGATCCTACTCTGCGGAGTAAGTACTTCTAACATCTGCAACGCTATCGGCTTACGGCTCAACGCATCCGCCACTACATTAGCCTTACCCGGATGGTAAAGTATCTCGAGGTCGTAATCTTTAATTAGCTCCAACCACCTACGTTGTCTCATATTTAACTCCTTCTGACTGAAGATATACTTCAAACTCTTGTGATCGGTAAAAATCTTACATGACGACCCATAGAGATAATGCCTCCAGATCTTTAAGGCAAAAACGACCGCAGCTAATTCCAAATCATGCGTGGGGTAATTCACCTCATAAGGTTTCAACTGGCGGGATGCATACGCAATCACTCTGTCTCTCTGCATCAAAACACATCCTAGACCAAGGCCCGAAGCATCACTGTACACTACGAAATCCTCGTTCCCCTGAGGCAACGCTAACACGGGTGCGGTAGTCAAACGTCTCTTTAACTCATCAAAACTGTCCTGCCTGTCTGCAGTCCACTCGAACTTCGAGTTTTACGGAGCAACCGAGTGAGTGGTCTAGCGATCTTAGAAAATCCTCAACGAATCTACGGTAATAGCCGGCAAGACCCAGAAAACTCCTCACCTCCTTCACATTCTTAGGCGGCTCCCAAGCCATCACCGCCTCTATCTTCTCGGATCTACCCGAACTCCCTCTGCTGAAATCACATGCCCGAGGAACGACACTTCCTCGAGCCAAAACTCACACTTAGAGAACTTCGCGTACAACCGCTCGGCCCTCAAAGTGTCTAATACAATCCGGAGATGTAAGGCGTGCTCCTCAGACTCGTGAATAGATAAGAATATCGTCGATAAAAATGACTACGAATTTGTCCGGATACTCAATAAAAACTTTGTTCATTAAGCGCATGAACAACTGTGGGGCATTGGTTAGCCCGAAAGGCATAACCACAAACTCGTAATGGCCATATCTCGTCCGAAAGGCGGCTTTGAATATCGACGTCCCGAATCCTCAATCGTAGTAGCCGATCGCAAATCAACCTTGAAAAGACGCCGCCCCAAGGTGATCAAACAAATCGTCAATCCTGGGCAAAGGGTATTTATTTTTGATGGTTAGCTTGTTTAATTCTCGATAGTCGATGCATAAACGAAGCGATCCATCCTTCTTCTTGACAAAAGTACAGCGCACCCCAAGGCGATGCGCTCGGTCGAATATACCCTTTATCTAACAACTCTCCCAATCGATTCTTCAACTCTAGCATCTCCGACGGTGCCATACGGTACGGTGCTCGAGAAATAGGGGCCGCATTCGGCTCAAGGTCAATAGGAAACTCCACCTCTCGATGTGGTGGTAATCCCGACAAGTCATCCGGAAATACATCGGGATACTCGCTAACAATGGAATCGACAATATGTCAACCCCACCATCTTCCTTTGTAGAGCGAAACACCGATGGCCGACACAACCTTGGTTCAAAAGTTTCATCGCCTTCAAGGCGCTAATCACACTCCCGATCTACCCGGCTTACAACCGACTAGAGTATGCTCGGTGCCGTCTCGGCAACTATCGAGATGGTACGAGTCCGATAGTTCATGATAGCACCGTGACGATCTAACCAATCGTTCAGGATCAAATCCTCACCCTTAAGGTCTATAACAATGAGATTCGAGGGCCAATCCCGGCTCCCGATCCTCACTGGGCAATCCCTAACTTCCCGGTCCCCAACCATACGATCTCCACTGGGTGTACCCACTACAAACGGCTCACACTCAAACAAGCAGTCAAAACCAATACGACTCACACAATCCGAAGCAATAAAGGAATGGGTAGCACCCGAATCAAAAATCTTGGCCGGATGAGTAAGGATCGAGTGGTACTGACGCCACTGGGCGTCTGTCTCCTCTGTACGCCTCATCTGATACAACCGGGGGTGAACTGAACCCGAACTCGATGCTGTGCGGTGATCCGGCTGACCCCGACCCCTACCACGGCCCGAACCCTGCGGAACATGAGTAACTGGAATGCTGTGCTCCCTCCGATCGGCGGTGGTAGTCGGGACTCTAGCGGCCCTGGTGGCCCTCTCACAATGGGCTGCCCGATGCCCAGTCTGCCCGCAAGTAAAACAAATAACTGGAGGAAAAGGGCAATCCTTCATCAAATGCTCATATTGGTTGCAGTTAAAACAAACCCTGCCACCAGAAGCAACGGACTGGGCTGAACGATTACCCTGAGATCCCAGTGGTGAAAGCAGTCTCTTCCGTGTGTAGGAACGAGCGAGACCTCGAAATCGACCACCTTTACCGGCCGAGAACCCGCGGTGGTCTTACGCTTCTTAGCTTCAAACCGACTCGATTAGGACAGACCATCTCGATCGCGAGCGCGATCCTGATATTCCTTCAAGGTGGCACACATGAGCGGTGCCATACTGCCTGATATGCGGTTTCATGCGCATATTGAAGTAACGGATTTTATCGGCCTCCGTCCTCACACGATCTCTCACAAAACCCAATGCGATTGTAGGAAATAATGGCACGAGAAATCGGCACATCCCGAGGTGTAGCGGTGAAAAACTCCACAATTCTGCGCTCCTTAGCGGCGGTGGACAATATTCGCTTCCATAGCAGCCACTGAACTCATCCCAAGTGGCCGACGATCTCGGGCGCAACGGCCTCCCACCACTCCGCGACTTCCTTATCCGGGAGGTACTGGGCAATATGTACCCTCTGTCTTGGGACAAGCTACGGCATCAAAGGCCCCAGACGGTGAAAGAGCCAATTCTCCCAACCGAGGGAGTCAGAAGATCCGGAGAAACGAGGAGGGTGCATCTTAGTCACCGTCTGAAGCCACTTACTAGCTTCCTCTTCTGGTGTCGGGGGTGGATTCTGGCGTCCACCCTGAGCTATCTGAGTAAGCTGGGCTACTAACTGCTGAAGTACGGCAGTAGCCCCGGCGTCGGCATTATTACCCGACGGCACCGAGTGAGAGGCTGAGTCTGCAGAGGACTGAGAAAGTGAGCCCTCTTCATTATCAGCACCCCGACCACGGCCTCGGCCGCGCCCCCTAGCTGGTCTACCACGACCTCTCAACATACTGAAGAAGATACGAAAAGAACAAGATCAGAAAGATTCACAATTCACAAAGTTGGTAACACATGTCACAATTCCGAACTACGCAAGAAACGAATTACGGAAATATAAGAGTTCGAGGAGACTTACAGCCACGGGTCGCACGAAAAGACGGCAGCGTGATGATATTAGGCTCAACGACTGACTCTAACGACATAACTGACAGACCCAAAATTCACCGACAGCCTAGGTATTCAAAACCTAAGCTCTGATACCATAAATGTAACACCCCAATTCGCAAATGGGGCATACACGCCGTAGAACCCTCGTGAGGTCTACCAGGCTAACACATGACACATAACCCACAATGTAATTCCACACAATACACTCAAAAGTAAATAAGGCCGTGGCCTCGGCCAAAACAATTTTAACGGAGTACATGAACATAAAAATAAATACCAATCCGTTGCCCACGCAGGGGACTTAAACCAAGTTTAAAAGTAGACAGTTTAATTCCAGTACTCGACAAATGCAATGACAAAACATAAAATTACAGACTCGAGCCACATCATCAAGCCAGCCCATCCTTTACGTGCGTGTCCCGTGCCTGCTCCTCAGCTCTCCCGGTACCTGAAATGCATAAGACGCATTTCCCCCATTTAAGGGGTTAGCATTCGAATAGCTAGTGCAAGTACACAATTACACAACATTATATACAAAATACAGTTTTTACACAATCGTCCCAAACGTAAGTCATTTGCCACATATATATTCCGGAATACTACATTGGCAATCACATCAATTTCCAATCATCACGATATCACAAAATCACAACTGGTATCCCGTGGCCGTACCCCTTAGTATCGACCCCGGACATCCGTCGAACACTCGGGTGGGATACCACTTCATGGCCGTACCCCTTAGTATCGACCCCGGACATCCCGTCGGACACTCCGGTGGAAGTTCAACCACACACGCACCCAAGTCCACTTCGCGGCCGTACCCCTTAGTATCGACCCCGGACATCCCGTCGGACACTCGGGTGGAAGGAACACAACTCACGCACTCAAAATCACCATTCATCATTCATTTCGAAAATCACAATATACATAACGAAATGTAATACATGTACTTGCCTTGAAAGAAAGCGAAGCGAAGGAAAGCGAAGGAATAGGTTTCGGTCGAACAATCTTCCCAAATCCGTTCCTAACACAATAACGGTATACACAAGTCTCAATAATGCGGAAAGGTAAGAATTAATCCTAATTCTACCCCTTGGAACGATTTGTCGGAAAGTACGAAGTCCACGATGGCTATAATTTAACAATGAAGAAATTACTAGGTTAAATCCATTAAACTATACTGGAAACAAGGGATTTACGACTACAAAATCGTAATCTAACAAGCCGTCGAAGCCAAAACGGATTAAAAGGAAGAATTATGCCAAAAATCCCGAAATCCCCAAAAACTAGGGTTCATCGATGTATAGCTCGATTCGGACGGATGGAGGATGATTATGATGATGATAAACCTTGCTTGGGACGCAAAAATCGATCTTTAGAAGGTTCCTACGGATTGCACCGGATGAATCGCTTGAAATCGCCCAAAGGAAACTCACGTCGCGAGAAAGAAAGAAAAGGAGTGAAATAAGTCGACCGGAAATAAGTCAGGAATTAAAAGACCTGACGGCGAGTTACGTACGTTAACGCCTATTGTTAACGTACGTTATGAAGGTTACGTCGTAACCCCTCTCGAGTTAACGTCGTAACGAACAATCTGGACACTTTCTGCGTAACCATAACGTGCGTTACCAATGGGGTATAACGTGCGTTATGATACCTATATAACGTCGTAAAGGAGCATGCATAACGTCGTTATGCATGCAGATTCAGATCGCTAAACACTTAGCTCAAAGACAGATACAACGACGAAACGCAACACAAGGATAGAATCAAAAGTATAAACATGGGGTATCCAAAACAACGAAGCTGAGTTTTGAAAGAAAATATAATCCCGATCACTAGAGAGTCTCAAATGAAGCAAATGAAGCGAAATTCCCCAAACTTATGAAAATTACAAAAACGGTCCAAATGCCCGAAAAATCGCGATACAACGTCGGATTAACAAACCGAAAGTTCCAACACGACCAACTCAACCATACAAACTTATACGAATCGAGAAATAACGAAAACGAACAAGTTTTACGAGAATCGAACGCACATGCGGCAAGGTATAATTCAAAATGAAATTATGCAAAAGCATCCTCGAAACTCGACGAGACGGAAAAACTCCTAGAACAAAATAGATTCAGAATTCCAAAATAGTGCTAAGCGAGTTGTCCGGAACGAACATACATCAAAAATAGAACTTACTGAAAATAGAAAACGCGGATATTACAAGCGTACGCTAACTATGTACTGACAGTCCTCTCTGATCATCCGACTGAACCACCTGATGACATAACGTACGTTACATACCAAACGTAGCGTACGTTACTCATTCCCGATAGCGCACGTTAATATGCCTATCTTAGTGTGCGCTAACCGTGCATGGCAGTCTACTACTGGGCAGTAGACTTAATCTAATAGTGATGAAACTCATGAAATCTTCAGTGTTAATACATGTCATCCCCGTGCATATCATGCTCATACGGTTTGTGAAAGATCTTTACGGATTAAACGACTACGAGATACAAGGTTACGCATAATCATCACAACACCATAATTCATCTTGATTTTCAAGGAATATCCTAAGTTCAATCCATTACATGTCCCAAAACGTATGATTCCATTATGTAATGACATAAGAACTTAGATAATCTCCATATACTGGTCACAATCGGTTTGAAGCTTTATGAATATGCTAGGAATTCAAGCACTAAAAGGTTCAATGGTTTATACGATGAAGAAGTACCGAAACATCGAAAATATCCTTCTAACACATGATGTTCGACTACTTACGAATTTAACTGACTAGATAATCCCAAATCATGATCAAAACATCCTTCAGAATACTACTAATATTGGTGAAGAATCACCTACCTCAAAGTAAACGGCCAACGGTTAAAGCCATATCTGGGAGGAGAATTCTCGACAGCAAAGTCAATCATAATGCTGGAAATACCTAATTAATCTGACGAGAAGTCAAGCTAAGGACGTTAAACAAAGCGCTTATTGGGAGGCAACCCAATCTCTATTATTTCGCAAAATAAGTTTGGGGTAACACGGAAAGATTCAACAACAAGAGCAAGGATCATATCATTCATAAAATACAGGGAGTCTTTCTTTCATTATTCTCACACGTATAATAATTATAATTTTCTAAGAAAACCATAAAAAAAACATAAAAAACTAAAAAAATATATATATATATATAATTAATAATAATACGTCCGTATGTTATAAAGTCTTACGGCCGTATGTTTTTCTAATAAAATTTTACCGAAAGCACATTACGGCCGTAACTCCTACATGTTACGGCCGAATCTTAAAACAAGGTCCGAAAAACGAATGCATCATACGGCCGTAAGTCTGGAAAGATACGGTCGTAACTTAAAAACCTGTTAGAAAAACGATACGGCCGTAACTTGGATATGTTACGGCCATAACTACACATCTGTATTAAAAAAAAACGGACTTTGCAACACAATCACAAACCAGACGAGACACCAAGCGACCAGCAGTGCGAAAAAAAAAATTTCCCCCTCTCAATCCCTACTTTCTAAAACTCAAATTCCTCAATACAATTCATTATCTTATCAACATTAACACATAATCATTAGGTTTTCTTTCAATCCTTGTTTCAATTTATATATTTTTGAGTTTTAGTTTTCGCTTTTCACTTCATATTTGTTTTTCGATTCTTATTTCCGTATGATTCGTTGATTAAATCATGTTTAGTTGTTAGTATTGTTGATATTTGTGTGGTTATTTGATTCATTTATTTGTGGTGACTTTGTGGATTTGAGTTTGAATGAAAAACTTGTTAAAAACTATGAACTCAAGGGGTCCGACGACATGACACAACGAAAATGTTTGAATTTTTTTATGTTTTTATTGGTTTTGCTTGATGATTATAGTCGTGTGATGAAAAGGAAGTTGATTTTGTTTAATGTCAGGGATGGCACCAAGAAATCGTCAAAAGGAAAAGAAAAGGTCGGTTCGTCGTCTCAAGGACCGGCACCACCGCAAGAAATCAAAACACAAAGTGCATTAAGGAAAGATTGTTCAATTTTGATGATTTCATTGGCGATTTGTATAGAGACACTATCACTAGCCCGTTCATCCAAAATTCATAGACAACAATTTGGGAAAAATTCGTTTAGATCTCCCAAATGCTAACCCGACCTTGACCCTAAACTTTTACAATTCTTTCAACAAGTCCATTGGGCGGGTAGGGTCGCCTACTTATCATCAGCATTTGTGAATGGGAAATCGATTAATTTTTCACAGGATGTCATTAACAAGTATATGGGGGTTAATTGTACTAACGCGATTGACATTTCTATCTTACCTAATGAAGAGGTGCGGATGATAGGGTTTCTGTTTGGCGTTAGTGAGCGAGCCGCATGACAAGATTGGGATGATCAAACCCCGATACAACCAGGCGGACCTAATTGATGATGCTTGGTACTTATGGATGTGGGCAGCCGGGAGTATTTACCCGACCTCGACTCTGACGACGGTTTCCATTGGCCACCTGCGAGGTTTATTTGCTATCCGCCGAGGGGTAAAAATGGATTTGGGTACTCACATTTATATTACTATTTGTCACTATGCCGACATGGTCCCGACTAGGCAGAAGATGCCATACCCCTTCCTTATCACCGGTATTTGCAGGAGCCAGAGAGTAAAAATTTCGGCGGGGGGTGATATATTAACACATAGGGATCGACTGAACGGTCGGAGTAGTATTTTTCGAAGTACTCAGTTGAGGAGCAAACGGGCACGTTTGGAACCGGAAGAGGATAGTAGCCACGAGGAGGAAGGTGAGGCCGAGGAGGATGCCGGAGAGGACTTGACGCCTTTTGAGGCGAATTTGCTTGAAAGAGTTCGGGGATTAGAAACATCCCAGGCTGAAATTTTGAGAAATCAGAATGAAATAATAGACCGACAATTAGAAACGGAGAAGTGCTTTGAAAAGCCTTTCCGTTTTCTAAACATCCCTGACGACGCACCTGGAGGATCAAAAAGCTAAAATTTCAGGGAGTTTTCTGTTTTCTCACTTGCTTTTAAATTCTAAAAAAAACTCGGGACAGTTTTACTTTCAAGTTTGGGGGTGTTTTCATACTTGTGTGTTTATTTTGTTGGTTTTTGAACTATGATGTTTTGATTATGATTGTGGTTTGTTTTGATTATTGTAGCGTGTGGTGTGTTTTTTTTTATTTGGCATTGATTTTTTTTAGGTTTAGTGTATATATATTTCTAGATATATATACATATATATAGTATTTTGATTTTTGAGATTTCTAGATCTGGCCATAACACCAATAAATTAGCTATATACAAGCTTCTAAAATCATTTTAACCGGTCAAAATTTTTTTGTATATTCCAAAATTTTTTAGCCTTAATCTCTCTTTCCAAGCCTTGTAATTATCATATAAAATCGAGTCATTCGTTACCTTGAGAAAAGAAGAATCGGTCGGTTGATGAAAAATAGAACTGAAATATACTTAATTTGTGGAGTTTTTGATTTTTCATGCTTAAACTAAGAAATAATTTTCTGCAAAAATTCTATTCCCTAAAAAAAAGAGTCATTGGTGAAAAGAGATACACGTTAGCAAATAACGGTGTGAAAGCTATCACCTAAAAAAATGACGAAAAGGAGAAGTGTTGAGCAGCAACAGCTGCCTAATTTTGGGGGTCTTAAATTTTGCGAAAAATAAAGGACTAACCATTGTTGGTGCGTAGCTGCCGTCTCAGAAAAATTGGTGAAAAGAGCTACACGTTAGCAAATAACGGTGTGAAAGCTATCACTTTTTAAAAAAAATGAGATAGAAATTATGTTAGTGAAAAGAGCTACACATTAGCAAATAACGGTGTGAAAGCTATCACTAAGGGATGTAGTTTATGAGCAGATTTGAATTAATTAGCGGCTGAATTACAATACACTCAATTTCGTAAAAAATCACAATATTTGATGACGCCAATGAAATTCTTCTTCATATTTGAGTCGAAAAATAAACGAGTGATCGAGAGCAACCATTAAAGGGAGTCGTGTGTATCACGAGTGGGAAAGAAATAATCAACCTTTTGGGGGGAAACTTTGCATTTTGGAAATTAGAAAATAAAACCGTGTTTTAACTTCAAAATCATTAGTAGATTTATTTTGAATCTTGATTCATTTCTATCTATTGTATAAAGCTGGTTGTTGTATTAATGGCATTTTGATCTCCTTTTCTCTTTTTATATTTTAATTTATGTGTGTATTAATTTTTCTTATTTTTATTTTTGGAGCATGAATAATAAAGAGTCTTGCTCGGGACTAGCAAGAATTCAAGTTTGGGGGTGTGATAAGTGTCAGTTTTGTACACTTATACATGGTTTGTATCGATAAAATTCACCCATAATTAAGCTAGTCTACTCGTATTTTGCTTTTAATTAATTAGTTTTTAATAATTTTATTTTTATCGGATGATGATCGGATTAAATAACTGATTTACTCAAGAAATAACATGTTTATTAAATATTCTCTTTGTTGAATTTTTGATATATTCATGTTGTAGGGCTTTCCGAGACGAATTCGGCAGTCTTCCGGATTCAAAATCAGAGTTATATATAAAAAGTTATCATCCGAAGAAGATTTGGGGCAAAAACGCAAAGTCTGAGAAAATCTGGGCTGAAAACGTAACTCTCAAAGCAACCAGTGAACAAATTGACGAAGCCAAGTTACGGCCGTAACTACAGAATGTTACGGCCGTAAGTCATCCAAGTTACGGCCGTAACTCCTTAATGTTACGGCCGTAACTCTTGACAGATTGTTAAGATTTGTCTAATTTTTTATACTTTTTGTGTATTATTGAGGGGATGGCTGGCATTGATCCGATCTATTGTAATAATGCTGGAGTTTTGAAGCTATTGGATGACTTTAGGTGTTTAAATAGACCCCTTAGATCCTTCATCATTCATCATTCATCATATAATTTTTCACTTTTTGTAAACTTTTCTTTTTGTGTGAAGAACACACTTGTGTTCTTGAGTGATTTGTGTGAGTGTGGTATAGCATATGTGTAACACCCCGAGATATTCGGAATAATTACAGCGCCGTAAACCCTTTAAGTAAGGATTTACAAGGCTAATTAAAAGAAATGTGAATAATCCAACAGTACTGCAGAAATTCAAATTATAAAACCGGTTCCAACTGATCCAACGAGTTAATTAATACAACCATATCGAAATGATATTAATAAGACACGCGTACTCGAGTACTGAAAATGAACCAAGAAGACAATCAAAAGAAACAACAAACATCACTGAACCCCTTCGTCGTCACATCGGTATTGTGGCTGTTTCCCCGCTCCTCGACTACCTGAACATCAAAACAAATGTCCACCCCTGAAGGGATTAGCAAAACGATGCTAGTACAAGTATCATATTAAACAAATCGAATATGCATCAACAATACATAACGAGATACACCACACGGACTTCCGCTACCGGAATCCGATAATGCGAATCCACAAGATTCCATTAACACAGCAAGGGTATTCCAATGACCCAGCGCCCTCAGCATAGATCCCAAGATGATCCCGTCGGACCAACACGAGGTGGAAATACCCGTCCAATGATCCAGCACCCTCAGCCTAGATCCCAAGATGATCCCGTCGGACCAACATAAGGTGGACATCCGATCCAGCGCCCTCAGCATAGATCGTACAACATACACAAACACAACTCATGCATACATATATGCAAAAAATTGCTATGTCCATCAACATGAACATACAAACACTAAATAACGAATATCATGACAATTCAACGAAATAAATCTCATGTTCAACAACATGAATAAACCACATGTATACCCAAAATATGAATATTAACAAATTACGATACTTGCCTCGAAGATGGCAAGAACTAAACATGCCAATGATCTCAACACACTCGAAGGCCGCCTCCTTCGATCAACGTAGCAAGCTCGAACCTTAACAAAAGACTAATATAGAATTCATCTCAAGTCGCATTTAATATCTAACAATCCGGTCTACGGCCGAAAGCTCTAAAATGTGATCTGCCTGAACTACTTAGCGTGCGCTACGTACTCTACGTAACGTACACTAAGCCTGCCCGTTAGCGTACGTAAACGATGAAGTCTAGCGTACGCTAACTATGTACTGACAGTCCTCTATGATCATCCTACTGAACCACCTGATGACATAACGTACGTTACATACCAAACGTAGCGTACGTTACTCATTCCCGATAGCGCACGTTAACATGCCTATCTTAGTGTGCGCTAACCGTGCATGGCAGTCTACTACTGGGCAGTAGACTTAATCTAATAGTGATGAAACTCATGAAATCTTCAGTGTTAATACATGTCATCCCCGTGCATATCATGCTCATACGGTTTGTGAAAGATCTTTACGGATTAAACGACTACGAGATACAAGGTTACGCATAATCATCACAACACCATAATTCATCTTGATTTTCAAGGAATATCCTAAGTTCAATCCATTACATGTCCCAAAACGTATGATTCCATTATGTAAAGACATAAGAACTTAGATAATCTCCATATCTTAGTCACAATCGGTTTGAAGCTTTATGAATATGCTAGGAATTCAAGCACTAAAAGGTTCAATGGTTTATACGATGAAGAAGTACCGAAACATCGAAAATATCCTTCTAACACATGATGTTCGACTACTTACGAATTTAACTGACTAGATAATCCCAAATCATGATCAAAACATCCTTCAGAATACTACTAATATTGGTGAAGAATCACCTACCTCAAAGTAAACGGCCAACTGTTAAAGCCATATCTGGGAGGAGAATTCTCGACAGCAAAGTCAATCATAATGCTGGAAATACCTAATTAATCTGACGAGAAGTCAAGCTAAGGACGTTAAACGAAGCGCTTATTGGGAGGCAACCCAATCTCTATTATTTCGCAAAATAAGTTTGGGGTAACACGGAAAGATTCAACAACAAGAGCAAGGATCATATCATTCATAAAATACAGGGAGTCTTTCTTTCATTATTCTCACACGTATAATAATTATAATTTTCTAAAAAAACCATAAAAAAAACATAAAAAACTAAAAAAAAAAAAATATATATATATATATAATTAATAATAATACGTCCGTATGTTATAAAGTCTTACGGCCGTATGTTTTTCTAATAAAATTTTACCGAAAGCACATTACGGCCGTAACTCCTACATGTTGCGGCCGTATCTTAAAACAAGGTCCGAAAAACGAATGCATCATACGGCCGTAAGTCTGGAAAGATACGGTCGTAACTTAAAAACCTGTTAGAAAAACGATACGGCCGTAACTTGGATATGTTACGGCCATAACTACACATCTGTATTAAAAAAAAAACGGACTTTGCAACACAATCACAAACCAGACGAGACACCAAGCGACCAGCAGTGCGAAAAAAAAAATTTTCCCCCTCTCAATCCCTACTTTCTAAAACTCAAATTCCTCAATACAATTCATTATCTTATCAACATTAACACATAATCATTAGGTTTTCTTTCAATCCTTGTTTCAATTTATATATTTTTGAGTTTTAGTTTTCAGTTTTTCACTTCATATTTGTTTTTCGATTCTTATTTCCGTATGATTCGTTGATTAAATCATGTTTAGTTGTTAGTATTGTTGATATTTGTGTGGTTATTTGATTCATTTATTTGTGGTGACTTTGTGGATTTGAGTTTGAATGAAAAAACTTGTTAAAAAACTATGAACTCAAGGTGTCCGACGAAATGACACAACGAAAATCTTTGAATTTTTTTATGTTTTTATTGGTTTTGCTTGATGATTATAGTCGTGTGATGAAAAGGAAGTTGATTTTGTTTAATTTCAGGGATGGCACCGAAGAAATCGTCAAAAGGAAAAGAAAAGGTCGGTTCGTCGTCTCAAGGACCGGCACCACCGCAAGAAATCAAAACACAAAGTGCATTAAGGAAAGATTGTTCAATTTTGATGATTTCATTGGCGATTTGTATAGAGACACTATCACTAGCCCGTTCATCCAAAAATTCATAGACAACAGCTGGGAAAAATTCGTTTCCGATCTCCCAAATGCTAACCCGACCTTGACCCTAAACTTTTACAATTCTTTCAACAAGTCCATTGGGCAGGTAGGGTCGCCTACTTATCATCAGACGACTGTGAATGGGAAATCGATTAATTTTTCACCGGATGTCATTAACAAGTATTTGGGGGTTAATTGTACTAACGCGATTGACATTTCTATCTTACCTAATGAAGAGGTGCCGGATGATAGGGTTTTACGCTGGCGTTAGTGAGCGAGCCGCATGACAAGATTGGGATGATCAAACCCCGATACAACCAGCGGACCTAATTGATGATGCTTGGTACTTATGGATGTGGGCAAGGGAGTATTTACCCGACCTCGACTCGACGACGGTTTCCATTGGCCACCTGCGAGGTTTATTTGCTATCCGCCGAGGGGTAAAAATGGATTTGGGTACTCACATTTATATTACTATTTGTCACTATGCCGACATGGTCCCGACTAGGCAGAAGATGCCATACCCGCCTTATCACCGGTATTTGCGGGAGCCGAGAGTAAAAATTTCGGCGGGGTGATATATTAACACATAGGGATCGGCAACGGTCGGAGTAGTATTTTTCAAGTACTCGGTTGAGGAGCAAACGGGCACGTTTGGAACCTAAGAGGATAGTAGCCACGAGGAGGAAGGTGAGGCCGAGGAGGATGCCGGAGAGGACTTGACGCCTTTTGAGGCGAATTTGCTTGAAAGAGTTCGGGATTAGAAACATCCCAGCTGAAATTTTGAGAAATCGTAATGAAATAATAGACACAATTAGAAACGGAGAAGTGCTTTGAAAAGCCTTTCCGTTTTCTAAACATCCTGACGACGCACTGGAGGATCAAAAGCTAAAATTTCAGGAGTTTCTGTTTTCTCACTTGCTTTTAAATTCTAAAAAAACTGGGACAGTTTTACTTTCAAGTTTGGGGTGTTTTCATACTTGTGTGTTTATTTTGTTGGTTTTGAACTATGATGTTTTGATTATGATTGTGGTTTGTTTTGATTATTGTAGCGTGTGGTGTGTTTTTTTTTATTTGGCATTGATTTTTTTTAGGTTTAGTGTATATATATTTCTAGATATATATACATATATATAGTATTTTAATTTTTGAGATTTCTAGATCTGGCCATAACACCAATAAATTAGCTATATACAAGCTTCTAAAATCATTTTAACCGGTCAAAATTTTTTTGTATATTCCAAAATTTTTTAGCCTTAATCTCTCTTTCCAAGCCTTGTAATTATCATATAAAATCGAGTCATTCGTTACCTTGAGAAAAGAAGAATCGGTCGGTTGATGAAAAATAGAACTGAAATTTACTTAATTTGTGGAGTTTTTGATTTTTCATGCTTAAACTAAGAAATAATTTTCTGCAAAAATTCTATTCCCTAAAAAAAAGAGTCATTGGTGAAAAGAGATACACGTTAGCAAATAACGGTGTGAAAGCTATCACCTAAAAAAAATGACGAAAAGGAGAAGTGTTGAGCAGCTTCTGCTGCCTAATTTTGGGGGTCTTAAATTTTGCGAAAAATAAAGGACTAACCATTGTTGGTGCGTAGCTTCCGTCTCAGAAAAATTGGTGAAAAGAGCTACACGTTAGCAAATAACGGTGTGAAAGCTATCACTTTTTAAAAAAAATGAGATAGAAATTATGTTAGTGAAAAGAGCTACACATTAGCAAATAACGGTGTGAAAGCTATCACTAAGGGATGTAGTTTATGAGCAGATTTGAATTAATTAGCGGCTGAATTACAATACACTCAATTTCGTAAAAAATCACAATATTTGATGACGCCAATGAAATTCTTCTTCATATTTGAGTCGAAAAATAAACGAGTGATCGAGAGCAACCATTAAAGGGAGTCGTGTGTATCACGAGTGGGAAAGAAATAATCAACCTTTTGGGGGGAAACTTTGCATTTTGGAAATTAGAAAATAAAACCGTGTTTTAACTTCAAAATCATTAGTAGATTTATTTTTGAATCTTGATTCATTTCTATCTATTGTATAAAGCTGGTTGTTGTATTAATGGCATTTTGATCTTCTTTTCTCTTTTTATATTTTAATTTATGTGTGTATTAATTTTTCTTATTTTTATTTTTGGAGCATGAATAATAAAGAGTCTTGCTCGGGACTAGCAAGAATTCAAGTTTGGGGGTGTGATAAGTGTCAGTTTTGTACACTTATACATGGTTTGTATCGATAAAATTCACCCATAATTAAGCTAGTCTACTCGTATTTTGCTTTTAATTAATTAGTTTTTAATAATTTTATTTTTATCGGATGATGATCGGATTAAATAACTGATTTACTCAAGAAATAACATGTTTATTAAATATTCTCTTTGTTGAATTTTTGATATATTCATGTTGTAGGGCTTTCCGAGACGAATTCGGCAGTCTTTCCGGATTCAAAATCAGAGTTATATATCAAAAGTTATCATCCGAAGAAGATTTGGGGCAAAAACGCAAAGTCTGAGAAAATGCAATAAACGTAACTCTCAAAGCAACCGGTGAACAAATTGACGAAGCCAAGTTACGGCCGTAACTACGAATGTTACGGCCGTAAGTCATCAAGTTACGGCCGTAACTCCTTAATGTTACGGCCGTAACTCTTGGACATTGTTAAGATTTGTCTAATTTTTATACTTTTGTGTATTATTGAGGGGATGGCTGGCATTGATCCGATCTATTGTAATAATGCTGGAGTTTTGAAGCTATTGGATGACTTTAGGTGTTTAAATAGACCCCTTAGATCCTTCATCATTCATCATTCATCATATAATTTTTCACTTTTTGTAAACTTTTCTTTTTGTGTGAAGAACACACTTGTGTTCTTGAGTGATTTGTGTGAGTGTGGTATAGCATATGTGTAACACCCCGAGATATTCGGAATAATTACAGCGCCGTAAACCCTTTAAGTAAGGATTTACAAGGCTAATTAAAAGAAATGTGAATAATCCAACAGTACTGCAGAAATTCAAATTATAAAACCGGTTCCAACTGATCCAACGAGTTAATTAATACAACCATATCGAAATGATATTAATAAGACACGCGTACTCGAGTACTGAAAATGAACCAAGAAGACAATCAAAAGAAACAACAAACATCACTGAACCCCTTCGTCGTCACATCGGTACTGTGGCTGTTTCCCCGCTCCTCGACTACCTGAACATCAAAACAAATGTCCACCCCTGAAGGGATTAGCAAAACGATGCTAGTACAAGTATCATATTAAACAAATCGAATATGCATCAACAATACATAACGAGATACACCACACGGACTTCCGCTACCGGAATCCGATAATGCGAATCCACAAGATTCCATTAACACAGCAAGGGTATTCCAATGACCCAGCGCCCTCAGCATAGATCCCAAGATGATCCCGTCGGACCAACATAAGGTGGACATCCGATCCAGCGCCCTCAGCATAGATCGTACAACATACACAAACACAACTCATGCATACATATATGCAAAAAATTGCTATGTCCATCAACATGAACATACAAACACTAAATAACGAATATCATGACAATTCAACGAAATAAATCTCATGTTCAACAACATGAATAAACCACATGTATACCCAAAATATGAATATTAACAAATTACGATACTTGCCTCGAAGATGGCAAGAACTAAACATGCCAATGATCTCAACACACTCGAAGGCCGCCTCCTTCGATCAACGTAGCAAGCTCGAACCTTAACAAAAGACTAATATAGAATTCATCTCAAGTCGTACGAATATCTAACAATCCGGTCTACGGCCGAAAGCTCTAAAATGTGATCTGCCTGAACTACTTAGCGTGCGCTACGTACTCTACGTAACGTACACTAAGCCTGCCCGTTAGCGTACGTAAACGATGAAGTCTAGCGTACGCTAACTATGTACTGACAGTCCTCTCTGATCATCCGACTGAACCACCTGATGACATAACGTACGTTACATACGAAACGTAGCGTACGTTACTCATTCCCGATAGCGCACGTTAATATGCCTATCTTAGTGTGCGCTAACCGTGCATGGCAGTCTACTACTGGGCAGTAGACTTAATCTAATAGTGATGAAACTCATGAAATCTTCAGTGTTAATACATGTCATCCCCGTGCATATCATGCTCATACGGTTTGTGAAAGATCTTTACGGATTAAACGACTACGAGATACAAGGTTACGCATAATCATCACAACACCATAATTCATCTTGATTTTCAAGGAATATCCTAAGTTCAATCCATTACATGTCCCAAAACGTATGATTCCATTATGTAAAGACATAAGAACTTAGATAATCTCCATATACTGGTCACAATCGGTTTGAAGCTTTATGAATATGCTAGGAATTCAAGCACTAAAAGGTTCAATGGTTTATACGATGAAGAAGTACCGAAACATCGAAAATATCCTTCTAACACATGATGTTCGACTACTTACGAATTTAACTGACTAGATAATCCCAAATCATGATCAAAACATCCTTCAGAATACTACTAATATTGGTGAAGAATCACCTACCTCAAAGTAGCGAAGAACACGAAGGAACTTGAAGAAATCCAACACCGAGGGCTTGAACACCAATCTCCAATGATCTACAATCTTCAAACTCGTGTTAGGAGGATGATATGAGAGGTTGAGGATGGAGGAAATAACTCTCTAAGCTCAAAAATTCGGATTTGGGAAGTGAAAAGATCTGAAACAATGAAAGAGCGTGCTGTCCTATATATAGAAAAGGGTTATTAGCGCGCGCTAGTCCATATACATAGCGTGCGTTAACGGTCATCTGGAAGCTTTACCGATCATCAGACTCAGCAATTAGCGTGCGCTACCCTCATATCATTAGCGTGCACTACCGCGTTGACTTGGCTTTTCCCGAAAGCCGTCCAGGTTCATCCCGACATGATCCGACCGAAATCCGCAGCCGATCTCACCTACCACCCTGTCTTAATCATGCTGACTACGTATAGCGTGCGCTAAGGTTCATGCACAGCGTGCGCTACGGATCCAAATTAGCGTACGCTACACTTAGTCGATAGCGTGCGCTACTTGCGCAGAATCACAATTTAGATCACATACATGAAATCATGCGTTCAACAACACCAGATCAAATAATACTCGGATCAAAATGCAACAATTACAATATCACAAGGTTCAAATACATATCAGAAATCTCGGGTATTACATCCTTCCTCCCTAAAAAGAAGTCTCGTCCCGAAACTTAAGATGAAAACAACTCTGGATATCTAGTCTTCATACTGTCCTCCGTTTCCCAAGTGGCCTCTTGAGCTCCATGTCGTGACCATTGTACTTTAACCAAATGTATTGGTTTATTTCTCAATTGTTTGTTCCGACTCTCAAGTATCTTGATAGGTCTCTCTTCGAAGGTGCCATCATTAGCTATCTCGATCTCATCGAACTCAATGATGTGACTGGGATCTGGTACATACTTCCGCAATTGGGATACGTGAAACACATTGTGAACGTGACTCAGCGATGGCGGTAAGGCCAACTGGTATGCTAAATCCCCAACTCTCTCGAGGATCTCAAATGGTCCGATATATCTCGGACTTAGCTTGCCTTTCCTCCCAAAATGGAAAATTCCTCGTGTAGGAGACACCTTCAGTAGTACGTGGTCCCCAATGTCGAACTCTAGAGGGCGACGACGCACATCTGCATAAGATTTCTGTCGACTCTGGGCAGTCAACAGTCTTTCTCGAATCAAAGCTATCTTCTCTTGAGTCTGAACTATCAATTTCGGTTCCGTCCCGATCAAGTCCGAAGAATCATCCCAGCACAGGGGTGATCGGCATCTTCTCCCATACAAAGCTTCAAATGGTGCCATCTTAAAAGAAGCATGCCAAATATTATTGTAGGTGAACTCAATCAACGGCAAATGAACTTCCCAATCAGTTGACCAATCCAAAGCACAAGCTCTAAGCATGTCTTCTACTGTTTGTATAGTCCTTTCGGACTGACCGTCCGTTTGAGGATGATAAGCCGTGCTAAAGTTCAGCTCGGTCCCTAGAGCCCTGTGAACTGCCTTCCAGAAGTGAGACACGAAGTGACCATCTCGATCTGAAATAATGGTCTTCGGCGTCCCATGCAATCTGACTATCTCTGCAATAAATACTCGTGTCAATTTCTCGGGTCCCCACGTGTCTTTAATTCCTAGGAAATGAGCCAACTTGGTTAGTCGATCAACTATAACCCAAATCATATTCATTCCCGTTTTGGTCCTTGGCATATTGGTGATGAAATCCACCGAGATATCCTCCCACTTCCACTCATGGATCGAAAGCGGCTTTAACATTCCGGCAGGTCGCTCATGTTCAATCTTAACCTGCTGACAAGTCAAACACTTCGAAACGTACTCTGCTACGTCCTTCTTCATATTTCCCCACCAGAAGTTTTGTTTTAGATCTTTACACATCTTACTGCTGCCCGGGTGAATAGAATAGGGCGCGCTGTGAGCTTCTTTCAGGATTGTCCGTCTCAAATCATCATCATCGGGAACGCAAAGTCGACTCTAAAATCTCAGAATTCCTTCATCTTGTATCACGAATCCTGGGGCCTTTCCTTTCTTTACTTCGTCACATAACCGAAGGATCAGAGAATCGTTCAACTGCTTAGATTTGATTTCCTCGACTAGTGACGAAGTTAGTTCCATCACATATAGTTGCCCTTGGATTCCTGGTGACCATACTTCAATCCCTTCGCGGATCAGTTCTCGTTGAATGCTGGTTTGGGATGTAAGTGCTTCCAACACTCGAAGAGAAACAGGTTTACGGCTCAATACATCGGCTACTACGTTTGCTTTACCCGGATGATAGAGAACTTCCAAGTCGTAATCCTTGATCAATTCCAGCCACCTTCTCTGCCTCATGTTTAATTCTTTCTGACTGAAAATGTACTTGAGGCTTTTGTGATATGTAAAGATCTGACAATGAGTACCGTATAAATAATGTCGCCAAATTTTCAAGACAAAGACCACAGCTGCTAACTCCAGATCATGAGTCGGGTAATTAACTTCATACGGTTTCAACTGTCGAGAAGCATAGGCGATCACCTTATCCCCTTTCATCAACACACATCTCAGACCCTGATTTGAAGCGTCGCTGTATACCATAAATCCATCAGTTCTATCTGGTAATGCTAATATAGGTGCTGTCGTCAGTCTCTTCTTAAGTTCATCAAAACCAGCCTGGCATTTCTCATCCCACGTGAACTTTTGAGTTTTCTGTAACACCTGAGTGAGTGGACGAGCAATTTTGGAAAATCCCTCTACAAAACGGAGATAATATCCAGCAAGTCCTAAGAAGCTTCGGACTTCTTTCACGTTTTTAGGAGCTTCCCATTCCAAGATTGCTTCGACTTTCTTCGGGTCCACCTAAACTCCGTCAGCTGATATCACATGCCCAAGGAAAGTTACTTCCCTAAGCCAGAACTCACATTTAGAAATCTTCGCATAGAGCTGTTCCTTCCTCAAGGTGCTCAAAACCACACGCAAATGCTCGGCATGCTCCTCTGTGTCTTTCGAATAGATCAAGATGTCATCAATGAAAACGATCATAAACTTATCTAGGTATTCTAAGAATACCCGATTCATCAGTTGCATAAATACCGCAGGAGCATTGGTAACTCCGAATGGCATCACCACGAATTCATAGTGCCCGTACCGGGATCTGAAAGCAGATTTCGGTATATCCAATTCCTTAATTCTCAACTGATGATATCCTGATCGCAAGTCAATCTTCGAGAATACCCTTGCTCCTTGCAGTTGATCAAACAAGTCATAGATCCGAGGTATAGGATACTTGTTCTTTATCGTCACCTTGTTAAGCACCCTGTAATCAATACATAATCGTAGGGATCCATATTTCTTTCAGACAAAGAGAACGGGTGCTCCCCAAGGAGAAACGCTAGGTTGAATGTAACCCCTCTGCAATAATTCCTCCAGTTGCTTCTTTAGTTCATACATCTCGGTTGGCGCCATGCGGTATGGTGCTCTGGAAATAGGAGCAGCTCCAGGCTCTAATTCGATAGTGAACTCCACTTCTCTCTGCGGAGGTAACCCAGGTAGTTTATCAGGGAATACATCTGAGAATTCATTCACAACTGGAATAGACGGGAGCTCTACTCCTTCTTCTTTCCTCATGGCATAGCACCAAAGTCCATGACATCCCTGCTTCAGTAATTTCATAGCTTTCATCGCTTTGATCAATTTTCCCGAGCTTCCCGGTCTCCACCCTCTGAATAAGTGTTCAGATCCGTCATCAGCAATGATAGAAATGACTCTCTTTCGGTAATTCAGAATAGCTCCATAACGGTTGAGCCAATCGTCTCCGAGAATTAAGTCGTCACCATGGATGTCAACTACAATAAGATTCGATGGCCAATCTCTCCCTCCTATAGACACTAGAAAATCTCTAGTTTCTAGGGTTCCCACAATTCTCTCTCCGCTCGGCAAACCCACAACATATGGTTCACAATCAAATAAACACGAGATTTTCAAACGATTTACACAGTTCAATGATATGAAAGAATGTGTAGCTCCGGAATCGAATAAGACACTAACTGGTTGCAAAAGGATCTGAATCGTACCTGATGCAACAGCAGTGTTGTGATCGTCAGATTTCCTCATCTCGTACAGGCGCGGAGGAACGGACCCAGCACTGGATGTCTCTCTCTTCCCAACATTCTGCTGCTGAAATCCACTCTGCTGCGTCTGGTTCACACTTATTTCCTTCGGAACTGGCGCCAGAGTGTGAGTAGCAAACGATCTAGTCGCCACTCCACATAAAGCTGCACGGTGCCCTTCTTGCCCACAATTGAAACAAGTCACAGAAGATGCGGGGCAATCACGTCTAATATGCCCTGCTCGACCACAATTATAGCACTTATTTGATGCGTCCGAAACTACTGATGTTGTCCGGAACTTCTTTCCACCTCTAGAAGGATGTGGAGGTTTCCTAGATGAGTAAAAGGAAGACTGGCCCTTATGGGGCCCACCACTCTTGTTTTTCGAGAAGTTGCCGGTCACTTTCTGTTTCTTTGCCTCCATCGATTTCTCCACCGCCGCCTCTTTCATGTCGTAGGCCAGCGCTTTGTCTTGACACTGTCGCAACGTAGTACACTCGAATCCGGACATATACTGCTGAATCTCCGGCTTCATTCGCATATCAAAATGAAAAATCTTTTCTGCCTCCGTTCTGACCAAGTGTCGCACACAAGTCAGCTGATGATTAAAAGTTTTGATTATGTCTGTCACAGTTGCTTCCGAACTCTGTGGTGAGAAAAACTCTCGGATTTTTGCCTCTCTAACTAGACGAGGACAATATTGTGCTTCCATCATTAGTTTGAATTCCGTCCAATCCGCATTATGATTCTCGGGTCGAATAGCTTCCCACCAGCCGAAGGCCTCCCCAGTCAGAAAATACTGGGCAATGGGAACCTTCCGGTCCTCGGGACAGTTAATACCCGCGAATATCTTCTCTAACTCCTTTAGCCAATGATCCCAAGTAATTGCCTCAGCAGATCCGTCAAATTTTGGCGGGTGCAATTTGACCACCTCAGCAAGCCATCTGTCTCCCCGGTTATCCTCGTGGTGCTGCTGTCCCATCATCATCTGCATGCGGTCAACTACCTGAGCGAACTGGTTTATCTGAGCCACCACCTGTTGAAGCACTCCCGGCATGTTAGGATTCGCGTCGTCATTCGCTGATCCGTGCTGCCCTCCAGAATGGGAATCGGTTCGACTAGCCGATAATTCTGGGGTAGTTGCGGAATCCTCCTGTCTCATGTTACCACGTCCGCGTCCACGACCGCATCCGCGTCTACGCCCGCCTCTCAACATACTGTAAACACAATTTCTCAATATCCAGGACGAAATTTTCAAAATAAAGCCCGTCAAATACTCACAAAACAGAAATCAAGTAAAACGGTAGTATAAGAGATTAGGAGACTTACAACCACGGTCTACATGACGACTTTGGCTGAACAGTGATGTTACGAACGACCCGTAAATCAAATAACGTAAACAGACCCAACTAAAACCCAACTGCCAAGATGTCCATGAATCTTAGCTCCGATACCATATTCTGTAACAGCCCGAGATATTCGGAATAATTACAGCGCCGTAAACCCTTTAAGTAAGGATTTACAAGGCTAATTAAAAGAAATGTGAATAATCCAACAGTACTGCAGAAATTCAAATTATAAAACTCGTTCCAACTGATCCAACGAGTTAATTAATACAACCATATCGAAATGATATTAATAAGACACGCGTACTCGAGTACTGAAAATGAACCAAGAAGACAATCAAAAGAAACAACAAACATCACTGAACCCCTTCGTCGTCACATCGGTACTGTGGCTGTTTCCCCGCTCCTCGGCTACCTGAACATCAAAACAAATGTCCACCCCCGAAGGGGTTAGCAAAACGATGCTAGTACAAGTATCATATTAAACAAATCGAATATGCATCAACAATACATAACGAGATACACCACACGGACTTCCGCTACCGGAATCCGATAATGCGAATCCACAAGATTCCATTAATACAGCAAGGTATTCCAATGATCCAGGGCCCTCAGCATAGATCCCAAGATGATCCCGTCGGACCAACACGAGGTGGAAATACCCGTCCAATGATCCAGCGTCCTCAGCCTAGATCCCAAGATGATCCCGTCGGACCAACACGAGGTGGACATCCGATCCAGCGCCCTCAGCATAGATCGTACAACATACACAAACACAACTCATGCATACATATATGCAAAAAATCGCTATGTCCATCAACATGAACATACAAACACTAAATAACGAATATCATGACAATTAAACGAAATAAATCCCATGTTCAACAACATGAATAAACCACATGTATACCCAAAATACGAATATTAACAAATTACGATACTTGCCTCGAAGATAGCAAGAACTAAACACGCCAATGATCTCAACACACTCGAAGGCCGCCTCCTTCGATCAACGAAGCAAGCTCGAACCTTAACAAAAGAATAATATAGAATTCATCTCAAGTCGTACGAATGTCTAACAATCCGGTCTACGTCCGAAATCTCTAAAATGTGATCTGCCTGAACTACTTAGCGTGCGCTACGTACTCTACATAACGTACGCTAAGCCTGCCCGTTAGCATACGTAAACGATGAAGTCTAGCGTACGCTAACTATGTACTGACAGTCCTCTCTGATCAGCCGACTGACCCGCCTGATGACATAACGTACGTTACGTACCAAACGTAGCGTACGTTACTCATTCCCGATAGCGCACGTAAATATGCCTATCTTAGCGTGCGCTAACCGTGCATGGCAGTCTACTACTGGGCAGTAGACTTAATCTAATGGTGATGAAACTCATGAAATCTTCAGTGTTAATACATGTCATCCCCGCGCATATCATGCTCATACGGTTTGTGAAAGATCTTTACGGATTAAACAACTACGAGATACAAGGTTACGCATAATCATCACAACACCATAATTCATCTTGATTTTCAAAGAATATCCTTAGTTCAATCCATTACATGTCCCAAAACGTATGATTCCATTATGTAAAGACATAAGAACTTAGATAATCTCCATATACTGGTCACAATCTGTTTGAAGCTTCATGAATATGCTAGGAGTTCAAGCACTAAAAGGTTCAATGGTTTATACGATGAAGAAGTACCGAAACATCGAAAATTTCCTTCTAACACATGATGTTCGACTACTTACGAATTTAACTGACTAGATAATCCCAAATAATGATCAAAACATCCTTCAGAATACTACTAATATTGGTGAAGAATCACCTACCTCAAAGTAGCGAAGAACACGAAGGAACCTGAAGAAATACAACACCGAGGGCTTGAACACCAATCTCCAATGATCTACAATCTTCAGACTCGTGCTAGGAGGATGATATGAGAGGTTGAGGATGGAGGAAGTAACTCTCTAAGCTCAAAAATTCGGATTTGGGAAGTGAAAAGATCTGAAACAATGAAAGAGTGTGTTGTCCTATATATAGAAAAGGGTTATTAGTGTGCGCTAGTCCATATACATAGCGTGCGCTAACGGTCATACGAAGCTTACTGACTTCACTGTACTCAGCAATTAGCGTGCGCTACCCTCATATCATTAGCGTGCGCTACCGCGTTGACTTGGCTTTTCCTGAAAGCCGTCCAGGTTCATCCCGACAAGATCCGACCAAAATCCGCAGCCGATCTCACCTACCACCCAGTCTTAATCATGCTGACTACGTATAGCGTGTGCTAAGGTTCATGCATAGCGTGCGCTACGGATCCAAATTAGCGTACGCTACACTTAGTCGATAGCGTGCGCTACTTGCGCAGAATCACAATTTAGATCACATACAAGAAATCATGCGTTCAACAACACCGGATCAAATAATACTCAGATCAAAATGCAACAATTACAATATCACAAGGTTCAAATACATATCAGAAATCTCGGGTATTACAATATGTTGTTCAGAGAGTTTATTGCTTCTTTCTCCTTTATCTACTAAGGGAGTGAGGATCAATTCTTTCTCTTGATTCAACTAAAAATGACCACCAAAGCTTGTATTATGTATAATAAACCCTTCATGGGCTAAGTTACCTTTAGTTGGGATTATAAACAAGGTTAGTCATGTTATTTAAGTTTGTATAAAGATTTATTGTGAATTACTTATTATTATGTGTGATTTTCATTGTTTTAACAATCTTTATTTATTTGGCCAATAAATGACGATATTTATGGTATTCGTATGTTTCGAAAGAAAATATGTTTGATTAGATCAAATGATCTTCACTCTAAGTTGTTCTAGGGGATAGAAATATACCTCTAGACCTTAGATGATTCTTTGAGCTATTTTCATAAATCCTAATGCTATGTATTGAAGCCAATCAACATAGAAATATAGTGAATTGATTCAATATGTCAGGGGCGGTTTATAGTTCGAAAGAGAAACCGTCTTTTTAAGGAAAATCGAATCTACACAACATAATAAGTAAATTCATCTTATGATCTCCTATACATCTTCTATAACTAATGACGAACTAAGTTTGTAATCCCAACTATTTCATTTTATCGTTAATCAATCTATTATTATTGCTATCTTTTTATTTCCTTATAAGTTTAGAACTATTATTGCATTATCTTTGCAATTATTAAACCAAACTCTTTAATTGTGTGTTTCACTTAGCCAAGTATCTATAAAAATAGACTAATAGTGCATAATTCGAATTATAACCAAACTTCCTCGTGGGATAGATAAACCGGACTCAAAAAATCCACTTTACTACTTGATACGATATCGTGCACTTGCGATAGTTACACTAAGAACGTGTCAATAACCCAAGAAAATTGAAAGAGTGGCAGGAATGCATATTACATCCAAGATTCCACACGAACCACATAATACACAAAGTGTAAGATACGCAATGATTTAATATCATTTGATATAAAGTTTAAATATCAAGGAAAAGAAAATTGAGAAGTACGGAACAAAAAATGCAGATATTACATTCTCCCCCTCTAGAAGAAAGTTTCGTCTGGAAACTTAAGAAATAAGAAGTTCGGGGTAATTCGCCCATATCTTCTCTTCTGTCTCCCAAGTCGCTTCCTTGACTCTGTGTCTAGACCATTGCACCTTAACCAACGGAATGGTTTTGCGCCGAATATGCTTCTCACGATGTTCAAGGATCTTCACTGGTCTATCCTAAAAGGTAACCTCCTTGGCTACATAAATCTCACTATAGTCGATATGACTAGGATCTGGCACGTACTTCCTCAACTGATAAACATGAAAGATGTTGTGCACGTGACTCAAAGCTGGAGGCAATGCCATCCGATAAGCTAATTCCCCATTCCTGTGTAAAATCTCAAAGGGGTCCGATATACCTCGGACTGAGCTTTCATTCTTCCCGAAATGCAAAACTCCCTTCGTCGGAGAAACTTTGAACAGAACGAGTATCGACATAATATTTCTGTCGACTTTGGGCCGTTAACAATCTATCTCGGATGATAGAAATCTTCTCTTTAGTTTCCATCAATAAATTTGGTTCCGTCCCTACTAGTTCTGAAGCCTCATCCCAACATAACGGTGATCTACATCGCCTACCATACAGTTCTTAGAAAGGTGCCATTTTGATCGAAGCATGCTAACTATTATTGTAGGCAAATTCGATCAAAGGTAAATGAAGTTCCCAATCACTACTCCAATCTAGGGCACATGCCCGGAACAGATCCTCCAACGTCTGAATCGTCTGCTCGGTCTGACCATCTGACTGATGATGGAAAGACGTACTCAACTTCAATTCGGTGTCCAAGGCTTGGTGGACTGCCTGCCCGAAATATGACACAAAACGGCCATCCCAATCAGAAACAATAGTTTTAGGCGTACCGCGCAACCTCATGATTATCCTTAATACCAAGGAAGTGTGCAGACTTAGTTAATTGATCAACGATTACCCAAGCCATATTCATTTCAGTCCTAGTTCTCGGCATCCATGTGATAAAATTCATGGAGATGTCTTCCCACTTCCACTCGGGAATGGGAAGTAGCTTCAACAACCCCACTGGTCATTGATGCTCGATATTGACTTGTTGACATGTCAAACATCGTAATACGAACTCTGTGACATATTTCTTCATATTATTCCACCAAAATTCTCACTTGAAGTCTTTGTACATCTTACTCTTTCGAGGGTGGATTGAGTAAGGCGTAGCATAGGCTTCTCGAAGAATTTTCTGCCTTAACTCCAGATTATTCGGGACATAAAGTCTACCCTGAAATCTCAAAATACTGTCCCCATGGATCATAAAACCAGGGGCTTTTCCTTTAATTGTAATACTTGAAATTTTTATTCCGATTGCCTTGAACTATTGTCGTTTGGTGTTGGTTATTTCGTTCGTTATGGTTATGTGGAATTCGTTTTTCTGTCATGACAGTATGATATATTCTGTTGTAGTGTTCGTTGAGTGAGACTTGTTGTTGCGTGCTTTTCTTTGATTAAATGTGTGCTTGTAGTGTGGTATGTTATGTTTCATAATTTGCTCGTTATTTTTTTGAATCATAGTCGGTGTGTTAGTGTGATCGAGATGTTGTCAAACGTCTAACCGGACTGTCGAAATGGCCGAGTTTCGACCGTAAGGCCTTGCTGAGTTACGGTCGTAAGGTATGGTCTGTAACACCCCAAACTAGGCGGATATTACAGTGTCGTGGACCCCCGACTGGGACCCACCAGGCGAGTGAAAATGAATGAAGTACACAGGGTAAATGTAGTACCGAACCACATTACATCATCAATTACTCCGATGAGGAGTTTTATTACAACACACCCAAGGAAATGACCGAATACAAGTATATTTTATATGGAGATAAAATATACAACACTGAATGAACTCAAAATCCAAACGGAAATCTGCAGCGGAAATGAAATAAGTAAACACGGTGAATGAAAGGGCTGAGGCCCCCTACTAGTATCACTGGGACTCCTCGACGTCAACGTGCTATTCCCGAGCTTTTGCCTTGCCATGACCTGAAAACAAAATCCCCAAACGGGGTCAGTTACACTGAACAACAATCCTCAAGAGTTGAATAAACACAATCATATATATGCTGAATAAAATGAATCGGTTAGATTATAACCCAATCTTGTTGAAAACATACGCAATCAAACATGCTGTATGAATCAACTAACAGTACGGCTCAAAGGGTGGCGCCACACTACGCCCGGGATGGAAATGTGTCCGTGCACAAGCCACCAACGAGTATCGATCGAATACACGTGTGGTCTTGTACCTGTCGATCTCACGAAGCAATCAACTCGTGTGCACAGTCCAATGTGAGGCCAACAACCAACACACGACTTAAATGTGCCCGACATGAAAATCCTACACATACCAACCGGCACGCCAGTATGACCCGGAATGCCACGAGATAACAAAGTGACATCGAAAATCAATAATGACTCACCGAGATGAAATGATAGTGAAATGAATGACAGCTCAATGAAATGATTGGAACCGTCGTTCCTTATGACTGAAGTGATTTATTGACAATGACAAGTATTGATACGGTTAATACAATGATGAATGAGTTATGATTATGAATGAACGACAACAAAAGGAATGAATATCCTTTCAACCGAGTAAGAATTAACTTACACAACACCGGTGACAATTATCCTTCCACGAACAACGTCCTAATTGAGATATCGGTTGCTCAAACAACCTTGAATAATACAATTACCAACAATCCGTTCAATAAACGAATCAAACACGAATATAACGAACTCAAAACGTCGATACGATTAAACCAAGTTCATTGGGGCATTATATCGAACACTTTGTAGCCAAACTTCGATTGTTTATAACCAAACCTCAATAATACCAACATCAAATCCCCAAGAAGTGTTTCAAACCAACAAAACATCTTCAATACGATCAATAATCCATTATGAATATCCAAAATCGTGATTTCAACAACAATTAATCGAAAACCCCCAAATCCAACACAATATTCAAAGTGTTCTTGAATAATCCTTCAATAATCCAATGAATAATCAAACATGTCCATAATCATGCGTATATCACTTCATACAACACGATCTTAACATCCAAAACATCATATCTCAATACAAAATCGAAATCCAAGAGGTTTGATGAATATTACCTTTCAAGATCCAAGTACTTTAATCCGATGAAATCGCGTTAGATCCACAATCCGAGCTTCACAACCGAATGAAAATGATGAAAAATGAATACTCAAGTGATTGATGATGAAGATTCTCTCCCACAAATCCTCTCTCTCGGACCAAGGTGAAGAAATGGAAAAAAATGAGTTCATCTCGCTCAAAAAATGCAATTATAGTGCTGACTGCACTGTGTGTCGCGGCCCGGCCGAAGTGTTCCGCGGCACAGGACCAAAATTGCGCCCAGTGGTCGGTCGTGTGCCGCAGCCCGGACGAATGTGCCGCGGTAGTGACTCGGCAGTGTGCTGCGGCCCTGTCGGCATGAGCCACGGCTCACAGTACAGAGGGGTCGGCCAAAACAACTGCAACACGAGTGTGCCGCGGCCCGGACGGGTGTGCCGCGGCAGTGACTCGGCACTGTGCTGCGGCCCTGTCGGCATGAGCCACGGCTCACGGTACAGGCTGCTCGGCCAAAAATTGGAAAATGTGTGTGCCGCGGCCCACACCCCCCTTGGGTCCTAAAATGAAGAAAAATGACCCGGGGAGGGAAAGAAGCAATAGGAATCAATATTTGGGAAACAATAACACGAAATGGAAGTGCGAAAACCCCAAAACGGTGGTTCCAAGCAATGATTACAAGGGTTCGTCCAACAAAAACACGATTTGAACAATGAAGAGATTTGAAATGACATGAATTCCAACGTCAACATCGACTAATGAATCAATTACAACAATCAAGATAATACTCTTGTCTCGATTCCCGATTAAGGTAGATACACTGAACAATATCGATACACAACTCGAAGTTATTCCGAATGGTGAACACGGATGAATGATTATTAACAAGTGAAAAAATACATAGTGACAATTACCGAATGAAATTACTGAATGATAAAGACTGAATTACAAACGGGTATTACATACACCCCCCCTTAAAAGAGTTTCGTCCCCGAAACTGAGGGTCAAACAACTCGGGATAACTCTCCCGCATACTATCCTCGATTTCCCAAGTAGCCTCTTCGACTCCGTGTCTAGACCACTGAATTATAACCAAAGGAATCGCCTTATTCCTCAACTGTTTGATTCGCCGCTCTAAGACTCGTATGGGACGTTCTTCATATGAATGATCATCTGCGATCTCGGTTTCGTCGAACTGAAGTATGTGAAACACATTATGAATTCGGCTCAATGCTAGAGGTAAAGCCAATCAATAAGCTAACTCCCCTACTCGATCCAGAATCTCGAACGTCCCATGAATCTCGGACTCAACTTTCCCCGTTTTCCGAAACGGAAAATACCTCGACTCGGGGATACCTTGACCAAAACGTGGTCACCCGTCTCGAACTCTAGTGGTCGATGACAATTAACTGCATATGATTTCTGTTGACTCTGAGCGGTCAACAAACGACTCATGATCAAAGCTACCTCCTCACGGGCGGCTATAGGCATATCGGGCTCGGTGCCGATTGATTCTGGTAAGTCATCCCTACACAAAGGAGATCGACAACGACGACCGTACAAGGCCTCGTAAGGTGCCATCTTAATCGAAGAATGCCAACTATTATTGTACGTGAACTCGATCAATGGTAGTTGGGCTTCCCAATCATCTTTCCAATCGAGGACACATGCCCTCAACATGTCCTCCAAAGTCTGAATAGTCCTCTCTGATTGTCTGTCGGACTGAGGATGAAAAGTTGTACTGAGATTAAGCTGAGTTCCCGTAGCACGATGAACTGATTTCCAAAAATGAGACACAAACCGTCCGTCATGATCAGAAACGATACTCCTAGGAGTACCATGCAGTCTCACTATCTCTTTGATGAACATCTGGGCAAGTCTCTCGGGACCCCACGTATCCTTAATCTCAAGGAAATGAGCTGATTTAGTTAAGTGGTCCACAATCACCCAGATCGTAATCATGCCACGACGACTCATCGGCAACTCGTGGTGAAATCCATAGAAATGTCTTCCCACTTCCACTCTGGAATAGGGAGAGGTTTAAGCATACCCGCCGGTCGCTGATGTTCAATCTTGACTTATTGACAGGTTAATCATCTCGAAACAAATTCTGCGACTTCTCGCTTCATAATACTCCATCAGTAATTTTGTTTCAAGTCCTTGTACATCTCGCTAGACCCCGGATGAACAGAACAAGGGGTAGCATGAGCTTCTATCAAAATCGAGTTTTTCAACTCGTCATTCGCTGGTCCGCATAACCGATTCTTAAAACGCAAAAGTCCATCCTCGTGGATCACAAAGCCAGGGGCTTTCCCTTGAGCCACATCCTCATGGATGCGCAACAGTGATGGGTCTGAACCCTGATTCTCTCTGATTGCCTCCTCAAGAGGCGATGAAATCTCTAACATGCAAAGTTGTCCTTGAACTCGCTGAAGCCAGACCTCGATCTCGGGTCTAAGGAATTCATGTTGAAGCTCCTTCTGAACTGTTAAATGAGCAAGCATATGCTCCTGAACGGACTTACAACTCAAGGCATTGGCGACAACGTTTGCCTTGCCCGGGTGGTAAAGGATCTCGATATCATAATCTTTGATTAGTTCCAACCACCGCCTCTGTCACATATTTAACTCCTTCTGAGTAAATATATACTTTAAGCTCTTGTGATCGGTGAAAATATGACAGGTGACGCCATAAAGGTAATGACGCCAAATCTTCAAAGCGAACACCACGGCTGCTAGCTCCAGGTCGTGGGTCGGATAATTAACCTCGTAAGGTTTCAATTGCCATGAAGCATAGGCAATAATCTTCCCATTCCGCATGAGTACACATCTGAGACCCTGCCCGGACGCATCACTATAAACCACAAATCCTTTCGTCCCTTGCGGCAAGGAAGGTATAGGTGCTGAAATTAACCGGCTCTTGAGTTCCTCAAAACTCTGCTGACACGCGTCGGACCACGTGTATTTCTTATCCTTTCGCAAAAGGTTCGTCATTGATTGAGCGATTTTAGAAAATCCTTCCACAAACCGCCGATAATAACTGGCTAATCCGAGAAAGCTTCGAATTTCCTTAACATTCTTCGGAGGTTGCCAATCTCGGATAGCCTCCGTCTTCTGAGGGTCGACACGAACTCCGTCTGATGAAATTACATGCCCGAGAAACGTCGCTTCGGACATCCAGAACTCACATATGGAAACTTTCCATAAATTTGCTCTCGTCTTAACACGTCGAGAACCTGATGAAGATGAGCCTCGTGTTCCTCTCGGTCAAGAGAATAAATCAAAATGTCATCGATGAAGACAATAACAAACTGATCCAAAAAGTCGATGAAAATCTAATTCATTAACTCCATGAATACCGCAGGTGCATTAGTTAGCCCAAACGGCATAACTACGAACTCATATTGACCATAACGTGTACGAAACGCTGTCCTTGCAATGTCCGACTCTCGAATTCGCAACTGATGATATCCAGACCTTAGGTCGATCTCGGAAAAATACTGAAGCTCCTTGAAGTTGATCTAAGAGATCATCAATACGGGGTAAGGTATACTTATTCTAGATTGTCACCCTGTTCAACTCCCGATAATCAATACACAAGCGAAATGAACCATCCTTCTTCTTGATAAACAACACTGGTGCTCCCCACGGGGACGCACTCGGTCGGATATAACCTTCTCGGACAAATCCTCTAATTGATTCTTTAATTCCTGCATTTCGGTCGGGGCCATCCGGCATGGTGCCTTCGATAACGGGGACGTACCGGGCTCCAACTCACTCGTGAATTCTACAACTCTTTGTGAAGGCAAACCAGGTAACTCGTCTGGGAATACATCGTCAATCGATGACATTGATAACACGAATGATTGAACATTTCGATTGCCCTTGAACGGTCAATCGATGACGACGATGCAGTGAATGATTGAACATCTCGATTGCCTTAGAATGGCCAATCGAAGAAAATGATACAATGAATGATTGAACAACTCGGTTGCCTTAGAACGGCCAATCGATGAAAATGATACAATGAATGATTGAACAACTCGATTGCCTTAGAATGGCCAATCGATGAAAATGGTACAATGAATGATTGAACAACTCGATTGAGGAATTTCTCTGCTTCCATCATATTAATAATTCTTCTGGAACAACGGGGACTACCTCCCTGAAATACACACTCGACTCCAACGACTGGAATGATAGTGACCAAACGCTTACGAACACCGAGGATAGTATCATGACGATCCATCCAACTAATACCCAATATTACATCATCCTTAAGTAAATCTACCATGATTTGGTCCATCAACCAATCGCGGTCATTTAAACTTAATTCAGTCAGTTCTTAACCTCATGATTTCCGGAAATTCTTCCATCATCAGGTAGACCGATGGTATGAGGTTCACAAGTAATAGGACTATCTAAATTAAGTCTGTTCAAACATGATTCGAAAATGAATGAATGTGGTGCATCAGTATCAAAAGGTACACACAGGTTGAGATAAAATTACGAGTATACCTGAGATCATTCGGGCCACCGGATCATGGATCCTCCTCAACACATGAATCCGGGACTTGCCGTCCCCCGAACCGGATGCTCCCGTCTGATAAATATTAGCTCCGCCTTTATTTGCTTCCATTTTCTTAAACGACGCTGACAGAGTAGTCTGATTCTGAATCGCTGATTGCTTCGGGGCCTGAGATGCCGCCGGAGCTGACTTGGAGTCCTTTCGGCAAAAACGGGCCTTATGCCCAAAATTCCCACAATTATGGCACGTGATAGACGGTTTCAGACACTTAGTGCTGTAATAACCCGGCGCTCCACAGTTGAAACAGGTGATGGCCGAACTGGCCGCTCGGGACTGAGATCCCGCACGATTATGCGCCGTAGGAGGTCGCTCAGAAACGATAGGACCCGCACGAGGCTTCTTGAAGGTTGACTGACCGCCTTCGGATTGATTACGCTTCGTTGATTTCTTGCTGACAGATGAAGGTTGTTGCTCAGCAATTTCCTTAGCAGCAGGCTCATTCGGGAGAGTTCTCTCGATTAATCCGGCCAGAGTGGCGCAATGATGATTGAGCAATTGCATATGGGTCATCATGACCTGAATAAAAGTGAGTGGATCAACCCGGACATCTTCTGATCGAGCCGAGTCCTGGGTATGATTTCCCGACAGTGAGTGATTATTTCCCGGGTTTCGGCCCGCACCGCGGCCTCTCGCCGTGCATCCCCTGATAGCTCTCTCCATACTGAAGTAGGAAGGTCGCATGATAATCATAGATCTCGTATGAGTACCGCATTATGATTTACGTCATGAAATGATGAAAATGAGCATATGCGTTCTAACACAGTGATTACATGAATGATTAACTGAGGTGACATGATTATCTGATGAAATTCTTGAAATGAGTATCTTGAACAAGTTAACAAGATTAATGATATGATCTTCCAGATCAACAACTGAGTAATGAAATGAATTGAGTGATTAATGAGTTAATATGATCAACATGATAAAAATGAAAATGATGTTTGAGGATTGTTAACTAGTGAATTATGAATGAATGATTATTGCCAGAAATTATACAATGGCGTTAGAAGTCTTACAGTTCTTTCGGTCTGATTGGCTCGGCATTTGCACAGGTCACACGTGACACGAAAGTCCAATGATACTAGTCTGATGATGACGATTTCAAATGAGACATGACTCGGAAGGTAGTATTCAAAACCACGCTCCGATACCAACTCTGTAACACCCCAAACTAGGCGGATATTACAGTGCCGTGGACCCCTGACTGGGACCCACCAGGCGAGTGAAAATGAATGAAGTACATAGGGTAAATGTAGTACCGAACCACATTACATCATCAATTACTCCGATGAGGAGTTTTATTACAACACACCCAAGGAAATGACCGAATACAAGTATATTTTATATGGAGATAAAATATACAACACTGAATGAACTCAAAATCCAAACGGAAATCTGCAGCGGAAATGAAATTAGTAAACACGGTGAATGAAAGGACTGAGGCCCCCTACTAGTATCACTGGGACTCCTCGACGTCAACGTGCTATTCCCGAGCTTTTGCCTTGCCATGACCTGAAAACAAAATCCCCAAACGGGGTCAGTTACACAGAACAACAATCCTCAAGAGTTGAATAAACACAATCATATATATGCTGTATAAACCACAAGTTCGATCGAAAATGAATCGGTTAGATTATAAGCCAATCTTGTTGAAAACATACGCAATCAAACATGCTGTATGAATCCACTAACATTACGGCTCAAAGGGTGGCGCCACACTACGCCCGGGATGGAAATGTGTCCGTGCACAATCCACCAACGAGTATCGATCGAATACACGTGTGGTCTTGTACCTAATCAGTCTCACGAAGCAATCAACTCGTGTGCACAGTCCAATGTGAGGCCAACAACCAACACACGACTTAAATGTGCCCGACATGAAAATCCTACACATACCAACCGGCACGCCAGTATGACCCGGAATGCCACGAGATAACAAAGTGACATCGAAAATCAATAATGACTCACCGAGATGAAATGATAGTGAAATGAATGACAGCTCAATGAAATGATTGGAACCGTCGTTCCTTATGACTGAAGTGATTTATTGACAATGACAAGTATTGATACGGTTAATACAATGATGAATGAGTTATGATTATGAATGAACAACAACAAAAGGAATGAATATCCTTTTAACCGAGTAAGAATTAACTTACACAACACCGGTGACAATTATCCTTCCACGAACAACGTCTTAATTGAGATATCGGTCGCTCGAATAACCTTGAATAATACAATTACCAACAATCCGTTCAATAAACGAATCAAACACGAATATAACGAACTCAAAACGTCGATACGATTAAACTAAGTTCATTAGGGCATTATATCGAACACTTTGTGGCCAAACTTCGATTGTTTATAACCAAACCTCAATAATACCAACATCAAATCCCCAAGAAGTGTTTCAAACCAACAAAACATCTTCAATACAATTAATAATCCATTATGAATATCCAAAATCGTGATTTCAACAACAATTAATCGAAAACCCCCAAATCCAACACAATATTCAAAGTGTTCTTGAATAATCCTTCAATAATCCAATGAATAATCAAACATGTCCATAATCATGCGTATATCACTTCATACAACACGATCTTAACATACAAAACATCATATCTCAATACAAAATCGAAATCCAAGAGGTTTGATGAATATTACCTTTGAAGATCCAAGTACTTTAATCCGATGAAATCGCATTAGATCCACAATCCGAGTTTCACAACCGAATGGAAATGATGAAAAATTAATACTCAAGTGATTGATGATGAAGATTCTCTCCCACAAACCCTCTCTCTCGGACCAAGGTGAAGAAATGGAAAAAAATGAGTTCATCTCGCTCAAAAAACGCAATTATAGTGCTGACTGCACTGTGTCCCGCGGCCCGGCCGAAGTGTGCCGCGGCACAGGACCAAAATTGCCCCCAATGATCGGCAGTGTGCCGCGGCCCGGACGAATGTGCCGCGGCAGTGACTCGGCAGTGTGCCGCGGCCCTGTCGGCATGAGCCACGGCTCACAGTACAGAGGGGTCGGCCAAAACAACTGCAACACGAGTGTGTCGCGGCCCGGACGGGTGTGCCGCGGCCCTGTCGGCATGAGCCGCGGCTCACGGTATAGGCTGCTCGGCCAAAAATTGGAAAATGTGTGTGCCGTGGCGCACACTCCTTGTGCTGCGGCCCACACCCCCCTTGGGTCCTAAAATGAAGAAAAATGACCCGGGAAGGGAAAGAAGCAATAGGAATCAATATTTGGGAAATAATAACACGAAATGGAAGTGCGAAAACCCCAAAACGGTGGTTGCAAGCAATAATTACAAGGGTTCGTCCAACAAAAACACGATTTGAACAATGAAGAGATTTGAAATGACATGAATTCCAACGTCAACATCGACTAATGAATCAATTACAACAATCAAGATAATACTCTTGTCTCGATTCCCGAATAAGGTAGATACACTGAACAATATCGATACACAACTCGAAGTTATTCCGAATGGTGAACACGGATGAATGATTATTAACAAGTGAAAAAATACATAGTGACAATTACCGAATGAAATTACTGAATGATAAATACTAAATTACAACCGGGTATTACATGGTCAGTTACGGCGGTAAAGGTGTGGTCGGTTACAGCCGCAATGCATGGCCGAGTTACGGCCATAAGACATGGCCTGGTACGGCGGTAATGCATTGCCGAGTACGGCTATAAAGCATCTGCACATTTTGGGCAGCAGCCTGTGGAACCTGGTTACGGCCGTAAGGAGTGGCCGGATACGGCCGTAATGCCGTGTTATGGCCGCAATGCGTTGTTGGGTTACGGCCGTAATGTACTCACATGTTTTGGGCAGTGGCCTGGGAGGCCTGGTTACGGCCATAAGGAGATGTCGATTACGGCCGTAACGCGCTCGGCTATTTAAGGCCGAGGGCTGCAGAATTCTTGCCATTTTTCCCTTTCTTCTTCCTCTTCGCGATTTGTGGCAAGAAACTCAGGAGAGGCGATTTGAGGTATCGTTGAGCATAATTTCGAGAAGTCTATCCGTGCCTATCATCATCCTCCACTCAAGTTCGTCCGGATCGAAGGTAATTTCTTGAAATCTCCTAGGGTTGACTTTCGGGATTTCCTTCTTGATTTCGTTGTTCGTCTGATTTTGATGAATCGGTTGATGTTATTGAGTATTATTAACCATGTTCTGCGGATTGTATATCCATATCTCGAATTCGTTGGAGTCCAACCGTGATTTTTGCGCTCTAAGGGAGCCTTGAGCATTTAGGGGTGCGAGTAGATCCCCAGAAAGTGGAGGCAATTTTGGAATGGAAGTCTCCTAAGAACGTGAAGGAAGTCAGAAGTTTCTTAGGACTTGCTGGGTATTATCGTCGGTTCATGGAAGGATTTTCCAAAATTACCCGTCCACTTACTTGATTACTGCAGAAAACCTAAAAGTTTGAATAGAACGAGATATGTCAGGCCAGTTTTGATGAACTGAAGAAGAGATTGACGACGACTCCAATTCTAAGACTACCATAAGGAACTCGAGGATTCATAGTTTACAGTGACGCTTCAAATCAAGATCTCGGTTATGTACTGATGCAGAATGAGAAGGTGATCGCCTACGCTTCACGGCAGTTGAAGCCATATGAAGTTAATTATCCAACTCATGATTTGGAACTGGCAGCTATTGTTTTCGCCCTGAAGATATGGAGACACTATTTGTACGGAACTCACTGTCAGATCTTCACAGATCATAAGAGTCTTAAATACATCTTCAGTCAGGAAGAGTTGAACATGAGACAGAGGAGATTGATTAGCTCGAGTGAATACGACAACATAGTGCTTGATATGGACAACCATGTTGCACTCTCAAGTGCAGCCCGCTTTACTTATTTGGGCGAAACAACAAGTGCAGGCCTTGGCATGACTTTGATGCTCAGTCTTGGGATAACTTTATTTATCGTCTTATTTTTATTTTTGTAGTGTGATGTATTTAATAAAAGGGTGCGACATGTGCAGCCCTGTTTTGGTTGTTTTATTTTGTTCGTTTTAGTATTTTCCTTAAACGTTAGAAGGCTAAACTTGTTTAGGTGCGTTTCAGGAAGTTGATTTTTTTTCCTTTCTTTTGTTTGCTAGGGTTAGAAGGCTATATAGCCTCCCCCCCCCCCCCCCCCAGCGGCCGATCCGATACGAATGATATACAAGAAATTTTCTTCTTCTAATTGCACGTAATACACAACGTTCAATTGAGTTCTAATTGATTGACGGATTACAATCACAATCTTGGTTATTATTCGAAGAGTTCTCGGATTTTAACCCGATCAAATCTCAATAGGTCTTGGGAAGACATCATCATTGACGAGTTAGAGGTCTAGCTCGGCAAATTTTCTGCTTGGATCGGTCGGATTATTCTTGATCGGCCGATTGCTGTTTGTCTTTTTGTTCGTGAATACTACTTCCGCTTCATTCCGATCGTGATTCGTATCAAGAAGTTAAACTGAAAACAAAGAGGATGAGGTGAAGCTCAAATGGCAGTCAAAACAATGAAAATCCAACCCTACATGAATGGATTTTTTAGTTTATCATTGACAGTGCTTGCTACTTAAAGGTAGGAGAGTATTATTAGAAGATAACAGCAGCAGCTAGTAGTTGAAATATATGCCAATAAGCCATTGGAGTTTGCAATAGAAATAATATATGCATGCAAGTTCGTGATCTTCTCTATCCCGTGTCAAATTGTGTGTAGGGTACGTACCCCCACTGATCAATCGTGATCATATCTGCATCAGTTTGTGTGTATGAGTTTAATTACATAGATATAACTTGAAGAAAAACATATAATGCTTTGAGTTTAAGGAGCTAGTTCACTATGTGACAGGTTATAATAGTATGGTGTGCTTGCGAGTAATTTTGCCTTCAATCCTATAAACCACTCTTTTTTAATTTGTTTGTGTTGGACATATTGAGTTTTTGCCTTCAAAAATATGCTAAAACCTTTCCCAACCCGTGACATTTAATTGATGTAACTTTTACACTAATTTTGATATAAAAGTTACACTATTGAAATGCGAGGCTTGACTCTTAGATGCGCATCGAGGCAAAAACTGAAAATCAGTTCGATTCAATTTGCTTTTAAAATAAAATATACTTCCTCATCAAGACATTCTTTAAGTTTTACGGTGGACTTAGAACCTGTAATCAAAATGCATTCCGAACACCTGGCTATTAAAAAAAAAAACAATTGAAATTCAGGATTTTAATCCAAAGTTTTTGGGTCAACCAGTTAACAGGGATGATATATCATGGGTATTACTAAACACCACCCTAAATTACTAGACACCGCCCTTAAAAATTATTTTTTTGCCCATTTAACAATTTTTCAGTATTTCTACCCAACACACAATTCTTTACCACCACACAAGTTTTTCTAATTGAAATCTAGAAGCAATTTTTCATTTATTCTACCCAACACACAATCAAATATATATCGTCAATATCATCGACAACCACGAAAATGGGCGAGAATTCAGATCCGGAGGTAATTTTTCGGAGAAAATGACGCAGGCGTCTGAATATTCCGCATGGCCCATGGCACGGGCATCCACAGATTCTGCCTGGACCATGGTACAGGCGTCTCCAGCGGACGCTCGGTCCTTGGTCTAGGCTTCTAGACGGGCGCACATACCATGGTGCAGGCGTCAGATCGACGCTGTACCATGGTCTCAGGCGTCGATTCGACGCTGCAGTGGCCAGGCGTCTGATCCAGACGCCTCTGCCATGGTCCAGGCGCAATTTCTGGACGCCTGGACGCTTTTTTTTGCATGATTTTAAATTTTAATAATAATATTATTGGTATTATTATTTGTTGTGCGGCGATTTATACGCCACGACGGCGATCGGCATGAGGGCCGAGCGACCAAAGACAGCATCAAATAATCCAAGGCAGACTTGCCAAGCGAAGAGTCCAGACCAAGTTCAGGTACCGAGCGATCGACGTCCGGGGCGCTCGCCTCTTGACACCTAGCGATCGACTCTGGTGCCCGACCATAGACGACTGTCCTATGCCACGTATAAGGCCATCATCCGTCATATCTACGAGGACTGGATCTCGGAGCGAGGACCCACGTGCAGATCCGCGAATGGTGCCGCAGAATAAGGATCTTTGACTCCAGCCCATCAACAGCTGTCCTACCGACAGACCCACCGAAAGGTCTTAGGTGGGACCTCAAGGCGCCGCAAGAACAGGCTTTACTCCAGCCCATCAGCAGCTGTCAGTGACAAGGACGGCCTCACCTACCGACAGACCCGCCGAAAGGTCCTAGGTGGGGCCTCTCAAGACAGCGAATCCGGACGCGTGTGGTCTTCTCATTGGTTCGAGCATCCGGCTACCAGGAGCTACTGCGGACTCTAAGGAGACCAATCCATGTGCTAAATACGATCGCCCGCTTATTATAATACTGCAGAGGCGATCGCCCAGCTACCTCCACTCCTATAAATAGGAAACCTTCAGCAACTGGTTCAAAGTTGAGATTTTAAGAGGTTCACAAGTTCAGAAATTATTTCCATACGAGAGTTCAGCTAATTCACACAGTGAGAGACAGTCGATTTCTCACAGTCAACACAGCACTCCATCGTTGTTACAAGAATTCACAGAGCATCAACTCTGGTTCTTCCGGCAATCTTCAGCACTCAAGAGCTAAGATAACTAGGGTCTTTACACTCATTGTAATTGTACTGTAACATTAATATTTGTACTCCCAAGTATTCGTATTAATAATATCTCGCGAGAGCATTCAAGCCCGGGACTAACAACCCCGGAAAATCTTGTGTTATTTACTTCCCCACGGACGTGCTCTCGCATTTTGTTTGTTACTCGTCCATTCCAGCATATAATCTCCGGATAATATTTTGGGTAACAACAATTGGCGCTAGAAGGAGGGGGTCTTAAACCTTCATTTTCATTCCGACCGTTTCGAAGAACACTCACTGTTCTCCGGGGCATATACTTGAAGAAACACTCACTGTTCTTCAAACAAAAACCTTCAGAATAATGGCGTTTGCCACCACAGCGAAGAGAGCCACTCTCCGATCCACCGGACGTCATATTGCGGCTCAACCCGAGCCCCAACCTACGGCAGAGGGTAGCCGCGGCGACGCGAGACTCTCGATCCCGCCCCTGAGGGACGGCCCCAGCCTCTCGCTCGACCAATTCCAAACTGCGGAACTGATCGAGGAGGCTATGGCCATCCTAAAGGAGCGACGGAGAGCATGCGCAGCGCCTGCTATAACCCCCTCGGCCATCCGCCGCGCGGGAAAACGGAAGCTCAAGGGGTTACTGGTTGAGCGATCATCAGAAAGCCCTGATTCACGAGAAAAGGCTCTCGCGAGGCGGGACAGTTCCGTCTTCAGCCGCCTAGGAAGCGATCCATCGTGGCGACCGGGGCATTCTGGCCCCAATCACGAGACGACGGAGTCCGAATCCATCACCAGGAGTTCGGCATACCCAACTCCCAACCAAAAACAGGTCAGCCGTCTGGCCCCCATCCACGGAAGAATCAAGCCACGTGGCAATGACATCATCGACAGTGGAGCCAGGGGATCAATACTGGATCGCCTCGGCTGCCGCTCCAAGCGCCTAGCCGTGAGTAGCCAGGCCACGGCGATGGCCGCTATGCAATGCCAGCTCGACGAGATGAAAGCGCTCATGGAAACTGGGGCAGGCGCCAGTAGAAAGATCATCGGACCGAGTGAGCCACTCGCGGTCCACATCGAGCTTGCCCCCCTGCAACCAAGGATCGCTCCTCCCCAAACACCTTTGTATGAAGGGAGATCGGACCCCGAGACCTACCTGAGCAAGTTCCGGATCTACATGACCGGATGTGGGGCATCAAATACGATCAGGTGCCGAATATTCTCGTTAACATTGGGCGAACTGGCCCATAGGTGGTACGTCTCACTGCCACCGCGATCAATCAATTTTTTTGAGAAACTGGCGAGTGACTTCACGTCATTCTTCGCCTCCAAGGTCGCCAGACCAGAAGGCCCCCACCGCATGATGAAAATCAGGCAGGGGGAAGACGAGTCCGATGCAGATTACATCGATCGGGTGGATGAAATAGTCCTCATCGGGGAGCCCATAAACGACGAGCTCGCCGTCTACTCGGTCCTGGGGGGATTCTATGGTCATTCACCCATGATTAGGCACCTCACGAAGAACATCCCTCCGACCTACGCGATCTTCCGCGCCAAGGCTGCCAATTTTCTGGCCAGGCAAAGGCTCCTCACCCTTCGCCTAGGTGAGGAAACGCCGCCTCTCGTCCAAAAGGCGGCGATCGCCAAACCCAACAAGGCGGTCACCAAGCCACCCGGTGATTTCGAGGCCTTCGAGGAGGTGGAAGCCCATCTCCTCCACAAGTTCAACCGAACTCCGGCTCATATTTTTTACGCCATCAAAGGGCGCGAACCGCTAAGCAAGCCAAAGGCGATAAGGAACAACGGTCATCTGGACCACAATAAATACTGTGCTTACCAAAAGAGTCCCGTTCACAGCATCAACCAATACCGCGACCTCCTCAGACAACTCTGGAGATTGTTCGAGGAGGGCAAGCTGGACAGTTTATTGGCTTAGTCGGAGCCCCATCAATCTCCCAAACCGGTCGCCAGAGTCGAATGTGATAAGACGAAAGACTGATACGAGTCGACCCACAGATCAACCTCGGCGGCCGGATCTATATGCTTCAATTAAGAAGTGGGAACTTCGGAAGCCTTTCCCCGATTCCCACCACGTCAAATCAAAGGCTACTGCTTGAGCAACGCCTCGAAAAAGAGGATGACTCGCTCGCCCTCTAAAGTTCATCATCTAACATGATGGAGCTAGGCAGGCAATCTCCTCCCCAGCAAAACGTATACCGTCGAGGATCGCCATCTAACATGACGGTCCGAGGTAGAAAAGTGCCGACATAGTTGTGGAGGACGATGGAACCATTCTCTATGACCATGCAACGTTCCTTTGGGCAGCGATCGCTCGCGATTCATTTAAATACGAGGCGGGCGTAGCCAAAGGGCCCTCCAAAACAGATCTGTGGACACGATCGCCCGCCCTCAAAGGTCCATCACCTAACATGGTGCATCCGGACAAAGGCGACGCGTCCCTCCCCCCGTCACAACGTATACCGTCGAGGATCGACATCTAACATGACGGTCCGAGGTAGAAAAGTGCTAACAAGCTACGGTCGTAGAGTTGATTAATCCGACGACGCCCCGTGCAAGGACTCCTCTAGACCGAGACTGCCCGCCCTTCGTTTAAATACGAGGCGGGCGCAGCCTACGGAGGACCCTCACAATTAAGTGAGTCGCGAGAAGTTGGCCATCAGACGGAATGTCGCTCGTGCACAAGACATGGTCGTGGAGGTCGGTTCCATCGAACTCTACAATTGTGCATGGTACCTCTAGGCCGGGATGGTCGGCCTTCCTCGAGGAATCTGCAAAATTGAAGACCGCTCACTAAACAATTTATTTTCGTCCCCTTACTTTCACTAAGTAAACAAAAACAAGGGGAAGGGCGGAGCTATGTATATCACGATCGTCTCTACTCAAATACACGTACGACGATCGGCATTGTTAAGATGTATATGCATCGATCGACTTTGTTCTAAAGTTATCAATATGAGTTTATCAATTCACTTGGAGCTGTACACACAACGATCGTTCCTTAAACACTTATATAAAATCATGCAAGCAAGAATTCATAGAAGCAAATATTTATTTCATCACTTGGAATACAAAAGTACAAACACGGTCGCCCGAAGGCAAAAGTACAACGAAAGCTACAAAAAATTACAAGTAAAAAAGCAGAAAAGTTCAAGGATCGGCGCCTGTTCCATCGCCAGTAGCAGGCTCTGAACCCCCATCCTCCGGGGCACCCGGATTGACAAGGTTATCCGGCAACAAGTACCAGCTCAAGTCAATCCCAAGATCCGCGGAAAGGTCGAGGATCGACACGGTGAAGTCAGGCTGCAGAGGATGCTCCAGCGCATAGGCTTTGAAATTTTCAGCCAAAGGGCCGACCTCGAGCCCTCCCTTATTAGCGGCGCGGATTGCGTCAGCATAAGCCATGTAGTAAGCGAATTCGCTGACGTACTCCACGTTAACGAAGGGATCGGCCTCAGCCGCCTTCATCTTTTCCTTTAACTCCTCAATCGTTTGGCTCACGCCCTCGAGCTCGGCAGTTTTGGCGGCCAGCTCTTCCTTCGAGGATGCCAGCTCGCTAGTCAGTCGGCCGATGGTCACCTTCAGCTGGTCGGCCTCCTTCTGCGTGGCCGCGTGCGACCTGCGGGCTTCCGTCATCTAGTCCCGCATCCGGTCAGTCGCCACCCGCACCTGGTCAACATCTGCTTCGCCTGCTTAGCCGCCTCCGCGGAGCTCTTCTCCATGGCCGCGAGCCGGTCGTCAAACTAAATTTTTTGTCTCCGTGTGGTTTCGAGGTCCGCATGGAGACGAACAGTGGACGGCCGCCCCTCGTAATCCCTCACGGCCTAAGCTGCCATCCTCGCCGTCTGAAGGGCCAACGCGAAGGTAGTCTGCATCGCGTCAGCAGATCGCCGGCGTACGATCGCATCCAGATCGGTCGTCCAGGCCTTTGGGAGGGAAGCGGTAGCCCGAGCAACGTAGGAAGGAATATCACTGACCTCGCGAGGAGCTTTTCTCGACAAGAAGTCCAACACCATCGGCGAGCAATTCGGGTCGGAATGGCGGAACCTGCACAAATGACAAGAGAGTTAAGTGTTTTTCCTACACAAGTTTCATAACTTGGCAAAACGACCAGGCTTACCTCTCGACCTTCTATGGGTCACGACCGAAGAACGGCCGGCCACGCGAAGTCTCGGCCTCAGCAGTTGCCATGGACTGAAGAAACACCGAAGATGGTGTGGACCCCTCCACCGGAGGAATTACGGAAATCAGAGGCACAGAGATCGGCAGCTCGTCGGCAGTAATAGGGGTCGAGGGCTCCACAGTCCTCCGTTTCTTACGGATAAGCCGAAGTTGTTCCTCCTACCGAGGCTCCCGCCCTTCGACGACAGGCTCCTGGAGAGGTCTTGCCTCCGGGGTCGGTCGCAGCGGAGCAGAAGGAGCTCGGCTCACCTTTTTCCCTTGGGGAATACGATTCATGACCCCCGAATTAGACATGGCAATCGCAGCAGGAGGCTCTGGGAAACAAGGGAAACGAATTTCTGCAAAAGAAAACAATCAACAAAGTTAGTAATCCTCCTCGGTCAAGGCGATCTACGTATCAAAGAAGATCGCAAAAGTTCATACCTCGAACCTTTAGATGGCGAGGGCCACCAAACAGAGTGAGGTGGGAATATCCAACTCGTCGGTCGGGTTGTCGCTCGCTGCCGACTTCCAAGCGCCGCTGACCCAGAACCACGGATCACCCCTCACTTTATTCGGGACTCCAAGAACCACCCTACCTGAGCGACCTTGGATATGGTAGCCACCGACAGAACCTTTTTTAACCGTCAGTTTGAAGAGATGATTCATCTCCAACGGCGAAGGAAGACAATACAACCGAGGGCCACCAAACAGAGTGAGGGTGCATATGATCTGCAGCCAGGCGTTCAGCGTCAATTGAAGCGGCGCCACGTTCCAGGTGGTCAGCAAATAGGAGACAGCGAACAGCAGCGGGAATCGCAGTCCAGCCTCTATTATCGCCTCATTGACGGCGACCATGCCCTCGGGAGGTTGATCGGCTCGCCCATTCTCGGCAGGCGCGTGGAGGCTGACATCAGAAGGAACATGGAACCTCGCCCCCCAACGGTCCAGATCCTTCCTAGTCGCCGAGCTCCCGATCTGGCCAAGGGTCCACGGAGAGCGGCGAGCAGCCCGGAATAACGTCCTCCTTGCAGGTTCATAAGGATGGGCGATCGAATATTCGTTAAAATTAAATTTGGGGAATGGGCCGGCCAATATCTCCATGAGTTCGGCAAAATCTGTGAAGGCTTTGCCAAACGCGCTGTCCCGCTCCCTCTGTGCCGTTGCATCCGTCTCCTCCCTGATTAGTGCATAATTGATCTAAAATTCATATACAAAATATTCATTTTTCTGGGCATAATTGTACTGATTTGTGATTAAAAATATATATTTTACAGATATGTCCAAACATGAGCTAAAAATGGTTATTTTACAGATTACTGACATGAAGCATCAAAAAGGACGGAAAACAAGATCAAATCCAACGACGGGAATTTTTCAAGGCAAAACGACCTACAGCACGGCACAAACAGGACCGTGTTATGTAGGCCATTTCACATACGGCGCAACAAGGGCCGTGTCTTGGGCCGTTTCACACACGGCCACCATTTAGCGCCGTGTCCTCGCGCGTATTCCGGAAGAGACCGAGTCACCACAAAACGGCGCACAACACGGGGCAAACTGGGCCGTTTTTCATCGCCGTTTTTCAGCAGATGCCATGCAAAATTAGTCCACTTTTGACCAACTTGTGAACTCAACTACAAGATATTTTTTTGGTCAAAAATCTGAAAATTCAAAGACATGGGTGAAGTGTGAACAAAGAATTAAAAAAATGATATTACAATAGATATTCTGAATTAAATAATCAATTGTATTCTTGAAAATCACTTTTAAAAGGACATCTTCATCTATTGCAAAATCACCAATTACCAATTCTCAAAACCCAACTTCTTGCTAAGAAATACTCCTTTCTTTTAGCAATATATTTTCCTTAGAACTTTCAATTTTAGTTTGTATTTTATTTTTGGTTTGAAGTTTTTCTTTCATTTAGTTTGTAATTGAAAAGTGCTTGATCAATAAGCACTTAGTATTTTACTTTCAATTTTTGTAAGCTTGTAACCTTTAAACAAGTTTGAAGTTATATTTTGAAGTTTGTTTCTTGCACTTTGATTCATCATATTCAAGTAAGTTTTATCTATTGTCATTAAGTTCTAGTAATTAAAAGTTTCTATATATATTATATATATCAATTATTTCTATTATAATTTTAGTTTGTATAAACCAATGAGTAGCTAATCTTTCTTACTAGGGGAAGGGGGATTTCTATTAGGTTATATATTGAGTATTTGATTGATTTAAACTATTTTTAGGACTAATTGGTTTAAATAGAGATTGATCATATCCTATTTTTACTAATGAAACCTTCTTGATTGATTGTTGAGTGAATTGGAAACATATCATTTCAATCTATCAAATATTAATCTTGTTATCAACATCTTAAGATTGCGAAAGTGGTTAAGACACCTTTGATTACGAAAGTACAGAGGTGAGAAGTTGATTACTCGATGAACGATCGTTTATCCTAAAAATAGTCAAGTTAGAGAAATGAAAGGACTAATTGGTTTAAATAGAGATTGATCATATCCTATTTCTACTAGTGAAACCTCCTTGATTGATTGTTAAGTGTATTGGAAACACATCTTTTCAATCTATCAAGTGTTAATCTTGTTATCAACATCTTAAAAAAGCAAAAGTGATTAAGACATCTTTGATTACGAAAGTACAGAGGTGAAAAGTTGATTACTCGATAAACATTCGTTTTTTCTTTTATATCCGTATAAATCAATTCTGATACTTAATTAAAAACCTAATTTAATGAACTCGTAATCCCCTAGATTTTATAAATTCCCAACTCATTTTAATTCTATTCATTTTCACTAGTTATAAATAGTCTAGTATAAATAGTCTTATTAAAATAGTCTTATTAAAAATAGTCTTATATAAAATAGTCTTATTAAAAATAGTTTGGTTTAAAATATAGTGCATTTAATTTAGTTAATATTTAAAAACTCAAAAATATATTTTAGAATATTTTAGTATTTATTTCTTGCAATCTATACAAAATATTATACGAAGCCCTGTTGGACAATCCTCGAGAGAAAAGACCTTGGTAGAACTTACCACAACTACTTCTACCTCGTATATATTTGCGAGCGACTCAAGAACTCCTATTTTTAGGATAAGTCTTCTGACCGATCAAATTTTGGCGCCGTTGCCGGGAATTGTTTTAGGCCAAATATAATTTTTTGTATATTTTTGTTTATATCTTGTTATTTTATCTTTCTTTATTTCTGCATCTTTTATTCTTCTGTCCGGTCAAGTGGCGGATAACGGTACTCCGTGATTATTAAATTCGGATTTTTCAGTTTCCCACAAACAACTGATATTTGTAGATATTTTATCATTTTTCATTTTAATTTTTTTTGTCATGGAAGAAACATTGTATAAAATTGAAAAAAGATTTCCCTTTCTAAGCAAAAATGCAATTTTAAAGATTTACAAGGCAAGGCTTGAAAGGATGAGGTTGCTTATGAATAAAAGCATACCTTTTGATATTAGGTTCATAATTGAAGCCAAAGTGAGAATAGCAGGTGAATTCACGGAAACACCTACTAGATTTTTACCAGGGCTTGGAAAAAGTTCATATGCCAAGAAACGACGAGCAAAGATGCTAGCTGTTTGCTATAAATGTGCTAGATGGAACTGTAATTTAAAATGTCGATCTTTAGGAATTCCATCTACAAACAGAGAAGATAAAATTCAGTTCATTAATGATGGTTTGAATAAAGAGAATTTAGATAATATCGAAATTTCTCTTGACACGCATCCTAGTGGACTTGTATATTACGGAATTCGATGTTTGTGGAATAAATTCAAACCAGAATATGAACAACGTCTTGGGAATCTGACGTTAAAAGTCCCTGTTTGCCAATTTGTAAGAAAATTGGATGGGAAATTTCTCCCCGACTCATAGAAGGCGTTTAAGCCGTTTCTGAATGTAAAATCAGAGGAAGATGTGAGCCACAATCACAACTACTGTACATACACGTGAGTATCTTTTATTTTTGTCGTATGGTAAGATTTTCTGAATAAAAAATGTGATACGCGATAAATGCATTCATTATTCTATTGAGTAGTTGAAGCGCAATCAACGCAATCACAAACTTGTTAAACAATTTTCCTCATTTTTCTTCTATAAATAAACATTGTGCTTGTTTCTTTTATTCATCCCTCAAACTGGTATTTTTTTTCCGTTTTCTCTCAAATAAATTTCTTTTCAAAAATGGAATCATCATCTTCCACAAAAAGATTTAACTCAGTCTGCATTTTTGGTGGAGCTAGTTATGGAAAAGATGCATGCTTTACTGAAGCAGCCCACAACTTGGGTCGTACTTTAGGAGAAAAATGCATTCATGTAGTTTACGGAGGAGGAAGTCTACGATTAATGGGACGAGTCACGTCGCCTATATGGAAGGAGTAAGAGTGTTGGGAATAATTCCAAAACCTCTGGCTGAAAGTAAAATCACCGGGTCAACTATTGGAGATGAGTTTAGATCTGTAAATATGCAAGATCGCATAACTCACATGATAAATAATTATGGCGCCTTTATCACCATTCCCGGTGGTTTTGGCACTCTTGAGGAACTTTTTCATGTGGTTACCAGAGCCCAGCTAAATGTTCATCAAAAACCAATAGGTCTGCTTAATGTCAATGGTTTCTTTGATGGTTTACTATCTTTCATCGACTACTCTGCTAAAAAAGGTTTTATTTCCGAGCGTGCTAAACGAATCATAGTCGTTGCAACAACACCAGAAGAGCTAATCAAAAAACTCATTGAATTTGTTCCTCAACCAGATCCAGCTCTAGCTAATATTGTCTGGATGGAAGATCTCACCGTGAGAAAACGAAAAGTGGATTCATTCCTCTCCCTTTGATAACCCATGTCGGACCTCTTGTATTTTTACTTTCTGTCGTGTGTAAAAATCGTGCTAAATGATGGCAGCTTAAGGAGTTTCTTTTGATCTCTTGACGCGCATCTATTCGCGATTTATGTATTGTTATTTTTATTGCCGTAATTTTTTTGTTTTTAATAAAAGCATTGATGGCAGCATAAGGCGACTCTTCGGACTTTCCTGAAGCGCATCTTAAAAATTGTGTTATACTTCCGGGTATATTTTTGTTGTTGTTGTTTTTTGCCTTGTATATTTTTTCATGCAGATCCAGAAAGGCATAGCTCAAGCATCAATTTTCATAACAGGGAGTATTTTTTTTTTATCTTACTTTTTATTATTTTTTTTTAAAAAAAACTGAGGACAGTTTATTTTTCAAGTTTGGGGGTGATATGTTTTTATTATTGTGGTGTGATTTGATTATTTTTGTTATTTGGCTTTGATTTTTTTTTATGTATATTTATATATATATATATATATATATATATATATATATTGTTTATTTGTGAGATTTCTAGATCTGGCCATAACACCAATAATTTAGCTATATACAAGCTTCTAAAATTGTTTTAACCGGTAAAAAAAAAATTGTATATTCCAAAATTTTTGAGCCTTAATCTCTCTTTCCAAACCTTGTAGTTATCATATAAAATCGAGTCATTCGTTACCTTGAGAAAAGAAGAATTAGTCGGTTGATGAAAAATAGAACTGAAATTTACTTAATTTGTGGAGTTTTTGATTTTTCATGCTTAACTAATAAATGATTTTCTGCAAAAATTCTATTCCCTAAAAAAAAAAGAGTCATTGGAGAAAAGAGCTACACGTTAGCAAATAACGGTGTGAAAGCCTAAAAAAAATGACAAAAAGGAGAAGTGTTGAGCAGCAACAGCTGCCTAATTTTGGGGGTCTTAAAATTTTGCGAAAAATAAAGGACTAACCATTGTTTGTGCGTCTCTGGCGTCTCACAGAAAAATTGGTGAAAAGAGCTACACGTTAGCAAATAACGGTGTGAAAGCTATCACCTAAAAAAAAGATAGAAATTGTGTTGGTGAAAAGAGCTACACGTTAGCAAATAACGATGTGAAAGCTATCACTAAGGGATGTAGTTTATGAGCAAGATCTGAATTAATTAACGGCTGAATTTCAATACACTCAATTTCGTGAAAAATCACAATATTTGATGACGCCGATGAAATTCTTCTTCATATTGAGTCGAAAAATAAACGAGTGATCGAGAGCAACCATTAAAGGGAGTCGTGTGAAGTCACGAGTGGGAAAGAAATAATCAACCTTTTGGGGGAAAACCTTGCATTTTGGAATTACAAAAATAAAAACCGTGTTTTAATTTCAAAAATTGTTAGTAGATTTATTTTGAATCTTGATTCATTTCTATCTACTGTATAAAGTTGGTTATTGTGTATTAATGGCATTTTGATCTCTTTTTATCTTTATATATAATTATTTTTCTTAAATTTGTGTGTATTATTTTTTATTTTTTATTTTATGTCTTATTTTAATTTTTATTTTGTGTGTGATTAATAAAGAGTCTTGCTCGGGACTAGTAAGAATTTAAGTGTGGGGTATTTGATTAGTGCATAATTGATCTAAAATTCATATACAAAATATTCATTTTTCCGGGCATAATTGTACTGATTTGTGATTAAAAATATATATTTTACAGATATGTCCAAACATGAGCTAAAAATAGTTATTTTACTGACATCGACATGAAGCATCAAAAAGGACGGAAAACAAGATCAAATCCAACGACGGGAATTTTTCAAGGCAAAACGACCTACAACACGGCGTAAACAGGACCGTGTTATGTAGGCCGTTTCACATACGGCGCAACAAGGGCCGTGTCTTGGGACGTTTCACACACGGCCGGCATTTAGCGCTGTGTCCTCGCGCGTATTCCGGAAGAGACCGAGTCACCACAAAACGGCGCACAACACGGGGCAAACTGGGCCGTTTTTCATCGCCGTTTTTCAGCAGATGCCATGCAAAATTAGTCCACTTTTGACCAACTTGTGAACTCAACCACAAGATAATTTTTTGGTCAAAAATCTGAAAATTCAAAGACATGGGTGAAGTGTGAACAAAGAATTAAAAAAATGATATTACAATAGATATTTTGAATTAAATAATCAATTGTATTCTTGAAAATCACCTATAAAAGGACATCTTCATCCATTGCAAAATCACCAATTACCAATTCTCAAAACCCAACTTCTTGCTAAGAAATACTCCTTTCTTTTAGCAATATATTTTCCTTAGAACTTTCAATTTTAGTTTGTATTTTATTTTTGGTTTGAAGTTTTTCTTTCATTTAGTTTGTAATTGAAAAGTGCTTGATCAATAAGCACTTAGTATTTTACTTTCAATTTTTGTAAGCTTGTAACCTTTAAACAAGTTTGAAGTTATATTTTGAAGTTTGTTTCTTGTACTTTGATTCATCATATTCAAGTAAGTTTTATCTATTGTCATTAAGTTCTAGTAATTAAAAGTTTCTATATATATTATATATATCAATTATTTCTATTATAATTTTAGTTTGTATAAACCAATGAGTAGCTAAGCTCTCTTTCTAGGGGAAGGGGGATTTCTATTAGGTTATATATTTAGTATTTGATTCATTTAAACTATTTTTAGGACTAATTGGTTTAAATAGAGATTGATCATATCCTATTTTTACTAATGAAACCTTATTGATTGATTGTTGAGTGAATTGGAAACATATCTTTTCAATCTGTCAAATGTTAATCTTGTTATCAACATCTTAAGATTGCGAAAGTGGTTAAGACACCTTTGATTACGAAAGTACAGAGGTGAAAAGTTGATTACTCGATGAACGATCGTTTATCCTAAAAATAGTCAAGTTAGAGAAATAAAGGGACTAATTGGTTTAAATAGAGATTGATCATATCCTATTTCTACTAGTGAAACCTCCTTGATTGATTGTTAAGTGTATTGGAAACACATCTTTTCAATCTATCAAGTGTTAATCTTGTTATCAACATCTTAAAAAAGCAAAAGTGATTAAGACATCTTTGATTACGAAAGTACAAAGGTGAAAAGTTGATTACTCGATAAACATTCATTTTTTCTTTTATATCCGTATAAATCAATTCCGATACTTAATTAAAAACCTAATTTAATGAACCCGTAATCCCCTAGATTTTATAAATTCCCAACTCATTTTAATTCTATTCATTTTCACTAGTTATAAATAGTCTAGTATAAATAGTCTTAATATAAATAGTCTAGTATAAATAGTCTTATTAAAATAGTCTTATTAAAAATAGTCTTATATAAAATAGTCTTATTAAAAATAGTTTGGTTTAAAATATAGTGCATTTAATTTAGTTAATATTTAAAAACTCAAAAATATATTTTAGAATATTTTAGTATTTATTTCTTGCAATCTATACAAAATATTATACGAAGCCCTGTTGGACAATCCTCGAGAGAAAAGACCTTGGTAGAACTTACCACAACTACTTCTACCTCGTATATATTTGCGAGCGACTCAAGAACTCCTATTTTTAGGATAAGTCTTCTGACCGATCACTCCCGTTCCAGTGAACGGATCCGATCGGCCTCCACCGTCTTGGCTGCGTCAGCCTCATTAAAAAGTTCCTCGATCTCCGTGGGCTCTGGGCTCAATCCCGGCACGGATGGCCTCGACGGCGGTGTCCACATGAAATTCCACAGAAGGTTCATCCCGGGCGGTCAAAGCCCCGGCGGCGGAAGTGCTACCCGACTCATACACATCTGGTCTTCCTCCGGACATATTCAAAGAAATTAGGGAGAAGGAGTTTTTTGTTCTTACCTAAGGTCTGAGTCGAACTACGATCGTCACACAGGGCTCCAAGAGAAATCGGCTATGTCTTCTTCTCAGGCAGAAATGCATAAGGTTTTTAACCTTGTAACCCCAGTCCTTTTTATAGGCAGGAGCGGGGGCTTCTGAGCAATAAGCGGAGTCCCGAGGATCGAAGTGTAACCGTCAGATCGGCCGCGTTTAATGATGTCCTCGAATCTCGCGTGCGCGTCGTTTCGAGGGCACACCGAAGGACAGACTAACAAAACAGTCGGACTCCCCCAACAAGAGCCCGACACGTGTCCCGGTGACGTTTCCACAACCACTGTCATTTCCCGCTCATTTCAGCGATCGAACAGGTCGCCCAAATTCAAAATCAGTCTGTTGGAGAGAGGATCGTATGTTCCGTAAAATGCTGAGTCGCTCGTCTAAGTTAAGCGATCGCCAGTAGAACTACCTCACCCCACGTCTCCAACATCGGAGCGAGTTGGGGGGCAATTATTGTGAGGCGATTTATACGCCTCGACGGCAATCGGCTTAAGGGCCGAGCGACCAAAGACAGCATCAAATAATCCAAGGCAGACTTGCCAAGTGAAGAGTCCAGACCAAGTTCAGGTACCGAGCGATCGACGTCTGGGGCGCTCGCCTCTTGACACCTAGTGATCGACTCTGGTGCCCGACCAAGGACGACCGTCCTATGCCACGTATAAGGCCATCATCTGTCATATCTACGAGGACTGGATCTCAGAGCGAGGACCCACGTGCAGATCCGCGAATGGCGCCGCAGAATAAGGATCTTTGACTCCAGCCCATCAACAGATGTCCTACCGACAGACCCGCCGAAAGGTCTTAGGTGGGACCTTAAGGCGTCGCAAGAACAGGCTTTACTCCAGCCCATCGGCAGCTGTCAGTGACAAGGAGGGCCTCACCTACCGACAGACCCGCCGAAAGGTCCTAGGTGGGGCCTCCCAAGACAGCGACTCCGGACGCATGTGGTCTTCTCATTGGTTCGTGCATCCGGCTACCAGCAGTTGCTGCGGACTCTAAGGAGACCAACCCATGTGCTAAAGATGATTGCTCGCTTATTATAATACTGCAGAGGCGATCGCCCAGCTACCTCCACTCCTATAAATAGGTAACCTTCAGCAACTGGTTCGAGGTTGAGATTTTAAGAGGTTCACAAGTTCAGCTAATTCACACAGTGAGAGACCGTCGATTTCTCACAGTCAACACAGCACTCCATCGTTGTTACCAGAACTCACAGAGCATCAACTCTGGTTCTTCTGGCAATCTTCAGCACTCAAGAGCAAAGATAACTAGGGTCTTTACACTCATTGTAATTGTACTCTAACATTAATATTTGTACTCTCAAGTATTCGTATTAATAATATCTCGCGAGAGCATTCAAGCCCGAGACTAACAACCCCGGCAAATCTTGTGTTATTTACTTCCCCACGGACGTGCTCTCGCATTTTGTTTGTTACTCGTCCATTCCAGCATATAATCTCCGGATAATATTTTGGGTAACAACATTATTAACATTCTGTCAATTAAAAATTTCAGGTTATATTGGAAGAATTTGAAGGTAACGGTGTTGATTATAGTGGTTATTTCATCAATGACGGAATATTCGATAGTGGTTGGGCGAAAAAAATTGCTCTTCAAATTGGTTTCGAGTTGATCATTTCGTCGTACAAGAATAAAGGAAAGACAAAGCAATTGAGATGTAATCGTGGTGAACGGTACAGAGTGGTATTAAGAGATTTGGATGTCGCTGCTCGAAAGGACACAAAGACGAAAGCATGCAAGTGTACATTTCAGATAAAGGCCGAACAATTGCATGACTTGGGTGGTTGGATAATCAGACCGATGCCTAGGAGTAAGGGTATGCACAATCACTCATTTATTATATATCCGGAGGGGCATTGTCAAATGAGTGGACTGAGTAAATTGGCCAAACAAGTTGTTCGTGAGATGAGTGCTGCTCAAGCCAAGCCGTGTGCCATCTTGGCGGCCATTCAGAATAAATTTCACGAGGACAAACCGACTAGATGACATATCTATAACTATAGAGACCACTTGAGGAAGCATGATTTTGAAGAAAGAGAGTCAGTTTCACCATTTGGCTGTGACGAATAACTACGTACATTGGACGCAGGCCGGCCCGGATACAAATGTTGTTACCCACGTGTTCATGACACATCCAATATCAATCAACTTAATCCGGACCTACAGATGGTTCATTAGCATGGATTCTACTTACAAAATGAATAAGTATAAGATGTCATTCCTCGAGATAGTCGGGATGACTCCATGTAACAAGAACTTCCTAATCGCCTATGCAATTATGAAAGATGAGACCGAATCGAGCTATGCGTGGGTGTTGGAGAAGTTGAAAATTTTGCTTGGGTTTGATGTTCATCTGACGGCTATTGTTACGGATCGCGAGTTGGGATGGATGCGTCCTATTAGAGAGATATTTCCACAAAATGCCCACTTGCTTTGTACATGGCATATTAATAAGGATGTTGAAGACAAGGTCTACAGAATTTGTGGAAAAGATAAGGAAATGGCCAAAAGTTTAAAAATGGGAAATGGAAGAAAATCATGGAAGCGGCGACCGAAGAGGAATACGATCAAGCGGTGCAACTAATGAAGGATACATGGAGATGGAATCCTAAGGTGATATCCTACGTTGAGGGTACATGGCTAAAATACAAGGAGATGTTCGTTGTTGCGTGGACGAATAAAGTGCTTCATTTTGGAAACACAACCACTTGTAGAGTAGAGAGTACACATGCCGAGTTAAAGCAATGGCTTAACTCTTCCATCGGAGCCCTCGATACCGTCTGGACCAAAGTGAACCAGGAGATTGAATCACAACTAATGCAGATCAGATACACACTTGAACAGTCTAGGTGTCGTACAGGCATGGTGTACTCTGGATTCCATTCAACTACTTGCACTGTCGTGTTTCCCATCATTGTCTGCGATTACTGTCGAATGAATTGACACGTATGAGAGAATTAAGTGATCAAGTGTACCATCGTTGCGGTTGTGCACTCCAAACCACCCATCAGATCCCTTGTGCGTGTAAGCTCAAGAGAGTTATGGAATCATGGACCCCATGTAGTGTTAATCGTCTTCACATATTTTGGCAAACACTTATTATTGGTGATGGTGTGGACACGACCGAATTTGTCGATCCTTCTACCGGTGCTGAATCGGAGGACCAGCGGTACTTCTAAGCCCTTGTCGATGAGGTCAGACAGAGCGATCCTGCAGTTGTTCCTAACGTATCACTTATTATCCACGGTCATCTTCACCCTGATCAAACACATTACGTTGAACCACAAGTGAATACGGCAATTAAGGGTCGAGCAAGAGGAAGTTCATCGACTAGACGCGATCCTAGTGGTTGGGAGTATAGCCAAAGGGGTCGTGGCCGTTCCCGGTCATCCAGTGGTCGTGGCCGCAACTCTTCTGCATCAGTCCACAATACCTCTTCATCGGGTATGAACAAATTTATTAATACTCGTGATACGCTTTTTAAGTTTGATATTGTTACGATAATATGTAATATATTGAATATGGGTTTGTAGATGCACACCACCGAATGGAGATAGATAGCTATCACTATATCGACAAGATACCGGGAATTATTTTGCCGTTTGTAGAAGGTTGTCTTGATGTCCCCGGAGACGGTAATTGTGGATTTCGAGTTATCGCCGACTACATATTTGGCGACCAAGATAAATGGCGTCTTGTACGTGTATGCATTGCAAATGAAATTATGGCTAACTGTACAATCTACTGATCGATCTACTATGATGGGATTGAACCTGAGATTCGACATATTACATGGGATGGTGGTGCGTGTGGATCGGATCATTGGATGGCTGTGGCTGAAGATTTATTCCCTATTGCTACTATTTTCAATGCCGTCGTCATACTATTCGGATTCGAAAATGGTAGATCTTTATTTTCATGTCTCACTGTGCTGCCGTTGAAAGCACCCTCAACGGCAACACGGCCTAGCCAGGAGATTGTCATTTGTCATTTAGGAGATACGTACAAACATTTTATTCATCTAGATTTAATACCCAATTTTCCTGTACCGCCCATAGTGACTAACTGCGTGAGTTCTTTTGTAATGACTTTCGGTATTTTACCGACGGAGTTTTATTTCGAAAAACCGATTCCCTTAACCGAGTTTTTGGGCATTCTAGCCTTTTTGGCATCGTCCTTTTTGGCATTGAATTATTTTCGAAAACTTGAGTATCTTAGAAATAAATTTCGAGACGTACGTTTCAAATGAATTGTTTTCTCGCGGTACTTCCAAGGTGCCACAATATGTTTCAAAATTCTTCTACCTCGAGGACCAAAATGTTTTGAGATATTTTCAATGTTTTATAAACACTTTTACTTAGACCCGAGGGTCGAATATTCTGAAAGCTTTTCACTAAAAGAAAGGTGTCCACATTTTTGTTCAAACGCAAGATGATTTTCAAAGTCTCGAAAATGATGTTTGTTCAACTTTTTGTAAAATGATACTCAAGATCAACTGGTGTTTCCAAACTGTCTTCAAAAGGTGGTTTTTGTTTTAAAGCCCATCATTTCCTGCTTTTGGTCGGAGAAAGTGTGTATGATGTTTGTATTGTTGTTAGGGTGTTAGCCTCCGAATTGTGATTGAATTGGTGGTGTGAACGTTGAGTCGTTCGCCACGCGTATGTTTTGTTAGCCCTTTGTGGGAGGTGTGATGACGATCTTTAATGTTGACATTTCGTGGTGGCTTGCGTGTTATCGCACCTGTGTGAGCTGTTAAAGCTTGGGTTTGTACGTTTGTGTACATGTGTGATTGTTTCATGATGTTTGTAATTATGTGCTGGTTATTGTTCGGACCTTTGAGGTCGCCAAACGATACCGTCGTTGCTGTAGTGTTTGTGTTTGTGTATTACTTTACGATGGTAATCGTTGTATACGGTATGTATTATGATTCTTCGTTGTGCTGAGTTGGCATCTCCGGTATGTTGTTTTGCGGTGTTATGTTCCATTGTATCTAGCATTTGTATTTTCGGTATGCCGAGCCGAGGCATTTCAACCGTGATGTGCCGGGGGAATGTACGTGCAATTTGTCCTTCTCGTCAGTAACACATTTCGAGTGTGGACTCGAGGGACACCAAATTCAGTTTTGCGAATTGGCTACCGAGACTTTCGGAGTTCGCGCTTCAGCACAGATATCAGAATCGGCTTTGAGAGGCCTTTGAAGGATGTTTCTGTCGATTGCCTGTTGTGTCGTCTCCTTGATTTCGTTATTGTGAGTAGCGGGGACGACCTTCTTTTATAAGAGGTCGAATGTAATACCCGTATTATTTTTGGATCATTTTCTCTTTCTCCAGTCTATCGATTTGCTCGTGTTCGTTGATACTGTCTGAACTTGTTCTGTATTTTGGTTTCATCGTCCGAACGAGCTGTGATCTTGTTGTGGGTCGATCTGGTTATCGCTGTAACTTTTCCGAGTTCGGTTCGATTCTTGTGAACCTTGTTCGGAAGTAGTATCTTTTGATTCTACTAATTCTTTTATTCGAAGTGGATCGGATTCGGAACTTCTGTATTTTCGACTCTGTCAACTCGTTTATGTTCATTGACATTTTCTGAGCTTGTCCTGCCCCTTGCTTTTGTTGATCGAACGAGGGTGGTATTATTTCGGAATTACTCGTTCGTCGTTGTGACTTTTCAATTGTTATTCCCTTTCCTGTGGATCTTATGTGAATGCATATGTTGTTATTTTCACCGGATCATATATTGTCTCGAGTCGAGATGTGAACCTTGGAGTTGTTGTTTGAATTTTTATTGTTCTTCGTGATTCGAACATGATCGTTCGATTTTTGTTGTCTCGATCTTTGTGGTTCGATCGTTTGATTGTTCGGTTTTTGTTGATCTCGTTTCGTGATTGTTGAGCGTTCAGACTCCTTCCTAATTCCCTTAAGTTCTGGAAATTAGTCTCGTTTTCGATCTTCCAACCCTTGGGCGGTGGAATTCCGTATTTGTTCAGCGTGTAGCTCATGTTTTGATTGATATATCGTTGGGTTGGTCGATCGTATTGATTTTCGTTGGTTGTGTTTTGTGATTGTTCGGATTATCGACTAGATTGTATTATCTGTTTGATGACACTTGTCACTTGTTGATTTTATTATGTCTCTACCGGTGGCATTGTGTTGGTCGTCCTGGAGCGTGTTTTCACGCCGTATATTCCTTTGCGTTGCTTGTAACGTTTCGCCGATGGGCGTAAGTTACGCATTTCTTGTGTATCTCGTTGAGTTTTCCTGGCGGGGATATTGCTTCTCCCTACTTGTTTTAAGTTTCGGGACGAAACTTCTTTTAAGGAGGGTAGAATGTAATATCGGCAATTTCGAATTTCGGTAATTTTCTTTTTTCGGCAGAAGTCCGTTTTGACGACTCGCTCATGACCGTTTCGTCATTTCGAGAATAATTAATTCTGCACTTTTTGTCATCCGAGTTCGTTTCGGTGTCGTTTTGTTGAGTTCCGTGCTTTTTAGCGACTTTTCCGCACTTGAGCTCGATTCTTGCGAATCTCGTCCGAAACTGTTGTTTCGAGTTTCTCGCAAGTTCATTTAATGTTATTATTCGTGTTTCGAGCTTTGGTTCGGTGTTTCGATCACGTATCGTGATTTTCGGACATTTTGGGCCATTTTTGTAATTTCCCAAAGTTTGGGGTAATTACTTCCGTTGTCGAATTCCGACACTTCGGTTGGTCGGAATCGTGTGTTCTCTTAGCGCTTGGATTCGTCTTTGCGAGTACTTCATAACCGTATCTTCGATTTTTACTCAGGTTCGGGTTTCGGGGTCGTCCGGGCCGTCGGAGTGGCCACGGCCGAGTCACGGCCGGAGCAGGGCCTGGCCTGGTCGAGTTACGGCTGTAAGGTGCCGGTTACGGCCGTAAGTGTGCCAGTTACGGCCGTAAGGCGTGATCGGGTACGGCCGTATGGCGCCTGGCAGCTTCCTGACGAAGGCCGGTTACGGCCGTAATGTGTGCGAGTTACGGCCGTAAGTGTCCAGCTGGTGCTGGGCAGATTTTTGACGAATGCCGGTTACGGCCGTAAGGCCTGCCGAGTACGGCCGTAAGGGACCGAGTTACGGCCGTAAGGCACTGCCGGTTACGGCCGTAACCCTGCCGGCTATATATAGCCTGGGCTCGGCCAGACTTCATTTTTACCCGATTTTTTCCTTCTTTCGGCGATCGATGACGGTGCGACAGGAAATGGAGTTCTTGGCCGATTCTAATCATTTCCAAGGCATTTTGGAAGATCCTTGTTGATTATATCAACATCTAATCCGTGTATTTCGTCGAATCAAGGTATATTTCTTGATTATCCTTCAAGTTGACTTTTTGGAGAAATTGTTCTTGATTTCGTTTCTAATCCGATTTTGATACATCGATTGGTGTAGTATGATGTTATTAATCGTGTTCTATGGGTTGTACATCCATATATCAAGTTTGTTTAACTCGATTGACGATTCGAGTGTTCTTGGGAATTATTGAACATTTAGTGTTCGATTAAATGTCCCAATGAGTTCCTTTCGATAGTCTGTTGGGATTTCCGTCGTTTTTGCCTTGATTCTTGTCGTAATCATCTTTTGTTGTTCCTTCCGGAGGATTATAGGTGCTCGAGGATTTCCGATGTTGAATCCCGTTTGGTGATTGATGATTCGTGTGGTGTTATTCTCGTAGTACTCGTGGTGCTATTGCGTTCTTGATATTGTTCGGGGGTTCGGGGCTATTCGACCGTATTTCATCCGTCGTCTTGTTGCGATCGTGGTTTCGAGGCAAGTATCTTGCCCATACATTACGTGTTTTGTGGATATAATGGTTGCTAGGTTTCGATATGTGCTAAATAAATATTTATAACCATTTTTCAAAAGAATCGGTATATTTACCATCATGCTTTTCGTAAAGGTGAACCGTGTGTGTCGGGAATTAATATGTTTAGTTGGATATGTATGTTAGTGACGAGTATAGGATCACCTTACCTTCGTGTGACGTCATTATGTATGATTATGGCGTCGGTAAATGTACAGTGTAACTCTCTTGTGAAATTATGTGCTTGGAGTCACGTGGTTATGGATGAATATGAGAGTTCGTGTGATATTGGTTGTGTCGTTCGGTGCTGTTGAGATCTTGTACTCCCTTGTGAATTGTTATAGTTCTGGGTCGTGAGAACTTGTTGGATAATGTGGCCATTCTAGCAAGGTACCTCGACTATATATATTTTGTGTGTTTGACCTTTGAGAGTTGTGGTTTTATAATCTGTGAGTTGTTACTCTTCCACCTGGGGATGGCATGTGGCCTCTGGGGGCCGATACTAATGGGTACGACCACGGAAGTGGACTTGGGTGCGTGTGTTGATGTTCTTCCACCTGGGGATGGTTCGACGGGACCTCTGGGGGCCGATACTAATGGGTACGGCCGCGGAAGTGGTTTCCCACCTGGGGACGGTCCGACGGGGCCTCTGGGGGCCGATACTAATGGGTACGGCCACGGGTTACCAAGTGTGGTTTCTGTGATATTGATGTTGATGTTTTGATGATTAATTGTGATATTGTCCGGAGTATCACAATGCTTTGCGCTCGGGGTCGAGAGACATTATATATCGAGTCTTGGTGCTTGGCTAGAATGGCATAAGGTTAATGTGGTATGTGTAATGTGCACTTGTAAGTGAATTGAACTGGATGATCGGGTCGTGGACCCTGTGTTTTGTGACCATAATGGTTGGGCCGTGGACCCCGTGTTTTGTTAACGGATTTGTATTTTAGAAAATGAACTTTGGGGCTGTGACCCTAAATGACTTTCGAGGAATTAAGAACTTTTCGATTTCAAATGTTTTCAAAACTCCCGAGATTTCGAAATGTTTTCAAAGTGCTTACTTACCTTGTTTCTGCTTTCAAGACTTGAACCATTTTTTTTTTACTAAATATATCTCGGGAAGTCTTTCGATGTATTCTCGGAATGTGTTGTGTATGGCTCGTATTTGCACTTTATACTTGCACTAGCGAAACAGTGGAGTTTGCTAACCCCGAGTAATCGGGGGTGGATATCTGTATTGTGTCCAGTACATGCAGTTTTCGAGCAAGACACGATGTCGGTACGAGGGATGATGAAAGACGAATGATACTAATCACACGAAGGCCGGGTTTGGTCTTAGTCGAGTCCATTGTATTGTCTTTTCCGCTGTCTTATTGTTCGTTGTTGCAAGTATTTTACCCTTGCGTGGGTATGAGTCTGGATGAGTTTATGTATTTTTATTTGTAAGTCTGTGTCGAAAGACCAAATCGGTGTATTGGTTCGTTATTTTGATTCGTCGGTATGTAATTTAATGTGTTGTTTTGATGTCTAGCCTGGTGGATCCTCGCGGAGAGGGTCTGCGGCGTGTAATATTCCCGGTTCGATCTGGGGATGTTACAGAATGGTATCAGAGCTTAGGTTGTGGAAACCTAGGCTGTCGGGTCAGTGGTGTCTGTTGAGTTTTGTCTCGTCGGATTTTATCTGACTGAGTCGTGTCGTGATGCGTCGTCTGAGTTGCTTGGTCGTGATTAGTATCGTGGGGCGATCATCATCTTCGTGCGACCTGTGGATGTAAGTCTCCCTTCTTTGTGTTGTGCCTCGTGTGACACGAGCTATTTTTATGATTATTTGTTAAGTGATGGAATCCTCTTATGGATTTTGATTTCTTGATATGTGGTTATTTGACCCTCACATTTCGTTCATATGAGGAGTAGTGTTACTGGATTGTGCATGTTTGACTTGATTTCTTTTATCCGCTGCGTGAGTTCTTTTGTAATGACTTTCGGTATTTTACCGACGGAGTTTTATTTCGAAAAACCGATTCCCTTAACCGAGTTTTTGGGCATTCTAGCCTTTTTGGCATCGTCCTTTTTGGCATTGAATTATTTTCGAAAACTTGAGTATCTTAGAAATAAATTTCGAGACGTACGTTTCAAATGAATTGTTTTCTCGCGGTACTTCCAAGGTGCCACAATATGTTTCAAAATTCTTCTACCTCGAGGACCAAAATGTTTTGATATATTTTCAATGTTTTATAAACACTTTTACTTAGACCCGAGGGTCGAATATTCTGAAAGATTTTCACTAAAAGAAAGGTGTCCACATTTTTGTTCAAACGCAAGATGATTTTCAAAGTCTCGAAAATGATGTTTGTTCAACTTTTTGTAAAATGATACTCAAGATCAACTGGTGTTTCCAAACTATCTTCAAAAGGTGGTTTTCGTTTTAAAGCCCATCATTTCCTGCTTTTGGTTGGAGAAAGTGTGTATGATGTTTGTATTGTTGTTAGGGTGTTAGCCTCCGAATTGTGATTGAATTGGTGGTGTGAACGTTGAGTCGTTCGCCACGCGTATGTTTTGTTAGCCCTTTATGGGAGGTGTGATGACGATCTTTAATGTTGACATTTCGTGGTGGCTTGCGTGTTATCGCACCTGTGTGAGCTGTTAAAGCTTGGGTTTGTACGTTTGTGTACATGTGTGATTGTTTCATGATGTTTGTAATTATGTGCTGGTTATTGTTCGGACCTTTGAGGTCGCCAAACGATACCGTCGTTGCTGTAGTGTTTGTGTGTGTGTATTACTTTACGATGGTAATCGTTGTATACGGTATGTATTATGATTCTTCGTTGTGCTGAGTTGGCATCTCCGGTATGTTGTTTTGCGGTGTTATGTTCCATTGTATCTAGCATTTGTATTTTCGGTATGCCGAGCCGAGGCATTTCAACCGTGATGTGCGGGGAATGTACGTGCAATTTGTCCTTCTCGTCAAGAACACATTTCGAGTGTGGACTCGAGGACACCGATTCGGTTTGCGAATTGGCTACCGAGACTTTCGAAGTTCGCGCTTCAAAGAGATATCATAATCGGCTTTGAGAGGCCTTTGAAGGATGTTTCGCCGATTGCACATTGTGTCGTCTCCTTGATTTCGTTATTGTGAGTAGCGGGGACGACCTTCTTTTATAAGAGGTCGAATGTAATACGCGTATTGTTTTTGGACTTCTTCATTTTCTCTTTCTCCAGTCTATCGATTCGCTCGTGTTCGTTGATACTGTCTGAACTTGTTCTGTATTTTGGTTTCATCGTCCGAACGAGCTGTGATCTTGTTGTGGGTCGATCTGGTTATCGCTGTAACTTTTCCGAGTTCGGTTCGATTCTTGTGAACCTTGTTCGGAAGTAGTATCTTTTGATTCTACTAATTCTTTTATTCGAAGTGGATCGGATTCGAAACTTCTGTATTTTCGACTATGTCGACTCGTTTATGTTCATTGACATTTTCTGAGCTTGTCCTGCCCCTTGCTTTTATTGATCGAACGAGGGTGGTATTATTTCGGAATTACTCGTTCGTCGTTGTGACTTTTCAATTGTTATTCCCTTTCCTGTGGATCTTATGTGAATGCATATGTTGTTGTTTTCACCGGATCATATATCGTCTCGAGTCGAGATGTGAACCTTGGAGTTGTTGTTTGAATTTTTATTGTTCTTCGTGATTCGAACATGATCGTTCGATTTTTGTTGTCTCGATCTTTGTGGTTCGATCGTTTGATTGTTCGGTTTTTGTTGATCTCGTTTCGTGATTGTTGAGCGTTCAGACTCCTTCCTAATTCCCTTAAGTTCGGGAAATTAGTCTCGTTTTCGATCTTCCAACCCTTGGGCGGTGGAATTCCGTATTTGTTCAGCGTGTGGCTCATGTTTTGATTGATATATCGTTGGGTTGGTCGATCGTATTGATTTTCGTTGGTTGTGTTTTGTGATTGTTTGGATAATCGACTAGATTGTATTATCTGTTTGATGACACTTGTCACTTGTTGATTTTATTATGTCTCTACCGGTGGCATTGTGTTGGTCGTCCTGGAGCGTGTTTTCACGCCGTATATTCCTTTGCGTTGCTTGTAACGTTTCGCCGATGGGCGTAAGTTACGCATTTCTTGTGTATCTCGTTGAGTTTTCCTGGCGGGGATATTGCTTCTCCCTACTTGTTTTAAGTTTCGGGACGAAACTTCTTTTAAGGAGGGTAGAATGTAATATCCGCAATTTCGAATTTTGGTAATTCTCTTTTTTCGGCGGAAGTCCATTTTGACGACTCGCTCACGACCGTTTCGTCATTTCGAGAATGATTAATTCTGCACTTTTTGTCATCCGAGTTCGTTTCGGTGTCGTTTTGTTGAGTTCCGTGCTTTTTAGCGACTTTTCCGCACTTGAGCTCGATTCTTGCGAATCTCGTCCAAATCGTTGTTTCGAGTTTCTATAAGTTCATTTAATGTTATTATTCGTGTTGCGAGCTTTGGTTCGGTGTTTCGATCACGTATCATGATTTTCGGACATTTTGGACCATTTTTGTAATTTCCCAAAGTTTGGGGTAATTACTTCCGTTGTCGAATTCCGACACTTCGGGTGGTCGGAATCGTGTGTTATCTTAGCGCTTGTATTCGTCTATGCGAGTACTTCGTAATCGTATCTTCGATTTTTACTCAGGTTCGGGTTTCGGGGTCGTCCGGGCCGTCGGAGTGGCCACGGCCGAGTCACGGCCGGAGCGGGGCACAGCTTTGGCGAGTTCTGGCCGTAAGGTGCGATTACGGCCGTAACGTGTGCGATTACGGCCGTAAGGCGTAATCGAATGCGGCCGTATGGCGCTGGCGGCTTCTGCGAAGGCGATTCTGGCCGTAATGTGTGCGAAGTTACGGCCGTAAGTGTCCATTTGGTCTTTGGGCGATTTTTGACGAATGCGATTACGGACGTAAGGCTGCCGTACGGCCGTAAGGGACCGAGTTACGGCCGTAAGGCACCGCCGATTCTGGCCGTAACCTGCCGCTATATATAGCACAGGCTTGGCAGACTTCATTTTTACCCGATTTTTCCTTCTTTGGCGATCGGCGGAGTGCGACGGAAATGGAGTTCTTGGCCGATTCTAATCATTTCCAAGGCATTTTGGAAGATCCTTGTTGATTATATCAACATCTAATCCATGTATTTCGTCGAATCAAGGTATATTTCTTGATTATCCTTCAAGTTGACTTTTTGGAGAAATTTTTCTTGATTTCGTTTCTAATCCGATTTTGATACATCGATTGGTGTAGTATGATGTCATTAATCGTGTTCTATGGGTTGTACATCCATATATCAAGTTTGTTTAACTCGATTGACGATTCGAGTGTTCTTGGGAATTATTGAACATTTAGTGTTCGATTAAATGTCCCAATGAGTTCCTTTCGATAGTTTGTTGGGATTTCCATCGTTTTTGCCTTGATTCTTGTCGTAATCATCTTTTGTTGTTCCTTCCGGAGGATTATAGGTGCTCGAGGATTTCCGATGTTGAATCCCGTTTGGTGATTGATGATTCGTGTGGTGTTATTCTCGTAGTACTCGTGGTGCTATTGCGTTCTTGATATTGTTCGGGGGTTCGGGGCTATTCGACCGTATTTCATCCGTCGTCTTGTTGCGATCGTGGTTTCGAGGCAAGTATCTTGCCCATACATTACGTGTTTTGTGGATATAATGGTTGCTAGGTGTCGATATGTGCTAAATAAATATTTATAACCATTTTCAAAAGAATCGGTATATTTACCATCATGCTTTTCGTAAAGGTGAACCGTGTGTGTCAGGAATTAATATGTTTAGTTGGATATGTGTGTTAGTGACGAGTATAGGATCACCTTACTTTCGTGTGACGTCATTATGTATGATTATGGCGTCGGTAAATGTCTGATGTAACTCTCTTGTGAAATTATGTGCTTGGAGTCACGTGGTTATGGATGAATATGAGAGTTCGTGTGATATTGGTTGTGTCGTTCGGTCTTTGTTGAGATCTTGTACTCCCTTGTGAATTGTTATAGTTAAGGTCGTGAGAACGTGTTGGATAATGTGGCCATTCTAGCAAGGTACCTCGACTATATATATTTTGTGTGTTTGACCTTTGAGAGTTGTGGTTTTATAATGTGAGTTGTTACTCTTCCACACAGGGATGGCATGTGGCCTCCGGGGGCCGATACTAATGGGTACGGCCACGTAAGTGGACTTGGGTGCGTGTGTTGATGTTCTTCCACAGGGATGGTTCGACGGGACCTGCGGGGACGATACTAATGGGTACGGCCGCGAGTGGTTTCCCACCGGGACGGTCCGGCCGGGGCCTGCAGGGGCGATACTAATGGGTACGGCCACGGGTTTCCAAGTGTGGTTTCGTGATATTGATGTTGATGTTTTGATGATTAATTGTGATATTGTCCGAAGTATCACAATGCTTTGCGCTTCGGGGTCGAGACATTATATATCGAGTCTTGGTGCTTGGCTAGAATGGCATAAGGTTAATGTGTTATGTGTAATGTGCACTTGTAAGTGAATTGAAGTGGATGATCGGGTCGTGGACCCTGTGTTTTGTGACCGTAATGGTTGGGCCGTGGACCCCGTGTTTTGTTAACGGATTTGTATTTTAGAAAATGAACTTTGGGGCTGTGACCCTAAATGACTTTCGAGGAATTAAGAACTTTTCGATTTCAAATGTTTTCAAAACTCCCGAGATTTCGAAATGTTTTCAAAGTGCTTACTTGCCTTGTTTCTGCTTTCAAGACTTGAACCATTTTTTTTACTAAATATATCTCGAGAAGTCTTTCGATGTATTCTCGGAATGTGTTGTGTATGGCTCGTATTTGCACTTTATACTTGCACTAGCGAAACAGTGGAGTTTTGCTAACCCCCGAGTAATCGGGGGGTGGATATCTGTATTGTGTCCAGATACATGCAGGTTTTCGGGAGCAAGACACAGGATCGGTACGAGGGATGATGAAAGACGAATGATACTAATCACACGAAGGCCAGTTTTGGGTTCAGTTAGTCGGAGTCCATTGTATTGTCTTTTCCGCTGTCTTATTGTTCGTTGTTGCAAGTATTTTACCCTTGCGTGGGTATGAGTCTGGATGAGTTTATGTATTTTTATTTGTAAGTCTGTGTCGAAAGACCAAATCGGTGTATTGGTTCGTTATTTTGATTCGTCGGTATGTAATGTAATGTGTTGTTTTGATGTCTAGCCTGGTGGATCCTCGCGGAGAGGGTCTGCGGCGTGTAATATTCCCGGTTCGATCTGGGGATGTTACATCTGATACAGTGTTGGGTAATACCGGCCAATCGACTCACCCACTGTAAAAAATATAGACAATATAATACAATGAGTAATGTATGATGAAATGAAACAAAGTGCAAGGTTAAACAACATACGTAATCGCTGCTAGAACGATAAGGGATCACTGATCCAGGTGCAGCACCATCGTTCAGTAGCTGAGGGTGTGTATACTGATAATACCACTCAATGTAATCATCGACGCATGTAGCCTGATCATGAGTAGCAGCCTGATAGTCAGCGAGCGGAAGCCTGTATGCGCCCGGAAACATCATCCAAGCATCAGATGACATCCGAATGGGATACTCAACCCGGTACAATCTGTTCGACCACGCCCGAACCGCTTTCTCCGGTCTGGTGATCGGGAAAGGGATGGTCTTCACATAACCGAGCTGCCGTAATGCCCGACCAGGCATGTATGGCTCGATAATATCCCGATATCCTAGCCATCCAATGAATGTGGTCCTCGGGACATCCCTCACTGGATCAGGGCCATAAGGCAACTACTGTATCTGCGTACATATAATCAACAAATTAAACAAGTTATTTTTAAATGAATTGTGAGATTGTTAGAAGGAATCGTTATACCTCTGCGGATGTCAACTGATCAATGCGGCGACGCAAAGACTGGACTCGGTGCTCGTCCTTACCCTCAGGCTAGACACTCCATGTAGAAGCTCGAGGCTGCATGGAGTCAACAATCATATGCTCTCGATGAGGTCGGAAGCAGGGAAAATACTCATAAATCCAAGCCTGAACGAGGGTAAGACATCCACAAATACCCATAGAGTCGCCGCGACTAGCGATACCGAGCTGACGGTACATGAAAGTCAATGCGGCCGAACCCCATGAATACTGACCGGTCATATCCATACCGTCCCTCACCTCCAATAAGCAGGACAGCCTAATCCAGTTACCACTCTTGTCAACAAACAAGGTGGATCCAAATAACAACCACATCCAAGGTACGGCCTGGGTGCCCTCCACTCGAACTTCATCGCGGCATGACCTGAAAATCGAGTCCATAAGTACGCCGCCACCCCCCCAGTGAGTACTCCGTAGCTTCGACCGCGATACTCCAAGAACCTTCATCACATCCACCTGCAACTGTGTAGATGTGCTATCTGCATCAACCAATCACCCCACGACAGGAATGCGAAGGATCTGCCATACATCATGCAACATGATGGTCATCTCTCCGAACGGCATGTGAAAAGAGTTCGTATCGGGCTGCCACCGCTCAACGAACGAAGAAATCAACGGGGAGTCAATATGTCTGAACATGGCGTCCGTCAGGTGGGATAACCCAGTCCCACTGATCCGGCTCACTAAAGAGGGTGACATCACTGAGCGCCACTGACTCAAGCTCTGACAAGCAGTAGTCCTGGTGTGACACTTCAGCAAACCTCTCATCTCTCCAGTCCAGATATGCGCGGCGACATGCCCACCGAAACTCGGGATAACGCTGCCATCGATAGGGCCACCAGGCATCTCCTTAGTAACCATCCATGATGTGTCATCCTCTGCCCTACGTCGTTTACTACTGGTAGAACCAGAAGTGACAAACCTCCCCCCTCTCCCCTTCCGAACCCTGCACGAAAAGGAAGAAGAATCATCACCGCCCTCGTTTATGTCCTGATCGTCGTCCTCGTCGTGCGAATAATACTCGCTCAAATCCTCAGTACCAAAGTCAGTATAAGGTACGTGCTCGAATCCCCTACGCTCTGCCTCCCACTGTCTACGAACGGAAGCATCAACACCACGAGCTCTAGTGTGACGCGCTCCAGAACCCATCAACTATGTGACTAGCGGCATAGATTTGTCCGCTCCTCCTCTCATCTGCATTTAGCAAACAATACAACTAATGAGTAATAATCATACAAACAGCACACATTATTAATTATTAATTAAAAATTTTATTTTTTCCGAAAAAAGTACTGGGGCGTCCGGCCAGACGCCCGCACCAAGCGAGGGCGTGCAGTGCAGGGCCACGACCATGGTTAGGGCGTCGCCTCGACGCCTATTCCAGCGCATAGGCGTCCGTCTGACGCCTTTGTATACTCGAGCGTCCAGAGCACTGACGTCTATTCCTATGCCTGCGCGTCCGCCATGGACGCCTGCGCCATGGACAGGCGGGATCGGAAGACGCTTGTGCCATGGACAGGCGTCATCGGCGGACGCCTGCGACAAAACATCGACCGCGGCCTCCGTCGTGCACACCGACACGGCGGCCGGCGGCCAAAGTAGCAGAAATCCGAAAAAAAATATTTACCGGAGCTTTTCCTTTTTCGGTCATGGCGGCGGACGGCGGACGGCGGTGCGGCGGCTGTGGTGGCTGGTGCGGCGGCAGCTGGTGGCTTCTTTAAAATAGGTCGAGAGAGAAAAGTATTGAGAAGGTAGAATTACAAATCTGCTAAATATGAGATAAGAGCACAAATGTAATATTATAGGGCGGTGTTTAGTAATTCAGTATATTTAATATGGTGATTCATGTGTTACTTTTTATGTGGTCTTTAAATTAAGACATGTGATAATTTTTTTCCCTAGACATTAATAAACATGCGACTTTTAGGTTAACCAAAAGTTGGATAAGGGTAAATGACACAAATTTTCTTTACTTTGAACTCTCAAGTTCTTTTTATGTTTTTAATATTTGAATTTAGATTAAAAATAATAACATTTAGTTTTTAATTATATCTTAGCTTCTATGCTACAACTTATTTCTAACTTAAATTAAGTAAAAAATATCGTAATACTTTGCATTCTTTTTTTGACAAATACATAATAATTTATATTCATTGATATGGCTACCAGTTAATTTTGAATCTTATTTATAACTTTATTTTTTTTGAAATGATATTCATAATTTTTTTATAACCTTGTAAATATTTGGTGTGACTAGAATGCCATTTTATTATTGTGCAGTCAAGATAATCTCATAATCGCCAAATAGAATCAAGATCGAGTTTAATAATTATTAAATAATTCAATCTAATATTTTTTTTATAATATATATTCCAATATTTGATGTGCTAAGTTAATTATTCATAAGTTGCATGGTATAGGCCATATGGTAGATCTATACTTCCCCAGGAGACTTCCCAAGTCAATTTCCTCGTACTAATTATTAATTAATAGTATGCAATATCTTAAATTAAATTATCATACTAATGTATCCATGAATAATTTACAAAAAAAAAAAATCGATTTAATCCTAGCCCAAGAAAGAGGGAGGCCGGTGGGAATATTAGTGAGCTACTATTAATTTTTTTTACAATTAGTGTTGTTTTGGATCTAGTGTCAAATGTTATTTTCAATTTTCTTATATAGAAAGTGGGAAGGTTATGACAAAGAAATAATAATTACATATAATCTTTTGTTTGGTAAGAACATAAAAAATTACAAATATCAGTGTACACCTGATAAATTGTTAAAAATAATGAAATCGTATCTGTTGCAAGCTAGTGCCTGACATAGTGACATTGTATCTAATTAATTAAAAATTTGCGAAGATCTTTTGTTTGAATTAAAGAATGTGAAATCCAATATTGTTGGCAACACTTATCAAATCAAATAAATGTATTAGAATATTTAACAGACAACCTATTTGATGAGTGTTTTAAAATACAGAATTCGAAAGTTTGTTGTAGAATTTATATGTGCTTATCGAAGAGTTCGTACTACTACTATGGTGGTACAATTGATGTCAGGTGGATGTCTGATGAGATCAATGTCGAGATATATAAACTTATAATTGAAAAAAATTAATAGCTTTTATGAGATTATCTCTGATATAAGATACTTCCCCAGGAGACTTTCCAAGTCAATTTCCTCGTACTAATTAATAGTATGCAATATATTAAATTAAATTATCCTACTAATGTATCCATGAATAATTTACAAAAAAAAAAAAAAAATCGATTTAATCCTAACCCCAGAAAGAGGGAGGCCGGTGGGAATATTTAGAGATGTTAAAGCAGGCTGGGCATTGTTATTCATTTAACTCGCTAAAAACCGGGTTAGGGCGATATTCTAACCCGTTTAATTTCGCTTTTTGGCGAACCGTTTAATCCGGCGTTAAATTAGTTGCCGATATATAGATATATATATATATATATATATATATATATATATATATATACACTGTTAATTTTAACTTACATTAAGGGCTAGTATTTGTTAATACTATATTTATATAACATATATTAATATTATATATAATATATATTAATATTATATATGTAATATATTATATATAATATATATTATTGTTGTATTTGTTAATATAGTGTGTATATATATATGTGTATATACATAAAAGTGTATTTTTTGTTATATTTATTATAGTATAGTTGTTACTATATATATATAAAATATATTGTTACTTTTTTTTGGTTTATGACTTATAAAAAAATAAAAAGAAATATTTTTTTTAAAAATTTAGCCCGTTTAGCCCGTTTAGCCCGAAGCCCGTTAGGATTAGGGTTAGGGCTGATATTTCCTAGCCCGTTTAAATCCGGACTTTTTTAGCTCGGACCATTTAACCCAAAGCCCGCTAGGGCTAGCCCGAAACCGCTAGGGCTAGCCCGTTTAACATCTCTAGGGATATTAGTGAGCTACTATGAATTTTTTTTACAATTAGTGTTGTTTTGGATCTAGTGTCAAATGTTATTTTAATTTTCTTATATAGAAAGTGGGAAGGTTATGACAAAGAAATAATAATTACATATAATTTTTTGTTTGGAACATAAAGAAATTACGAATATCAGTGTACACCTGATAAATTGTTATAAATAATGAAATCGTATCTGACGCAAGTTTAGTGACTGATAGGGGTGTCTAAATGGTTCCCGATAGGGGTGTGCATTCAGATCAATCCGATCCGATTCGATCCGAATTCGGATTAATCCGAAATTTCGGATCACATTTTGCTCAATCCGAAATCCGAACCGATTGTTCGGATAGGATTCGGATCAATCCGAATCTGGATCGGATCGGATCGGATTTAATCCGAAAAATCCAAAAATTTTAAAAACTAATAAAAATCATAATCCAAAAATAATAAAAATTTCATATATATAAATATATATATATATAGGGGAGCTTTATTTTCAGAACTCTCTTAAGTGCGAGAACTGCGAGAACTCCTCTAAACCAATGATATTTTTTTTAAATATTAAAAAATATTACTAATTCAAAAGGGTATTATAGTAAAATACAATGTTTATTACAGGAGATAACCCCTACTGATGATAGCCCCTACTATAATAGCCCCTACTGATGATAACTCCTACTATATATATAACCCATACTATATAGTAGGAGTTATGATCAGTAGGGGTTGTATGCATTGACATGATGTACATTATGCATTATTAGGAGTACAAAAGGTGGTTCTCGCAGTTCTCGCACTTAACAGGGTTCTGAAAATAAAGTTACACTATATATATATATATATTGTTTGAGGAGAAAAGTAAAGACAGCAATCAATTGTATTGATAACAATGAATAGAGGGGCCTTTATATAGGCATTACAAAGAGAGTCTTTCCATACATAGGATTCCTAGTTAAGGTAAGACATCTAACAGGATCCAACTACTTATGGAAGAGTCTAGAACCTACCATAACTCTTATTCCCCTACAACTAGTATTAGGTAAGACACCAATACGGGAAGGATTTCCCAGAACACTCCCCCTGTGTCAAACGCTAATACTAACATGGTGCACAAAGTGTTGCCTCGGTAAAAAACCTTTCCAAGTCAAATAAAACCCCGTGGGAAAAACAAAGACTTTGGTGAGGAAAAAGAGCGCAACGCACCAACTACAAATGTCAGAATCATGTGAAGTATACTCCCCCTGAGGTATACATGACAGCTCATTCCATCGAGCCATCTTTAGTTGAGCTCGGATAATCGACACATTCCGATGCTTCTCACATGTTTCTCAAATGTAGATTTCGGCAGAGACTTAGTGAACAAGTCTGCGATATTCTCATCGAACTCACTTGTTTCACTTCGATATTCACAATTTCTGCTGCCGCCGATTATAGAAGAACTTCGCGCAATATGCTTGGTATTGTCACCCTTTATGAAACCTAACTTCATCTCGCTCAATGCATGCCGCATTGTCCTCAAAGATGCAAGTAGGAGTTGCCGTAGTGGCATCTAATCCACACGTTACTCGTATATGGTCTATGACAGACCGGAGACAAATGCACACCCATACGGATTCGTGCAAATCAAATATCTCTGCAAGGTTAGATGAAGTATCAACCAGGGTCAGCTTGGTAGATCGCCAAAATATCGCCGTATTCCCAATGGTGAACACATAACCGATTTGGGAACGTCCTTTATGCGGGTCGAGAGATAACCGCATCATCAAATCCAACTAACGTGTCGTTAGGATTCTCTGCATAAGGGGTAAGCTTGCTCGCATTAGCACTTCCGTAGTCAAGCTACCATGCTTAGCTGCAATATCAGAGGAAGATCGACGGTCGGTATGCATCGTCTTCACCTCAACAATTCCTTTCGGAATATCACTCTCTTTTGCGTAGGGAAAGAATAATCCAAGGTCACTGGAGCCTTTCAAGTATCGAAAGATGTGTTTTACTCCATTCCAATGCCTTATCGTGGGAGCGGAGCTAAATCTCGCTAACAGATTCACAGAGAATGCGATGTCTGGACGAGTACATTGAGCCAGATACAACAACGCACCGATTGCGCTAAGGTACGGTGTTTCTGCTCCAAGGACCTCTTCATCCTCCTCTTTAGGACGAAACGGATCCTTGTTTATTTCCAGACTTTGACCAATCATGGGGGTAGCAAGAGGATGTGCCTTGTCCATGCTAAATCGCCTGAGCATTTTGTGGACATAGGCAGACTGATGAATGAGTATACCATCATCTCGATGTTCTAGCTCTAAGCCCAAGCAGAATCGAGTCCTCCCCAGATCTTTCATCTCGAATTCGGATTTAAGGTAGCGGGCCGTTTCATTGACCTCATCTATGGTACCGATGACATTCATGTCATCTACATAGACGGCTACAATCACGAATCAGATTCTGCTCTTTTCACGAATATGCATGGACAGATGTCACCGTTCTTGTATCCCTTCCCAACCAAGTATTCACTTAGGCGGTTGTACCACATCCTTCCTGATTGTTTCAACCCATACGGTGAACGACGCAATTTCACAGACGCGCGCGCTCCGTGGTTTAGAGCTACTTGATTTGGGCCATGAAATCCCTTCGGGACTTTCATATAGATATCCGTATCTAGATCCCCATAAAGATACGCGTAACCACATCCATAAGCCGCATGTTGATTTTCGGACACTACCAAACCGACTAAGTAGCGGAAAGTGATGATGTCCATAACGGGAGAATACGTCTCCTCGTAGTCAATGCCGTGGCGCCGCGAGAAGCCTTGGGCAACTAGTCTCGCTTGTAACGCATGACCTCATCCTTATCATTGCGTTTACGAACAAAGACCCATTTATGTCCAATCGGTTTAACGCCCACGGGTATTGGCTCGATACGCCAAATACCTCACGTTTAGCCATTGAGTCTAGTTCATCCGCATTGCATCTTTCCATTTCGCCAATCGGCTCGTTGTTGACACTCAAAGAACCGAGCGCGGCTCGGCCGTCGTCTTCAATAATTTCTTGAGCGACGGAGTAGGCAAAAGCATCGTCGACTAGCGTGGACGACATGTCCAATAGTGCGTATTCACTCGCATATCGCATCGAGATTTCTTTATTTTCCGACATCAACAAAGTTTCCGACGTCCGTCGATTGTTCCATTGTTGATTCGAGGACATATCCGTAGTCGAGATAATCTCGTGTGACGGAGTCACCGTGTCGATGATGAGAGGATTTTGTGCCTCCATTCCTCTTCTCTTTCGAGGTTCGGTATCCTTTCTACCCACCGGCCTCCCCTCTTTCGAGCGGGGTTAAGAGCAAATTAAGCGGCCGTCCCACCACTAAGGTTGATGCCGGTGGCATCATTCCTTTGGGCGGCTGAACCTTGCCCTATAACTGGACTTCCAACCTTGCAGAACATTCGCAGCGGGAATGGTAGATCTTGTCACTTTCGCAGATCGGTAAAGCCGCCGGGCATCGAATCCGCAACTTTCAAGATCGAGAATACGTTGCACTTCTAGCTCGGATTGAGGCATGCGGGGATCTTGATGAGGCAAGGAGGAGCACACCGCATAATTTCCTGGCGTTCAATCGAATCGTTCGATTCCTCTCTCCCCCTAACGACGGGAAGTTTGTCTCATCAAAGTGACAATCTGCAAATCTTGCAGTGAATGCATCTCCTGTCAAAGGTTCCAAATAGCGGATAATTTTAGGCGATTCATAGCCAACATATATACCTAATCGTCTTTGCGGACCCATTTTAGTACGCTGTGGAGGCGTAATTGGCACATATACCGCACAACCAAAATGCGTAAGTGTGAAATATCAGGCTCATATCCAGCTACCAACCGGTACGCACTAAACGGTTGATTGGCGGTGGGTCGAAAGCGAATAAGTATAGCCGCATGCAAAATTGCATAACCCCATGCGAAATCGGCAAGTTGGTGCGCAATACCAATGCTCGGGCGATAAGTCAGAATCGCTTAATCATAGCCTCGGCAAGGCCATTATGCGAATGAACGTGGGGAACGGATGTTCAACATCAATCCCAATCGACATGCAATAGTCGTCAAAAGACTTTGACGTAAACTCTCCAAAGATTGTCCAATCTTAATGACGAGATTGGGAAGTCGGGGTGGTTAGCCCGTAACTTGATGATTTGTGCTAGGAGTTTAGCAAATGCGGCGTTTCTTGTGGATAGCAGAGCGACGTGTGACCATCGCGTCGATGCATCAACCGTAACCATAAAATATCCGAATGGTCCGCACTCGTTGAATAGGTCCACATATGTCCCCTTGAATTCTTTGTAAGAAGCGAATATTTTGTGTTGAGTCTTTAGCAAAGGACGGAGAGGGTATCAACTTTGCTAGTGAACAGCTTTACAAAACGATTTATGGGCATTAGAAATTGCCACTAAGCCTCGGGATTTACGAGAGATGCACCGTCAACCTTATTAGGGCGTGCGATCTTTAGTCCTGGATACGGTATCAAGCTCACTCACATCAATGCCGATATCGAGTGGTGCTTCCAATCGTTTTCGGACTTGAAAAACGGATGACCATGTGAGTTTTTCAAAATGCGAATCATCATGTCGCGTCTGTGGTGACCGAGTCGGTCATGCCATAGTTGGTATGCTTCGAATCACACGATTCGTGACTCACAAAGATAGGATTCAATAACCCTTATTGTAGTCCGGTATAAACCACTACTTAGACTCATAAGTTTCTCGAGAACGTGGCGTCTTCCGCATTCCGCGCAGTAACACACAAAAATTGCTCCATTCTCACAATGTGTATCAAGGTGATAACCGTTGGCACGGATGTTCCTAAACCTTATCTAGGTTCTTTTTTATCTTGGGGCATAGAGAGCATTTGTGACATTAATATGCGTACCGTTAGGTAGCAAGAAATGAGCAGGTACCCTCCCTTGAATTACTTGGGAGGAACCAATCATTGTTGTCACTGAGGATATGTATGGCACAATATCCTTGAATAATTGCCTATTCCGAAGAATAGTGTGGGTTGTTCCACTATCAGCAAGGCACTCAATTTCGCCACGAGACATCTATAATAAGACATGAAACTCGATTAGTCTTATGTTTAGAGACATAGCGAAAACTCATTTACATCGAGTTTGGGGAAATTCGACCAAGTTGGTTAGGATCAAAGTTAGCACAATCGCTGGAAATAATTTCCGCGCAGCTTGACCTTTGTTCACTAAAACAGCAATAACTTCTTCGTTAAGAAGGCTATGGACGAACGGTAAGTTGTTCTGGAAACTAGACTTCCGTATCTTTCTATTCATAGGTTGTGCACTTCCTGGATCATTAAACTCAGATCTCAGTGCTCGTTTTAATTTGTTATTTTGGTATTTCCCTATTGTTGAGTGAAAGAGCAAGGTTTAAGCCTTTTTCAAAGGCATTATTTTTGATATAATACTATGAAAATATGGCCATAGGAGCGTTTAGATACTTTAAAACGCATCTTGGTTTACGATTTATATCTCTACTAATGATCCTTTCGGTAACTCCAACTTGGTAGACTTGCAGAGAAAGTAGGAATGTCGGTACAGCTAAGGCTGTTTAAAAACCACTGATTCCGTTTGAACTCTCAAAGCATAAACAAATACCAAGGAGGATGCGCCTAGTCTTGATCAAAAGTTTTGATGAAATCCTACCAATGTATCAAATTTTTAACCAAGCAATTCGTTGCTAGCAATTATTTTGTGATAAACCAAACATGCTTTCGAAGGGAAAAATAAAATTCATCTTTGCACAATCACAGCAATTAAAAGAATTTTATTCATCGTAGCCAACTTTATTACATTCATGAAAATCCAAAGTAGTTCTCGGAAACTAGAAACAAGACAAAACATAACCAAAGCGTAAAACTAGTCAAAGTCGGCAACATCCATATGTTGGTCTTTGTCCGCAATGGTGAGAGGAGGGATCTCAGTCTGGATCTCAATATGGTTCACCTCCGTATTCTCATTATCTACTTCCATGTAATTCGACTCTTGAGTCAAATATTGTTTATAGTGCTTGTAGTAAGCTTGGATGTTCTTTGGCGCTTTGCAATTGCGGTAAGTATGCTTCTTCGATCCGCAAGTATAGCAATTCCGGCCTTCCTTTGGAGTGGTTCCATTCCCGACGGCAGGAGGCGGCCCACGTGGTTGGGTTCCACTAGGTCCCGTGGCCGAGCCACCTTGCCTCTTCCACACGTTGGAACGACGACCTCGTCTTTTCCCTCGCTTGCTCGAGTCATGCATCCGTGGTGCTTGCAAAAACTGAGTAGCGTTGCCTTTTCTATTTTGTCGTGGTGCTTTCCTGTGGATAGCCTGATTCACTTCCGGAATCGGCTTCGTACCAGCTGGGTGCGCATTGCTATTGAGAATAATCTCATGGTGCCTTTCTTTTTTCGCGAGGTGGGAGATAAGGTCACTAAAGTTCTTAATTCTCCCTTCCTCATAGGCAACGCACAGCTGATGAGCAATTACACTTGCTCCCACGGGAAACGTGTTAAGAGTCTTCTCGATCAAATCTTGATCAGACTTCTTGACACCACAAAAACCAAGATCAGCGCGAAGATCGAGGACAGCTTGATTATAGGCTTCCACATTCGCATAATCCAAAAATCGGATTTGCTCCCACTGAAGTTGCAATTCGGGGAAGCGCTGATCATGCACATTATTAAATCGTTGTTCGAGTGTGTCCCATAGTTCTTTAGGGGTTTGTAAGTTCATATAACACTTTTTCAACAACGGATGTATATGTCTACGCAAGTACATCAGTGCATTAGCCTTGGTTTCCTCGCTCGGTTCTTGAGCGTTAGGCTCGTTAGAGGGAAAGATGGTGGTAGTAAATCTCTTACCGACGAACGCCAAGCGAACGTCTGAGACCCACCTATGGTACTCCTTACCAAAGATGGTCAAGGATGTGAACTCCGGATGAACATTGGAGCTTTGTGCCATCTACAAGATATAAACAAGAGGAAGTTAGTCTTGTTGGATTTTCAGTGACAATGTAAACGGTCACAATCGATGCTTTTAAAAGCGTGTAACATAACCGTTACTCGATTTACTTCCCTTAATTGTTGTTTAGTAAAGTCGACAAAAAAACGGCGATATCAGATCGCACCCAGATACGTGGTGTATGCAACAACCACAAGTATCGACTTTTCAACAATTCCGTGACTCCCCCAGGACCGTCACATAGTTTTCTTCGACACGCAGAGATACCGACTTCTCTCGCGGTCTCATCCACCGCAAAGTAGCGTGGGAGATAAAGAACCCAAAACCCGTGTCCCCAAAAGAAAAATTCCCAAAAAGGAGAGAATTGAAAAGGGACAAGTCAGATAGTTACCTCGATTATAAAATTAGGCACGTGCTGAATTTGTGTTGTGCTTCGATCTACCGGTTAGTACTCGATGCGACGACGTGAAACCGGAGGCGCAATTTTGACGGCTTCCGAAGATAAGTTGATGTTCCGGTTTTGGTCCGAGAGTCGGGCCAGGTCGGACTAAGGCCGGATCGAGCTGGTCGGCGCGGTCCGCGGCGATCAGCGGTGGTCGGCGGCGATCGCGGCGAGGCGGCGGCGGCTGGGCGCGTCGGCCAGCTGGCTTGGGCGGCGGTTGGTGGCGGCGGCGGTCCGGCGGCTCTGGTGGCGGAGGTCCGCGACGGAGGCGGTCCGGCGGCTGCCCGGCTGCAGGCGCTGACGCCCGGTGGAGCACTGACGGCGTTGACGGCGGCGCGGGCGTGTGGCGGTGGCGGCGCAGCTGGCGGCAGCGGCAGCGGTTGGCGGCGGGCGCGGCAAGTGGCGGCGGCCAAGCGGCTGGCGGCAGGCAATGGCGGCGTCAAGTGCAGGCGCTGGCGGGGCGCATGTAGGGCCAGGCGCGGCGTGGCGGCGGTGATGGCGTAGGCGGCGGCGGCGCGCGGCGGGCGGCGGTGGGCGATGGCGGGCCGGCGGCGGCGGCGGCGGTGAGTGGCGGCCGCGGCGGTTACGGCGACGGAGCTCGGCAGTAGGCTTTGGCCGATTTTTTTTTCTCGCTCGAGCTACGTGCGATAACGTGTTTGAGGAGAAAAGTAAAGACAAGAATCAATCAGATTGATAACAATGAATAGAGGGCCTTTATATAGGCATTACAAAGAGAGTCTTTCCATACATGTGATTCCTAGTTAAGGTAAGACATCTAATGAGATCCAACTACTTATGGAAGAGTCTAGAACCTACAATAACTCTTAGTCCCCTACAACTAGTATTAGGTAAGACACAAATACGGGAAGGATTTCCCGGAACATATATATATATATATATATATATATATATATATATAGGATGGGTCGGATTAATCCGAAAATCCGCAGTTAATCCAATCCGATCGGAAGTTTTTTCCGGTAAAAATAATAAAAAATTTCTTTTTTTATATATTTCGGATCGATCGGATTAGTCCGAAAATCCGCGGATTTAATCCGATCCGATCCGAAATTTTCGAATCTGTAAAATTCTAATCCGAAATCCGATCCGATATCTTCGGATCGGACTGGTTCAGATTGGATTTTCGAATTTTCGGTTCGGTTTTTCGGATTCGGTTTTTCTGCACACCCCTAGTTCCCGGTTCTCGGTTAGAACCGGAACCGAACCGGAACCGAACCGGAACCGAGGCGGTTCCGGTTAACCGGAACCGTATAATCGGTTAAAGGTTCGGTTTTCGGTTCCTCATTACATAATTTTTCGGTTTTCGGTTCCGAACCGAAAACCGATTTTATAATATATTTGTTAAATATTATTTTTATATCTTATACTTATATATTTTATTATTTTAATTTTTGTAAATTAAAAATTTAAAACTCTAATATTGTTAAATTAATATTTTATATTTTGTTAAAAATTTATAATAATATACTATATATGTATTAAATATTAATTTTATATTTTATAATTTATAATTTATATAAAAAAAAACGGTTGTGTCGGTTTAACCGAACCGGAACCGAAAATAACCGGTCCGATTCCGGTTAACCGAAATTTTATATGGTCCGGTTCTCGGTTCTCATTTTTGGGCAATTGTGGTTCCGGTTAACCGAAAATTTCGGTCCGGTTAACCGGAACCGAACCGTTCGACACCCCTAGTGACTGATATAGTGATATTGGACTAATTAATTAAAAATTTACGAAGATTTTTGTTTGAATTAAAGAATGTGAAATTCAATATTGTTGGCAACACTTATCAAATTAAATAAATGTATTAGAATATTTAACAAACAACCTATTTGATGAGTGTTTTAAAACACAGAATTGGAAAGTTTGTTGTGGAATTTATATGTGCTTATCGAAGAGTTCGTACTACTACTATGGTGGTACAATTCATGTCGGTGGATGTCTGATGAGATCAATGTTGAGACTCGAGCATATAAACTTATAATTGAAAAAAATTAATAGCTTTTACGAGATTATCTCTGATATAAGATATGATACATGGTCACATATGAAACTAAGATACTCCCTCTGTCCGAGCCAAAAGTTGACAGAGGGTGTATATTTGGTATATTTTAAATAATAATTGGTATAAATAATGATGATTAAATGTGTGGTGGAGATTAAAAAGTAAAAGGTATTGATGATGAATGAGTGGTGAAGATTAAAAAGTAAAAAGTGATTGTTTGATTTGATTGTAAAAAGTGATATATGTAAACTTACTAAAGAGACTACTTTTTGATAGAAATGTAAACCTTTGGGCGGGACGGAGAGAGTATCTCTTGCAAGCATGATATGAAAAATATAAAACATATTAGTACAGTGTTTTAAAATCGGAACTTGATTTGACTATGCTAAATAACCACCAAGTAATGAATACTCGGATTAATTGGGTAATACTTAAAATAAGTACTTGGTCGAAAAATGGGTGTATTAAAAATTAATTTTATATATTACATAATAAATATTTTATATTATTGTATATGTTATTATTTATTTAATTTAACAAATTTTTTATCTAAGAATTCATCGAACTTAACTACTAAAATTAAGTTACTATATTGGGTCTTCAATTTTTTACTTCCTCCTCCTTTTTTGGCGCTTTAATTTTTTATTGTCCAAGTTTGAAGAGGTTGATTCGAGTCTGATCGATTTTGATCCCAAATTATTCAAAATCGAATTATTGTCCAAGTAATGTAAAATTAGCTCGGAAATCGGTTCCAAATTCGAGTACTCGGCCAAGTTAACGTCCGAGTCGGTTGATTTTTAGAACACTGATTACTACACATATTTAAATGGTGATATCTTTTATTTAGTTAAATAAAGGAGGATCAAATTTCTTTAATTCTTTTTTAATGCATGATCGTCTAGTGTTGGAAATTGATTTATTAAAAATGGGTTTGACCCACACTTTGACCAATGATTTAAGTGGAATCTATTTTTCGTAAATAGAAATAAATTGTGAAATCATAATCTACATTGTTAGTAGATAAGATTGGTATTTCATTTTTCTCAAAACTAATTTCGGGTGAATGAGAAATTGATGCATAAAGTGAGTCAGTTAAATAAATGGAGAAATGGAAATGTGAGAATTGTGAAGAGTCACATCCCACATTGAAAAAAGATTGCAATTGTAACAACTTTATTAGGAGTTTCACCAAAGTAAGGAGTACTCCTTAAGGTGTACCATAGTGGACCAAGTTTGTTTGACTAGCTCAAGGCCAACTCCAAATGCACCGAAGATGGTGCGTAGCACCGTCCGAGCCCGCGACCGCGACGTCGCACGTCACACTGGGCACTTTAGAAGCGCACTTCGCACGTGCGCATCATCGCGAGGAGCTATGAGGAGCCTTAAATTTTTGATAGCTCGAACCAGGGTTCTGTTCACTAGCTCGGTGATGTGGCTAGGAAGCCTGGAAGGCGTGACCATGCTTGTACACACCAAGATGTGCGTTGTGGATGCACCTGTACATTGATGAGCACCATGACGACATGACTGTCCAACATGCAAAGGGTGTCCGCACCATGATCGGATGCGTCTGTCCATTAATGAGATCCGAACCAAGGGGTGCAACCAGTCCCAAGAGACACCTGAAAATCTATATAAAGACCCCCCCATCTGAATGATCAATGACTACAGAAAATATCAAATCCGAAATTACTACAGATAACATAAAAAATCCGAAAATTATATAGCATTCGAGCATCTTGAGTTCTTCCATTCCTTCAATATTCGAAAGTTCAAAACACAAAATTTTCGCTAAAGGTTTAAGTTTTGCAAGTGCTTCTAACTTAAACTCGAAAGTTGTTGTATCTTAGGGAGGATTGCTAAGAACCGTTAGCACATTGTATGGGGCAATTTTTCTTACGGAGATAGTATCCAATACTAGCCTCGACTTCATTCTCGTTGCCTCAGTTCAAGAAAACTAGCAGATTCCCAGTCAATTGTTGGAATATTTTATTCTATACATTCATTAATAGAGTTTTGATGATTAAAGTTGCTAAACAAAGCAAAACAACAAAGAGGCGAAGCAAAGCATCAAAGAAGACGGAGTCGCAAAAAGTTGGAAAATACATGCTTAACGTACGTAACAAGTGTATCATAGCGTACGTAACATGTGGAGCTTAACGTACGTAAGGAAAAATGTTTAACGTACGTAATGTGATGTTTGTGAATTCAAACAAGATGAACGTTGGAGGTGACGTTATGGCATAGGTCAGCGAGCAACGGATATGTTGACAAATGTTAACGTACGTAATAGACAATGGATAACGTACGTAACATATAAAACGAATGCTACTGGACTGGTCTGCTGTATTGATAACGTACGTAGCAAGGGAGATTTAACGTACGTAAAACCTCTAACATACGTAAAGGAAGAGCTTTAGCGTATGTAATGAAGGCACGGGGAGCTAACGGCTTGTTGGAAGAGAAATGCATATAAATACCACTTCTAATGGTATTCATCATACAACAACTTCAAGCAAACGATTTAGTAATCATATATTGTTATACACATTATTATTGTTGTGATATTGAGCTTATATTGTTAGTTTGAGTGTTTATACATTCAACACATACACGAGAGGTAAACGAAAAGATACGATTGGATTTGGTGTTATTAGGATCAAGGATCCGGCATTGTTAGAATCGCAATCGCCATCTTAGTGAGGTTTATCTAGTACCGATAGAAAGCTAGAGTGGTTGATTCCTTGTCCAATAGAAAAGAAAAATGGTTTAACTTAGACCGACAAAAAGACAAGTAAGAGAATGGTTTTACTCGGACCGATAGAAGACGAGCTTGTAACGGTAACCCCTCGACCGATAGAAGAGAGGTGCAGAGGTTGATCTTCATCCTATAGAAAAAGATACTGAGAGAGGACGTATGCTTTGTTAATAGCCGAACATCTATAAATACGTGTGTCGTTTATATTCCGTACTTTATTTTTACGCTTCCGCACAACGGCGCAAATACCGATTTTGCTCCAACATCAATTACCTACAACAATTGTAAGACAAAATTCTATTTTCTTGAAAGATGGCAACTATTCGAACGTACTGTTACCTGCTGCTCTCGCATGGCGAAAAATCGGCGAAGTTTGTCGGTATCGACTTCAAAAGATGGCAACAGAAGATGCTCTTCTATCTGACCACCTTAAGTCTTTCCAGGTTCCTGAAGGAGGACCCCCCAACCGTTGCTGAAGAAGACACCGATTCTCAAAGGCGAACGGCTGTGGATGCATGACACCATAGTGACTTTCTATGCAGGAATTGTATCCTGAATGGGTTGGACGACATGTTATACAATGTGTACAGTTCAATGAAGATGTCCAAAGAGTTGTGGAACTCTTTGGAAAAGAAGTATAAAACAAAAGATGATGACACAAAGAAATTTGTTGTTGGCAAGTTTCTGGACTTCAAAATGATTGATACCAAGATGGTGATCCGTGTGTCTATCCATACAATTTGAATCATACTGGCACATCCTTAAACATATAAGTGGAAAGATGAGCCCGAGAACCTTCCATTCATTTCAGTTCCCCTATTCAAGAGAGTCAAATCATACTTCATGACTTAGTGTCTGAAGGGATGATGTTGAGCGAATCCTTTCAAGTGGTTGCAATAATCAAAAAATTGCAGCCTATGTGGAAAGATTTCAAAAACTATCTCAAGCACAAGCGTAAGGAAATGGGGCTTGAGGATCTGATTGTGAGACTACGGATTAAGAAAGACAACCATAAATCCGAAGTCAAGTCTAGCAAACCAGGAATGGAGGCAAATGCTCACCTTGCTGAGTCAAGCACTAGCAAGAAGAGGAAGCACCCTACCAACACTAAGAAAAAGGAAAATGCCAAGAAGTTTAAATGGAATTGCTACAATTGTGACTAACCGAACCACATGTCTAAAGATTGTCGTTGTAACACCCCCAAGTTATTCAGGATATATTACAACGTCGTGAGTCCCGCCATGGGACCTACAAGGCTATTTATACGTGGAACTACGAACTTTGACCGAGAAGTCCAAGTACAATGAAATGGAACACAATAAAATGGTATTCAAAACCGTATCCAATACATCCGAATACAACACATCACAATTCAATACCACGACAACACAGACCGAAACATCAAGGGATCTGAAAACAGTACTCGAGTATTCAAAAACCATTCAAGTACAACAACACTGAATGGAGGAAATACAAAACATTACCAGAGACAAGACACGGCATCACACTTGCCCATCATCTTCATGCCGACCCGGTACATGCATATCTGCTCTCCTCGATCCTGAAATACATGAAAGGTATTTCCCCCATAAAGGGGTTAGCCGTCAAATAGCTAGTACAAGTATATCGAATATGAAATATAATACTCTTCGACAAATCACTTCTTTTGGGTTTAGAATCCGGCTTTGTTTTGACTTTAGAAGATGTACTTATTTTGCCCAAGGGGCATAAAAACATTGTATCCATTCCGGTCATGGACCGAAAAGGCTTTTCATTTTTCATTGGTGATGGTTCCTGCAAAATTTATTTCAGAAATAAACAAAGTGGGCACTGCTACATTGTTAAATGGATTGTATCATCTAAATCTCAGCAACAAAGTAGTTGTGAATACTATGACTAGAAAACATGGTAGGGATGAAACTAATCAAGTTTTGAAATGGCATCTTAGACTTGGTCATGTTGGTCAGACCAAGGTTTACAAGATGGAAAAAGATGGACTTATGGGTCCATTGGGATCAGATCCCTTTCCTACTTGTGAATCTTGCCTTAAAGGCAAAATGACTAAGTCCCCCTTCACAGGGAATTTTGAAAGAGCCGCTGATAAACTGGGATTAATCCATACCGACGTATGTGGTTCTTTGAAAGCTGTACGTGACGGATATACGTTTATAAATGGTCATACTAGGTATGGTTGTGTATACTTAATGAAACATAAAACCGAGACCTTTGACAAATTCCAGGAATTTGAGGCCCTAGTCCAGAAACAAACTGGTAATCATATCAAAGCACTTCGGTCGGACCGAGGTGGCGAGTATATGAGTACGGAGTTTGACGAGTTCCTTAAGGAACATGGAATAGTTTCACAACTAACACCTCCAGGTACTCCTCAGTTACATGGTGTGTCAGAAAGAAGGAACCGGACCTTTTTGAACATGGTCCGTTCCATGCTGGGCTATACTGACTTACCGATTTATTTGTGGGGGTATACACTCCTGACTGCCGCTTACATATTGAACAGATGTCCTTCCAAATCCGTTCCTAAAACTCCACATAAGATGTGGGAGGGCAGGAAACCAAGTCTTAATCACATTAGGATTTGTGGATGTCCCGCCAATGTCAAGAAAACTAAGGTGGAGAAGTTGGAAGCTAGGTCCGCGAAGGGACGTTTCATTGGATTCCCGTCTGGGATGATGGGATATCTATTCTACATGCCCGAAGATCGAAAGATCGTTGTTGCTTTACAAGCACACTTCCTGGAAGATGAGTTCATTCAGGAAGGCGGAGCAGGTAGAAGTATTTCTTTAGAAGAATATAATGAAACTCCTCGGGAGACACCTGTGCAAGAAACTGGAACTGAACCTTCTGAAACACAAGTACAACCACCTCGTAGGTCTAGTAGGGTGTCTCAATGACCTAATAGGTATAGTTTTATGCACTTGGAGGAACTGGATTTCCTCGAGGTTCCAAGTGATAAACAAGAGGCCTACCCGCGACCAATGACCTAGCAATGGTGGATGTAGACTCCATAAAATGGACTGTAGCAGTCTTCATGTAGTTGGGACCTTCATTTTGACGAGACGGTCAAAGAGTTTGACTTCCTGCAAAATGAAGAGGAATCTTGTGTATACAAGAGGGTTAGTGGGAGCAAGATCACATTCTAAGTACTATGCGTAGATGACATTCTACTAATAGGAAATGATGTGGGAATGCTCAGTTCTGGGAAAGCTTGGCTTTCGAGTAATTTATCCATGAAAGACTTGGGAGAAGAAACCTATATTCTTGGGATTCGACTCTACTAGGATAGATCGAAGAGAATGACAAGTTTTTCTATATAGATTAGATCTTAAAGAGAGTTCTTTCCAATGCGACATGGAATAAAACTCACCTTGAAGATGTGTCCTCATAGTGAGCAACAATGAAAGGAAATGAGTTATATACCATATGCTTCGGCAGTGGGTAGTTTTACATATACTTTATTGTGTACGAAACCTGATATTGCACATGCTGGGAGCGTGGTAAGTAGGTTTTGGGCTAACCCAGTTCGGGAACATTAGACTGCCATAAAGAACGTTCTCAACTACTTTAGAAGGACTAGAGATCTGGTTCTTATATATGGTGGTGGAGAACTGAATGTAATGAGATTCACTGACTTCCAAGGATAGAAAGACGATTCTATGTCTACTTCTGGCTACATTTACTCTTAATGGAGGAGCAGTATCATGGCATAGTGCCAAGTATAGCGCGACTGCTAATTTCACCTGTTAGGCTGAGTATAGAGCGGCCTCGGAGGCCTCCAAAGGAAGAATTTAGAAGTTACTGGGTAAACTTCACGTGACACCTTGTGCTGCGCTGCCAGTGCGGTAGCACAGACCTAGGATCCGAGGTTTCACAACAGTACCAAACATATTGAGAGAGAGTATCATCTCGTAAGAGCATTCATTCGCAAAGAGATACATTGTGATGCATAGAGTAGAGTCAGCCGACTATGTCGCTGATCCACTGACCAAGCCACTTTCTCAGATTAGCTTGGAGCGTCATCTGGAGAACATGGGTATTAGATACCATAGTGTGTGGCATTGAGTGCAAGTGGGAGATTATTGGGAGTATGCCCTCGAATGCCACTCAGAGGATGATTGAGTGAGGGCATTGTACTTGTAATTATGTAAATTACTAATATAAGGCAATGGATGTTTCTTTATTTACTGGTAGTTACTGGCATTCCTAACTTGTAAATATACATATAGAAACTAGTCCGTGTATTTGAGAGCAAAACGTTCCACTCCCTGTTGGATAAGAGGGTCGGCACTGGAAAGGTTTATAGCTCAAATACTTAATCGTTCGCAAGTCGATGAAACTTGACTGGGCGTTAAGTTTATGTGAAGACTTGTATGACGTGTTTTTTGACATGGAGAGTGCCTGTCAAACACTAATGGTTAGTGGGAGCACACGTTATAGGTATGCTAATTGGATTAGTATACTCGAACCGACTTACCCTCGATTCGTCACACGGATTTCACTCCGGGACAGTCAATGACGGAATCGAAAGGTTGTGATAGGTATTCGTGAACCTTCGACTTGAGGATTTAGTAGGGATGTGCTTGTGACGTCAAGATTTTCATTAGAGTAGTTCGACCCTGTAAACCGGAAGTCGGGGGTCAACCTCGACGTGCATCTTGACGGGCAAGTAGCAGGTCCTACTGAATACCAAGATAGAATTCTTTCTCCCGTTAGTGAGCGGGTTATATGTCCTATGCGGTTATTGACATATGAGATAATAAGTCTTTAGCCAAAGCATTTGAGCTAGTTGTATTAGATACACGACAGCTCAATGATCTCAATTTTCATTAACGCATGCATAGCGTCAAGTACAGATAGGGTTTGACTGCCGTGACCCTATAACTTGATCGGGACATTTGAAAGAAGGGTTTATACGTTTATTGGTATTCACGACAGAATGGTTCTTGAATGATCCCAATCATTCGTTCTCAGTTGGGGTACAGTGTAGGCCGCCAGGCTAGCTAGGTGGTGCTACTACTCTTTGGTTCCTCCCATTGCTGACTGGGACGAACCTACCGAGTCGTGCAATAGGATTGACGACGGAATGAATCAAGCTAATTCTCTCATTATGTGTATTAGATATTGGATATCTAAATTTGGGACATTAGATGTCTAAATCAATTTATTGGATAAATTGATTTACGGCTTAATGAATTAAATATATCATTGGGTGATTAATTTAATTCATGGAAATAATTATTTATTGGAGAAATTAATTATGTTATAATGTATTTGATATGATGAAATTAATTGGATTAATTAAACTATACAAATACATCGGGACGGAATTGGAGTTTATCTGTTTGGACTCTCGAGAGTCCGAAACGAACCGAACTCATCCGTTTCTCCATGGGATGCCCCCCATTTCTAGACACCTTTCTTTTGGACTCTTGTCTCCATTCTTTAATGGATGATAATTGTGGAGGTGGGGTTGATTCTCATTTGATGAGCTGTGACATGTGAAGAAGTATTGAATAAAAAGAAAAAGACTTCATCTCACCTACACTTGACAATTCATACGTGAGTTGTATTAGTTGGATAGAGAGAACATTGAATTCATTTTCATATCACTCAAGTCTTCTTCTTCATCTTCTTCATTTTTGTTCTTGAGTTTTCTTGGAGAAAATTCAAGATATATTGAGAGAGAGAGATTATACACTTAGAGTGTAATAATAAAAAGCTTCATCACCTAGCTCTAGCCGTATCCTCGGAGGATAGCAAGGTGTTGTCATTCTGTTCGTTTTTCCGGCGCGTGGCAAGTAGAGACGCGGTGCTTTCGGCATTCGATCATTCAAGGGCTTGAAGCGGAATAGATTCGTAGAGATCAAGCAAAGCTTGGGGAATAGCTCAAGAGAAGGTTATCCATCTAATCAACGGACTACAAGGGTGAGTTTCTATATCTCTTGTTATTCATTTTGATATTCGTATATACGTAGCTCGATCGATCCTCGTAGGGATTCAGATCGAATTAATTTTCATTTTACCGCTTCCGCTGGGCCTTCGTTTTAGGCACCGAATCCCAACACAAGTCATATGGGCAGTCTGCCTAAAGTCCAAGGTAGCTGCTGGTAGCCAGCTGTGCGGTCCAATGAGGAGCCAGCACGCATCCGGAGTTGCTATCACAGGCGGTCCCACGGACACCTTTCGGCGGGCCTGTCGGCTGGTGGGAAGATGCTGACAGGCTATGGTCAACGATCCGTGAAAAGCGGATCTTGTCCGGGCACTGCACGTGGGGTCTGTCCTGAGGTTCGGCCTTTGCCTACTGGGTGATCATCGGCTTCGAGCGGCCTGAGGCGGTCGGCATTGGTCGGTCACCAAGGGTCGATCGGCAAGTCACCAGGGGTCGATCGGCAAGTGCCGGGAGATGATCGTCTGCTAGTCGGCCACCAAGAGTCGATCGCCAAGTACCGAGTGGCGATCGTCTTAGATGTCGATCGCTCGGCACCGGGACTTGTCCTGGGAACTTCGGTTGGCCGATCTGCCTTGGCTGCTCGGCTATGGCTAGGTCGCCTGGTCTTTGGTCGGCAGTTCTGCCTTGGCTGCTCGGCAATGGCTAGGTCGCCCGATCTCTGAGGCGATCGCCGGTCGGAGAGTATAATTCTCGACACAACAATTGCCCCCCAGCTTGCTCCGATGTTGAAGACATGGGGCGAGGTGGTTCTTGCTGGCGATCGTGTAAGATGAGGACGGGCAACCCATTGAGCTGACTTTTGATCCGGACTTGGGCGATCTGGTCGATTGGCTAGCTATCTTTCGGTCTTGCACCTGCAAAAAACAACATTAGCCGATCCCCCTTAGAAACTTGATGGTTTCGTCGTTTTGAGGAATCGTGAACAGTCGCGGAGTTCGATGGACCGACTCCATGACCGTGTCTTGTGCGCGAACGACATTGACTGTCTCGTGACTCATTTTATTGTGAGGGTCCTCTGTTAGACTGCGCCTCGCCTCGTATTTAAACGAAAGGCGTGCGGTCTTGGTCTAGAGGAGTCCTTGCGCGGGGCGTCGTCGGATTAATCAACTCCACTTCCACGGCTTGTTAGCTCTGCTTCCACCTCGGCCCACCATGAAGATGGCGAACCTCGACGGTGTACGTTGAGACGGGGGTAGTGACACGTCGCATTGTCCGGGTTCACCACGTTAGATGATGAACCTTTGAGGGTGGGTGATCGTGTCCGCTGATTAATTTTGGAGGGCCCTCAGACTACGCCGGCCTCGTATTTAAACAAAGGGCGGGCGATCTTGGCCCAAAGGGACCTTGCATGGCCGAAACAGCCAGTTCCATCGACTACCAGGACCATGGCTGTATGCTGTGCGGTGGAGGCGATCTCGTGCCTTAGTCCATCATGTTAGATGGTGAACTGTCGATGGCGAACGAGTCCTCCGGGTTTGGTGATGTAGCTTGATGATGGCGATCGGGCTGGAAGACTGGTGATCGTCGTCCGGCTGCCGATCGCATTATAAGTTGATATCGGCGATCGGGCTGGCGGGCTGGAGATCGTCACTCGGGCGCCGATCGCGCTGCTCATAGGCTAAGAAGAAACCTTTGCCTGGCCAGAAAGTCTGCGGCCTTAGCTCAGAAGGTCGCGTAGGTCGAGGGTTGGTCCTTCGTAAGATGCCTGAACATAGGCAAAAGACCATGGAATCCTCCTAGGACCGAGTAGAGGGCGATCTCATCGCTTATGGGTTCGCCGTTGAGGATGATCTCGTCTACCCAGTCGATGTAGTCCGAGTCGGACTCATCTTCCCCTTGCTCGATTCGCATCATGCGATGGGGACCTTCTGGCCGAGCGACCCTGGTGGAGAAGTACTCTGTGAAGACGTTCGCCAGTTGGTTAAAGGAGCCGATGGACCGAGGCGGCAATGAGGCGTACCACCTGTGGGCAAGGTCGTCCAGCGTCAGAGGGAACATTCGGCACCTGGTCGCGTCAGATGCCCCACACCCGGTCATTTAGATGTTGAACTTGTTCAGGTGTGTTTCGGGGTCCGATCTCCCCTCGTACAGAGGTGTTTGAGGAGGAGCGATCTTCTGCTGCACGGGGACGAGCTCGATGTGGACTGCGAGCGGCTCGCTCGGCTTGACGATCTTGTTCTTGGCGCCTGTCCCGGATTCCAGGAGCGCCTTCATGTCGTCAAGCTGGCATTGCATCGGCCATCGCCGTGGCTTGGTCGCTCGTGGATCGGCTGTGGGAGCGGGAGCCGAGGCGATCGTGTACCGATCTCCTGACTCTACTACTGCCGACCTCGACTATTTGGCGAGGGGGAGCCAGACGGCTGGGCTGCCTTCTGGGAGTCGGATAGGCCGAGCTCCTGGTGACGGACTCGAGCTCCGTCGTCTCCTGGATGGGGCCGGACTGCCCCGGTCTCCAAGATGGGTCGCTGCCCAGGGGATCGAAAACAAAGGTGCCCCGGCTGGCGAGCGCCTCGCCTTGCGAACGGGAACCTCCTGGCGATCGCTCGGTCAGCAACGCCTTGAACTTCCGTTTGGTCTTCCGACGGATGGCCGAGGGGGTGATAGCGGGAGGCACGTCGAGAGCACTCCGTCGCTCCTGTATGACGGCCATGGCCTCCTCGATCTATTCCGCGGTTCGGAACCGATCGAGCGAGAGACTTGGGCCGACCCCCAGGGGCGTGTAAAAAGACCCTGTTAATCCATCTCTTGAGCGAAGCCTTGGTGTTCTTGCTCTCGGCCGATCGTCTTCTGTATGAGAGAGGCTGAGGGAGAAGAATGAACCGAGAGATAGCTGTTGCCAAGAGTAGGAAAGCCAAGTTGTTTGTATTGCTTGTTCAGAGAGGAAAAATCCGATGGGAATCCGAGAGCTGTCCAAGTGCAGGGAGCCTTCTATTTATAGGGGCTGAGGAGCCTTGATTCCTGGCGGGCGATCGCCTTTCGGCCAATAAAATAATGGGGCGATCGTCTTCAAGTCACATGGGTAGTCTGCCTAAAGTCCAAGGCGTGGCGGCCAATGTATGCGGTCCAATGAGGAGCCAGCACGCGTTCGGAGTTGCTGTCACAGGCGGTCCCACGGACACCTTTCGGCGGGCCTGTCGGCTGGTGGGAAGATGCTGACAGGCTGTGGTCAACGATCCGTGAAAAGCGGATCTTGTTCGGGCACTGCACGTGGGGTCTGTCCTGAGGTTCGGCCTTTGCCGACTGGGTGATCATCGGCTTCGAGCGGCATGAGGCGGTCGGCATTGGTCGGTCACCAAGGGTCGATCGGCAAGTCACCAGGGTCGATCGGCAAGTGCCGGGAGATGATCGTCTGCTAGTCGGCCACCAGGAGTCGATCGCCAAGTACCGAGAGGCAATCGTCTTAGATGTCGATCGCTCGGCACCGGGACTTGTCCTGGGACCTTCGGCTGGCCGATCTGCCTTGGCTGCTCGGCTATGGCTAGGTCGCCTGGTCTCTGGTCGGTAGTTCTGCCTTGGCTGCTCGGCAATGGCTAGTTCGCCCGATCTCTGAGGCGATCGCCGGTCGGAGAGTATAATTCTCGACACAATAAAAGGTTTTGTGAATCAGGACTTGAGGTCTTAAAGGTTTTGAAAATCTAAAAATTCCCGAGATGATAATCTTATTTTCGAATGCTTCATAGCTTATCTTCCCTTGTGAAAACCTCCTAGAAATATTTTGATACTTGATTATTATATTGGATTCACGATTATTATTTGCTTGTTACATTTCGTGTGATTTGATACTTGCACTAGTAAAACAGTGAAGTTTTACTAACCCCCGAGTAATCGGGGGGTGGATGTCTGTTTTGCGTCCAGGTACATGCAGATTCAGGGGAGCAGTCACAGGATTGGCACAAGAGGATGACGAGCTGCGATACTAATCATGAGTCGAGAGTTGTTTTTATTTTTGTTGTGTTGTTAGAGTTGATTGGGTTGTGTGACCTCATCGGTCTGTGTATTCACGTGTAAGTGACCATATCGGTCTGTATCATTTTATTGTTTGACCCTGGCTGGGCAAGCATTTGGTTGTTTATGGATGTTTAGCCTGGTAGATCCTTGTGGAAAGGGTCTACAGCGTGTAATATTCCCATAAGGTTTTGGGGGTGTTACAGTAGTACACGAGTTATGGAGGAAAATCGAGGTGGCCCATTTTTGGATATTTTTTTTCATAATTTGTCCTTATGGATTTATAAAATTAAATCCGCATTTATTTGGGGTCATTTGAAGCCAAATCGAAGCTGATACGGCTAGAACTCGATTTTTAGATAATTCTCGTATTGGGTAGTACACAGGTTATGGAGGAAAATTTAGGCGGTCCGTTTTTGGATATTTTTTCATAATTTGTCCTTGTGGATTTATAAAATTAAATACACGTTTATTTGGGTTCATCCGGAACCGAATCGGAGCTGATATGGTTGGAACTCAGTTTTCGGATAATTCTCATAGAGGATAGTACACGGGTTATGGAGGAAAATTAAGGCGGCCCATTTTTGGATATTTTTTCATAATTTGTCCCTATGGATTTATAAAATTGAATACGCATTTATTTAGGTTCATCCGGACCTGAATCGGAGCTGATACGGCTGAACTCGGTTTTCGGATAATTCTCATAGGGGGTACACGAGTTATGGAGGAAAATCGAAGCGGCCCATTTTTGGATATTTTTTTATAATTTGTCCCTATGGATTTATAAAATTGAATACGCATTTATTTGAGGTAATTCGGAGCCGAACTGGAGCTGATATGGCTGGAACTCGGTTTTCGGATAATTCTCAAAGGCAGAGGTTATGGAGGAAAATCGAGGCGGCCCTTTTATATATATTTTTTCATAATTTGTCCCTATGGATTTATAAAATTGAATACGCATTTATTTGAGGTCAGCCGGAGCCGAATTAGAGCTGATATGGCTTGAACTCGATTTTTAAAAATTCTCATAGAGGGTAGTACACGGGTTATGGGGAAAAATTGAGACGACCAGTTTTTCGATTTTTTTCATAATTTGTCCCTATGGGTTTATAAAATTGAATACGCATTTATTTCGTTCATCCGGACCTGAATCGGAGCTGATATAGATGGAACTCGGTTTTCGGATAATTCTCATAGGGGGTAGTACACGAGTTATGGAGGATAATCGAGGTGGCTCATTTTTGGATATTTTTTCATAATTTGTCCCTATGGATTTATAAAATTAAATCCGCGTTTATTTGGGGTCATTCGTAGCCAAATCGAAGCTGATACGGTTAGAACCCGATTTTTAGATAATTCTCATATTGGGTAGTACACAGGTTATGGAGGAAAATTTAGGCGGCCCGTTTTTTGGATATATTTTCATAATTTATCCTTGTCGATTTATAAAATTGAATACGCATTTATTTGGATTCGTCCGGACCTGAATCGGAGCTGATACAGCCGGAACTCGGTTTTCGGATAATTCTCATAGGGGGTTGTATATGAATTATGGAGGAAAATCGAGGTGGCTCATTTTTGGATATTTTTTCATAATTTGTCTCTATGGATTTATAAAATTAAATCCGCGTTTATTTGGGGTCATCTAAAGCCAAATCAAAGCTAATACGACTAGAACTCGATTTTTAGATAATTCTCATATTGGATAGTACACAGGTTATGGAGGAAAATTTAGGTGGCCCGTTTTTTGGATATATTTTCATAATTTGTCCTTGTGAATTTATAAAATTGAATACACATTTATTTGGGTTCATCCGGACCCGAATCAGAGCTCATATGGCCGGAACTGGGTTTTCGGATAATTGTCAAAGGGTAGTACACGAGTTATGGAGGTAAATCAAGGTGGCCCATTTTTGGGTATTTTTTTCATAATTTGTCCCTATGGATTTATAAGATTGAATACGTCTTTATTTGAGGTCATACGGAGCCGAATCGGAGCTGATACGGCTGGAACTCAGTTTTCGGATAATTCGCATAGAGGGTAGTACACGGGTTATGGAGGAAAATTGAGGCGGCCCATTTTTTGGATATTTTTTTCATAATTTGTCCCTATGGATTTATAAAATTGAATACGGATTTATTTGGATTCGTCCGGACCTGAATCGGAGCTGATACAGTCGGAACTCGGTTTTCGAATAATTCTCATAGGGGGTTGTATAAGTATTATGGAGGAAAATCGAGGTGGCTCATTTTTGAATATTTTTTTCATAAATTGTCTCTATGGATTTATAAAATTAAATCCGCGTTTATTTGGGGTCATCTAAAGCCAAATCGAAGCTAATACGACTAGAACTCGATTTTTAGATAACTCTCATATTGGATAGTACACAGGTTATGGAGGAAAATTTAGGTGGCCCGTTTTTTGGATATATTTTCATAATTTGTCCTTGTGAATTTATAAAATTGAATACGCGTTTATTTGGGTTCATCCAGACCCGAATCAGAGCTGATATGGCCGGAATTGGGTTTTCGGATAATTCTCATAGGGTAGTACACGAGTTATGGTGGAAAATAGAGGTGGCCCATTTTTGGGTATCTTTTCATAATTTGTCCCTATGGATTTATAAGATTGAATACGTGTTTATTTGAGGTCATACGGAGCCGAATCGGAGCTGATACGGCTAGAACTCAGTTTTCGGATAATTATCATAGAGGGTAGTACACGGGTTGTGGAGGAAAATTGAGGCGGCCCATTTTTTGGATATTTTTTCATAATTTGTCCTTATGGATTTATAAAATTAAATACACATTTATTTGGATTCATTCGGACTTGAATCGGAGATGATACACCTGGAACTCGGTTTTCGGATAATTTTCATAGGGGGTAGTGTTGTGTCAAGTTTTAACACCTTCCGACCGGCGATCGCCTCCGAGGCCGAGCGACCGACTTACTGCCGAGCGACCAAGGCGAGTCTGCCGACCAGCGATCAGGCGACCGAGCCCTAACCCAGCGGACATGCTAGACTGGCCAACCGAAGGTCCCAGGACAAGTCCCGGTGCCGAGCGATCAACCTCAGATACGATCGTCTCTCGGTACTCGGCGACCGACTCCTGGCGACCGACATCTGGCGACCCTCTATCGGCATCTGCCGATCGACCCTTGGTGACCGACCATTGGCGACCTCGGATGATCAGCCAGGGACGACCGCTCATGTCGATCACCACCGATGGACATCCAGTCGGCGAAGGCCGAGCCTCAAGACTGGCACCATGTGCAAAGGCCGGGACAAGATCCGCGAATCCCGGGCCATTGACCACAATCTGGCAGATTCTCTCCACCACCGGACAGCCGAAAAGCCGTCGGTAGGGCCGCATGTTGGCCCTGCTCCGACACGTGATGGCTCCTTATTGGACCGCCACCGCACCAGCCATCGCATTCGACTTTATTCGACAAACACCTCTTCCTTCGACTTTAGCCCGACGGCTAGGAGATCGGCAGATTATTATATTGGCCAAGCGGTGATCGGCAATTATTCTAATGGCCGCAGACGATCGCCACTACAGATGTGACCGGCCCCTATATAAGCAAGGCACCCTGCACTTGGACACTCCTTCAAAGAATACCGCGATTCAAGCACACTATACGTAAGAAAACATTAAGCACTTGGCTAACATCCAACTCTTGGCAACGGCTTTCTTTCGGTCTTACTTCTCCCGGCCTTTTCTCCTCGAGCAGATTATCGGCGGGACGAAGAACACCAAGCTTCGCTCAAGAGCCGGATTAACAGAGTCTTTTTACACTCATTGTATTTAGATTTCTCTCATTAATACTTGTATCCACGAATATTTGTATTAATAACATCTCGCGAGAGCATTCAAGCCCGGGCCTAACAAACCCGGCAAATCTTGTATTAATTATCTTCTCTCGGAAGTGCTCCCGCAATTGTTGTTTGTTGTCCGTCTTCCAGCAGTATTAATCTTCGGATAAATATTTTGGGCAACAACAATTGGCGCTAGAGGAAGGGGGTCCAACCCTCAATTTTTTATACCTACCGTCCCGAAGAACACTCACTGTTCTCGGGGCAGATACTTGAAGTGACACTCACTGCACTTCAAAGAAATCCTTCAGAAATCATGTCTTCCGCATCCGCGTCGAAGAAAGCCGCTGATCAGCCGGCCAAACCCCCTGTTCCGTCCCAGTCCGAGCCGCAGCCGATGGTGGAAGGTAGCCGCCGCGGTCAGAGACGCTCGATCCCGTCCCTGGACGGCGGCCCAAGCCTCTCGCTCGATCGGTTCCGAACCAAGGAACAGATCGAAGGGGCCCTGGCCGTCCTACAGGAGCGACGGAGTGCTCTCGACGCGCCTCCAGCTACCGCCCCCCCGGTCTCTCGCCGGAAGATCAAGCGGAAGCTCAAGGCACTACTGGCCGAGCAATCGCCAGGAGGCTCTCGCCCGCAACAAGAGGCGCTCGGCAGCCGGGGCACGTCTGTCTTCGATCGCCTGGGCAGCGACCCGACCTGGCGACCGGGCGATCGGCCCGGCTACGAGGCAGCGGAGTTGGTGTCCGTCACCGAGCTCGGCCTACCCGGCTCCCACAAGGCGATCCAACCGCCCGGCTCCCGCCGCCAAATTCCCGAGTCGGCGGCGGGGTGCAGAGATCGGTAGACGATCGCCTCGGCCCCCGCTCCCAGAGCCGATCCACAAGCAGCCGAGCCGCGGCGATCGCCGTGATGCAATGTCAGATCGACGACATGAAGGCGCTCCTGCAATCCGGTGCAGGCGCCACCAAGACGATCGCCGCGCCGAGCGAGCCGCTCGCGATCGACATCGAGCTCGCCCGTGCAAAGACAAGATCGCTCCTCCTCGTACACCGTGTACCGGGCGATCGGACCCCCAAGCACACCTGCACAAGTTCAACATCTACATGACCGGGTGTGGGGCATCGGACGCGACCCGGTGCCGAATGTTCCCTCTGACGCTAGACGACCTCGCCCACCGGTGGTACACCTCATTGCCACCTCGGTCCATATGCTCCTTTAACGAGCTGGCGCACGTCTTCACGGAATACTTCGCCACCAGGCCGCTCGGCGAAGGTCCCCATCGCATGTGGCGGATCGTGCAAGGAGAACAGAGTCCGACTCGGACTACATCGACCGGGTTGACATGATCATCCTCACGGCGAGCCCGTAGCGATGAGACCGCCTCTACGCGGTCTAGGAGGTTTTCGTGGCTTCGCCTATGTTCAGCATCTCACGAAGACCCTACCGACGAGCTACGCAGCCTTCCGGGCAGGCCGTAGATTTCTGTCTGTGCAAAGGCTTCTACTTGCCCTAGGATTAGAACGATCGGCACACGCGCGACGACCTCCAGACTCCCAGCCCGATCGCTACTACCCAGCAGAGCCGGAGGACTCGATCCCCGCCTACAGTCCATTCTAACATGAGTGACTAGCCGCCGCCCGATCGCCAATTTCGACCTACGAATAAAGCGATCGGCCGCCGAGCGACGATCGCCGCCTTCCGGCCGATCGCAACATCATCAAGAACCCGGTGGACACGATCGCCATCTACATCCAAAGATATAACATGACGGACTAAGGCATAAGATCGCCTCCACCGCACATCATAAAGCCATGGCCCTGGCAGTCGATGGAACCGGCTGCTTCGGCCATGCAAGGTCCCTTTCGGCCGAGATCGCCCGCCCTTCGTTTAAATACGAGGCCGGCGTAGTCGGAGGGCTCTCCAACATTAATCAGTGGACTCATTCCACAACCCCGTCTCAACGTACACCGACGAGGTCGGCCATCTCCATGGCTGGCCGAGGTGGAAGCAGAGCTAACAAGCCGCGGGCGTGGAGTTGATTCATCCGACGCTGCCCCGCGCAAGGACTCCTCTAGACCGAGACCGCACGCCTTTCGTTTAAATACAAGGCGAGGCGCAGCCTAACAGAGGACCCTCATAATAAAGTGAGTCACGAGGCACTCATTGTCTTTGTGCACCAAGACACGGTCATGGGGTCGGTCCATCGATCTCCGCGACTGTGCACGATTCCTCAAGCAAGCGAAACCACCAAGTTTCCTTGGGGGATCGGCCAATGTTGTTTTTGCGGTACAAGACCGAAAGATAGCTAAGCCAATCGACCATGATAGCCCAAGTCCGAGTCCTAAGTCACTCGGATCGCCCGTCCTCATCCATACACGATCACCGGAAGAACCACCTCGCCCCATGTCTTCAACATAGGAGCAAGTCGGGGCAATTGTTGTGTCAAGTTTTAACACCTTCCGACCGCGATCGCCTCCGAGGCCGAGCGACCGACTTACTGCTGAGCGACCAAGGCAAGTCTGCCAACCAGCGATCAGCGACTGAGCCCTAACCCACGGACATGCTAGATCCAACCAAGGTCCCAGGACAAGTCCCGGTGCCGAGCGATCAACCTCGATACGATCGTCTCTCGGTACTCGGCCAAACTCTGGCGACCGACATCTGGCGACCCTCTATCGGCATCCGCCGATCGACCCTTGGTGACCGACCATTGGCGACCCGCCCTTGGTGACCGACCATTGGCGACCTCGGATGATCGCCAGGGACGACCGCTCATGTCGATCACCACCGATGGACATCCAATCGGCAAAGGCCGAGCCTCAAGACGGCACCATGTGCAAAGGCCGACAAGATCCGCGAATCCCGGGCCATTGACCACAATCTGGCAGATTCTCTCCACCACTGACAGCAGCCGCCGAAAGTCGGTAGGGCCGCATGTTGGCCCGGCTCGGACACGTGATGGCTCCTTATTGACCGCCCTTGGTAGCACCAAATGCATTGGACTTTATTCGGACAGCCAGCCTCTTCCTTGGACTTTAGCCCGACAGCCTAGGAGATCGGCAGATTATTATATTGGCCGACACGCGGTCGGCAGATTATTCTAATGGCCGGCAGATGATCGGCCACTACAGGACAGGACCCGGCTGCCCCTATATAAGCAAGGCACCCTGCACTTGGACACTCCTTCAGCAATACTGTGATTCAAGCACACTATACAGAAGCAAACATTAAGCACTTGGCTAACATCCAACTCTTGGCAACGGCTTTCTTTCGGTCTTACTTCTCCCGGCCTTTTCTCCTCGAGCAGATTATCGGCGGGACGAAGAACACCAAGCTTCGCTCAAGAGCCGGATTAACAGAGTCTTTTTACACTCATTGTATTTAGATTTCTCTCATTAATACTTGTATCCACGAATATTTGTATTAATAACATCTCGCGAGAGCATTCAAGCCCGGGCCTAACAAACCCGGCAAATCTTGTATTAATTATCTTCTCTCGGAATTGCTCCCGCAATTGTTGTTTGTTGTCCGTCTTCCAGCAGTATTAATCTTCGGATAAATATTTTGGGCAACAACAGGTAGTACACGAGTTATGGAGGAAAATCGAGGTGGCCCATTTTTGGATATTTTTTTTCATAATTTTTCCTTATGGAATTATAAAATTAAATCCGCGTTTATTTGGGGTCATTTGAAGCCAAATCGAAGCTGATACGGCTAGAACTCGATTTTTAGATAATTCTCGTATTGGGTAGTACACAGGTTATGGAGGAAAATTTAGGCGGTCCGTTTTTGGATATTTTTTCATAATTTGTCCTTGTGGATTTATAAAATTGAATACGCGTTTATTTGGGTTCATTCAAAACCGAATTGGAGCTGATATGCCAGAACTGGGTTTTCGGATGATTCTCATAGGTTAGTACACAAGTTATGGTGGAAAATTGAGGTGGCCTATTTTTGGGTATTTTTTTCGTAATTTGTCCCTATGCATTTATAAGATTGAATACGTGTTTATTTGAGGTCATCCAGAGCCGAATCGGAGCTGATACGGTTGGAACTCAGTTTTCGGATAATTTTCATAGAGGGTAGTACACGGGTTATGGAGGAAAAATAAGGCGGCCCATTGTTTGGATATCTTTTCATAATTTGTCCTTATGGATTTATAAAATTGAATACGCGTTTATTTGGGTTCATCCGGACCTGAACCGGAGCTGATACAGCTGGAACTTGGTTTTCGAATAATTTTCATAGGGGGTAATACACGAGTTATGGAGGAAAATCGAGGTGGCCCATTTTTGGATATCTTTTCATAATTTGTCCCTATGGATTTATAAGATTGAATACGTGTTTATTTGAGGTCATCCGGAGCCGAATCGGAGCTGATACGGCTAGAACTCAGTTTTCGGATAATTATCATAGAGGGTAGTACACGGGTTGTGGAGGAAAATTGAGGCGGCCCATTTTTTGGATATTTTTTCATAATTTGTCCTTATGGATTTATAAAATTGAATACGCATTTATTTGGATTCATCCGAACCTGAATCGGAGCTGATACAACTGGAACTCGGTTTTCGGATAATTTTCATAGGCGGTAGTACACGAGTTATGGAGGAAAATCGAGGTGGCCCATTTTTGGATATTTTTTTCATAATTTGTCCTTATGAATTTATAAAATTAAATCCGCGTTTATTTGGGGTCATTTGAAGCCAAATCGAAGCTTATACGGCTAGAACTCGATTTTTAGATAATTCTCGTATTGGGTAGTACACAGGTTATGGAGGAAAATTTAGGCGGTCCGTTTTTGGATATTTTTTTTCATAATTTGTCCTTGTGGATTTATAAAATTGAATACGCATTTATTTGGGTTCATCCGGAACCGAATCGAAGCTGATATGGCCGAAACTGGGTTTTTGGATGATTCTCATAGGGTAGTACACAAGTTATGGTGGAAAATTGAGGTGGCCTATTTTTGGGTATTTTTTTCGTAATTTGTCCCTATGCATTTATAAGATTGAATACGTGTTTATTTGAGGTCATCCAGAGCCGAATCGGAGCTGATACGGTTGGAACTCAGTTTTCGGATAATTCTCATAGAGGGTAGTACACGGGTTATGGAGGAAAAATAAGGCGGCCCATTTTTTGGATATCTTTTCATAATTTGTCCTTATGGATTTATAAAATTGAATACGCGTTTATTTGGGTTCATCCGACTGAATCGGGTGATCTGTTGGAACTTGGTTTTCGAATAATTCTCATAGGGGGTAATACACGAGTTATGGAGGAAAATCGAGGTGGCCCATTTTTGGATATCTTTTCATAATTTGTCCCTATGGATTTATAAGATTGAATACGTGTTTATTTGAGGTCATCCGGAGCCGAATCGGAGCTGATACGGCTAGAACTCAGTTTTCGGATAATTATCATAGAGGGTAGTACACGGGTTGTGGAGGAAAATTGATGCGGCCCATTTTTTGGATATTTTTTCATAATTTGTCCTTATGGATTTATAAAATTGAATACGCATTTATTTGGATTCATCCGGACCTGAATCGGAGCTGATACAGCTGGAACTCGGTTTTCGGATAATTTCCATAGGGGGTAGTACACGAGTTATGGAGGAAAATCGAGGTGGCCCATTTTTGGATATTTTTTTCATAATTTGTCCTTATGGATTTATAAAATTAAATCCGCGTTTATATGGGGTCAGTTGAAGCGAAATTGAAGCTGATACGGCTAGAACTCGATTTTTAGATAATTCTCGTATTGGGTAGTACACAGGTTATGGAGGAAAATTTAGGCGGTCCGTTTTTGGATATTTTTTTTCATAATTTGTCCTTGTGGATTTATAAAATTGAATACGCATTTATTTGGGTTCATCCGGAACCGAATCGAAGCTGATATGGCCGAAACTGGGTTTTTGGATGATTCTCATAGGGTAGTACACAAGTTATGGTGGAAAATTGAGGTGGCCTATTTTTGGGTATTTTTTCGTAATTTGTCCCTATGCATTTATAAGATTGAATACGTGTTTATTTGAGGTCATCCAGAGCCGAATCGGAGCTGATACGGTTGGAACTCAGTTTTCGGATAATTCTCATAGAGGGTAGTACACGGGTTATGGAGGAAAAATAAGGCGGCCCATTTTTTGGATATCTTTTCATAATTTGTCCTTATGGATTTATAAAATTGAATACGCGTTTATTTGGGTTCATCCGACTGAATCGGGTAATACAGCTGGAACTTAGTTTTCGAATAATTCTCATAGGGGGTAATACACGAGTTATGGAGGAAAATCGAGGTGGCCCATTTTTGGATATCTTTTCATAATTTGTCCCTATGGATTTATAAGATTGAATACGTGTTTATTTGAGGTCATCCGGAGCCGAATCGGAGCTGATACGGCTAGAACTCAGTTTTCGGATAATTATCATAGAGGGTAGTACACGGGTTGTGGAGGAAAATTGAGGCGGCCCATTTTTTGGATATTTTTTCATAATTTGTCCTTATGGATTTATAAAATTGAATACGCATTTATTTGGATTCATCCGGACCTGAATCGGAGCTGATACAGCTGGAACTCAGTTTTCGGATAATTTTCATAGGCGGTAGTACACGAGTTATGGAGGAAAATCGAGGTGGCCCATTTTTGGATATTTTTTTCATAATTTGTCCTTATGAATTTATAAAATTAAATCCGCGTTTATTTGGGGTCATTTGAAGCCAAATCGAAGCTTATACGGCTAGAACTCGATTTTTAGATAATTCTCGTATTGGGTAGTACACAGGTTATGGAGGAAAATTTAGGCGGTCCGTTTTTGGATATTTTTTTTCATAATTTGTCCTTGTGGATTTATAAAATTGAATACGCATTTATTTGGGTTCATCCGGAACCGAATCGAAGTGATATGGCCGAAACCGGGTTTTGGATGATTCTCATAGGGTAGTACACAAGTTATGGTGGAAAATTGAGGTGGCCTATTTTTGGGTATTTTTTTCGTAATTTGTCCCTATGCATTTATAAGATTGAATACGTGTTTATTTGAGGTCATCCAGAGCCGAATCGGAGCTGATACGGTTGGAACTCGCTTTTGGATAATTCTCATAGAGGGTAGTACACGGGTTATGGAGGAAAAATAAGGCGGCCCATTTTTTGGATATCTTTTCATAATTTGTCCTTATGGATTTATAAAATTGAATACGCGTTTATTTGGTTTCATCCGACTGAATCGGGTAATCATTTGGAACTTAGTTTTCGAATAATTCTCATAGGGGGTAATACACGAGTTATGGAGGAAAATCGAGGTGGCCCATTTTTGGATATCTTTTCATAATTTGTCCCTATGGATTTATAAGATTGAATACGTGTTTATTTGAGGTCATCCGGAGCCGAATCGGAGCTGATACGGCTAGAACTCAGTTTTCGGATAATTATCATAGAGGGTAGTACACGGGTTGTGGAGGAAAATTGATGCGGCCCATTTTTTGGATATTTTTTCATAATTTGTCCTTATGGATTTATAAAATTGAATACGCATTTATTTGGATTCATCCGGACCTGAATCGGAGCTGATACAGCTGGAACTCGGTTTTCGGATAATTTCCATAGGGGGTAGTACACGAGTTATGGAGGAAAATCGAGGTGGCCCATTTTTGGATATTTTTTTTCATAATTTGTCCTTATGGATTTATAAAATTAAATCCGCGTTTATTTGGGGTCATTTGAAGCGAAATCGAAGCTGATACGGCTAGAACTCGATTTTTAGATAATTCTCGTATTGGGTAGTACACAGGTTATGGAGGAAAATTTAGGAGGTCCGGTTTTGGATATTTTTTTCATAATTTGTCCCTGTGGATTTATAAAATTGAATACGCATTTATTTGGGTTCATCCGGAACCGAATCGGAGCCGATATGGCGTAATCGGGTTTTCGGATGATTCTCATAGGGTAGTACACAAGTTATGGTGGAAAATTGAGGTGGCCTATTTTTGGGTATTTTTTCGTAATTTGTCCCTATGCATTTATAAGATTGAATACGTGTTTATTTGAGGTCATCTAGAGCCGAATCGGAGCTGATACGGTTGGAACTCAGTTTTCGGATAATTCTCATAGAGGGTAGTACACGGGTTATGGAGGAAAAATAAGGCGGCCCATTTTTTGGATATCTTTTCATAATTTGTCCTTATGAATTTATAAAATTGAATACGCGTTTATTTGGGTTCATCCGGACCTGAATCGGAGCTGATACAGCTGGAACTTGGTTTTCGAATAATTCTCATAGGGGGTAATACACGAGTTATGGAGGAAAATCGAGGTGGCCCATTTTTGGATATTTTTCATAATTTGTCCCTATGGATTTATAAAATTAAATCCACGTTTATTTGGGGTCATGTGAAGCCAAATCGAAGTTGATACGGCTAGAACTCGAATTTTAGATAATTCTCACATTGAGTAGTACACAGGTTATGGAGGAAAATTTTGGCGGCCCGTTTTTTGGATATTTCTTCATAATTTATCCTTATGGATTTATAAAATTGAATATGTGTTTATTTGGGTTCATTCGGACCCGAATCAGAGCTGATATGGCCGGAACTAGGTTTTCGGATAATTCTCATAGGGTAGTACACAAGTTATGGAGGAAAATCGAGGTGTCCCATTTTTGGGTATTTTTTTATAATTTGTCCCCATGGATTTATAAGATCGAATACGTGTTTATGTGAGGTCATCCAGCCAATCGGGTGATATGGTTGGAACTCAGTTTTCGGATAATTCTCATAGAGGATAGTACACGGGTTATGGAGGAAAATTAAGGCGGCCCATTTTTGGATATTTTTTCATAATTTGTCCCTATGAATTTATAAAATTAAATACGCATTTATTTGGGTTCATCCGGACCTGAATCGGAGCTGATACGGCTGAACTCGGTTTTCGGATAATTCTCATAGGGGATAGTACACGAGTTATGGAGGAAAATTGAAGCGGCCCATTTTTGGATATTTTTTTCATAATTTGTCCTTATGGATTTATAAAATTAAATCCGCGTTTATTTGGGGTCAGTTGAAGCGAAATCGAAGCTGATACGGCTAGAACTCGATTTTTAGATAATTCTCGTATTGGGTAGTACACAGGTTATGGAGGAAAATTTAGGCGGTCCGTTTTTGGATATTTTTTTTCATAATTTGTCCTTGTGGATTTATAAAATTGAATACGCATTTATTTGGGTTCATCCGGAACCGAATCGAAGCTGATATGGCCGAAACTGGGTTTTTGGATGATTCTCATAGGGTAGTACACAAGTTATGGTGGAAAATTGAGGTGGCCTATTTTTGGGTATTTTTTCGTAATTTGTCCCTATGCATTTATAAGATTGAATACGTGTTTATTTGAGGTCATCCAGAGCCGAATCGGAGCTGATACGGTTGGAACTCAGTTTTCGGATAATTCTCATAGAGGGTAGTACACGGGTTATGGAGGAAAAATAAGGCGGCCCATTTTTTGGATATCTTTTCATAATTTGTCCTTATGGATTTATAAAATTGAATACGCGTTTATTTGGGTTCATCCGGACCTGAATCGGAGCTGATACAGCTGGAACTTAGTTTTCGAATAATTCTCATAGGGGGTAATACACGAGTTATGGAGGAAAATCGAGGTGGCCCATTTTTGGATATATTTTCATAATTTGTCCCTATGGATTTATAAGATTGAATACGTGTTTATTTGAGGTCATCCGGAGCCGAATCGGAGCTGATACGGCTAGAACTCAGTTTTCGGATAATTCTCATAGAGGGTAGTACACGGGTTGTGGAGGAAAATTGATGCGACCCATTTTTTGGATATTTTTTCATAATTTGTCCTTATGGATTTATAAAATTGAATACGCATTTATTTGGATTCATCCGGACCTGAATCGGAGCTGATACAGCTGGAACTCGGTTTTCGGATAATTTCCATAGGGGGTAGTACACGAGTTATGGAGGAAAATCGAGGTGGCCCATTTTTGGATATTTTTTTCATAATTTGTCCTTATGGATTTATAAAATTAAATCCGCGTTTATTTGGGGTCATTTGAAGCGAAATCGAAGCTGATACGGCTAGAACTCGATTTTTAGATAATTCTCGTATTGGGTAGTACACAGGTTATGGAGGAAAATTTAGGAGGTCCGGTTTTGGATATTTTTTTCATAATTTGTCTCTGTGGATTTATAAAATTGAATACGCATTTATTTGGGTTCATCCGGAACCGAATCGGAGCCGAAATGGCGGCCCAGGTTTTCGGATGATTCTCATAGGGTAGTACACAAGTTATGGTGGAAAATTGATGTGGCCTATTTTTGTGTATATTTTCGTAATTTGTCCCTATGCATTTATAAGATTGAATACGTGTTTATTTGAGGTCATCTAGAGCCGAATCGGAGCTGATACGGTTGGAACTCAGTTTTCGGATAATTCTCATAGAGGGTAGTACACGGGTTATGGAGGAAAAATAAGGCGGCCCATTTTTTGGATATCTTTTCATAATTTGTCCTTATGAATTTATAAAATTGAATACGCGTTTATTTGGGTTCATCCGGACCTGAATCGGAGCTGATACAGCTGGAACTTGGTTTTCGAATAATTCTCATAGGGGGTAATACACGAGTTATGGAGGAAAATCGAGGTGGCCCATTTTTGGATATTTTTCATAATTTGTCCCTATGGATTTATAAAATTAAATCCACGTTTATTTGGGGTCATGTGAAGCCAAATCGAAGTTGATACGGCTAGAACTCGAATTTTAGATAATTCTCACATTGAGTAGTACACAGGTTATGGAGGAAAATTTTGGCGGCCCGTTTTTTGGATATTTCTTCATAATTTATCCTTATGGATTTATAAAATTGAATATGTGTTTATTTGGGTTCATTCGGACCCGAATCAGAGCTGATATGGCCGGAACTAGGTTTTCGGATAATTCTCATAGGGTAGTACACAAGTTATGGAGGAAAATCGAGGTGTCCCATTTTTGGGTATTTTTTTATAATTTGTCCCCATGGATTTATAAGATCGAATACGTGTTTATGTGAGGTCATCCAGAGCCAAATCGGAGCTGATATGGTTGGAACTCAGTTTTCGGATAATTCTCATAGAGGATAGTACACGGGTTATGGAGGAAAATTAAGGCGGCCCATTTTTGGATATTTTTTCATAATTTGTCCCTATGAATTTATAAAATTAAATACGCATTTATTTGGGTTCATCCGGACCTGAATCGGAGCTGATACGGCTGAACTCGGTTTTCGGATAATTCTCATAGGGGATAGTACACGAGTTATGGAGGAAAATTGAAGCGGCCCATTTTTGGATATTTTTTTTCATAATTTGTCCTTATGGATTTATAAAATTAAATCCGCGTTTATTTGGGGTCAGTTGAAGCGAAATCGAAGCTGATACGGCTAGAACTCGATTTTTAGATAATTCTCGTATTGGGTAGTACACAGGTTATGGAGGAAAATTTAGGCGGTCCGTTTTTGGATATTTTTTTTCATAATTTGTCCTTGTGGATTTATAAAATTGAATACGCATTTATTTGGGTTCATCCGGAACCGAATCGAAGTTGATATGGCGAATCGGGTTTTGGATGATTCTCATAGGGTAGTACACAAGTTATGGTGGAAAATTGAGGTGGCCTATTTTTGGGTATTTTTTTCGTAATTTGTCCCTATGCATTTATAAGATTGAATACGTGTTTATTTGAGGTCATCCAGAGCCGAATCGGAGCTGATACGGTTGGAACTCGCTTGGATAATTCTCATAGAGGGTAGTACACGGGTTATGGAGGAAAAATAAGGCGGCCCATTTTTTGGATATCTTTTCATAATTTGTCCTTATGGATTTATAAAATTGAATACGCGTTTATTTGGGTTCATCCGGACCTGAATCGGAGCTGATACAGCTGGAACTTAGTTTTCGAATAATTCTCATAGGGGGTAATACACGAGTTATGGAGGAAAATCGAGGTGGCCCATTTTTGGATATCTTTTCATAATTTGTCCCTATGGATTTATAAGATTGAATACGTGTTTATTTGAGGTCATCCGGAGCCGAATCGGAGCTGATACGGCTAGAACTCAGTTTTCGGATAATTATCATAGAGGGTAGTACACGGGTTGTGGAGGAAAATTGATGCGGCCCATTTTTTGGATATTTTTTCATAATTTGTCCTTATGGATTTATAAAATTGAATACGCATTTATTTGGATTCATCCAGGACTGAATCGGGTAATCTGGTGGAACTCGGTTTTCGGATAATTTCCATAGGGGGTAGTACACGAGTTATGGAGGAAAATCGAGGTGGCCCATTTTTGGATATTTTTTTTCATAATTTGTCCTTATGGATTTATAAAATTAAATCCGCGTTTATTTGGGGTCATTTGAAGCGAAATCGAAGCTGATACGGCTAGAACTCGATTTTTAGATAATTCTCGTATTGGGTAGTACACAGGTTATGGAGGAAAATTTAGGAGGTCCGGTTTTGGATATTTTTTTCATAATTTGTCCCTGTGGATTTATAAAATTGAATACGCATTTATTTGGGTTCATCCGGAACCGAATCGGAGCCGATATGGCCAGAACTGGGTTTTCGGATGATTCTCATAGGGTAGTACACAAGTTATGGTGGAAAATTGAGGTGGCCTATTTTTGGGTATTTTTTCGTAATTTGTCCCTATGCATTTATAAGATTGAATACGTGTTTATTTGAGGTCATCTAGAGCCGAATCGGAGCTGATACGGTTGGAACTCAGTTTTCGGATAATTCTCATAGAGGGTAGTACACGGGTTATGGAGGAAAAATAAGGCGGCCCATTTTTTGGATATCTTTTCATAATTTGTCCTTATGAATTTATAAAATTGAATACGCGTTTATTTGGGTTCATCCGGACCTGAATCGGGTGTCTGGTGGAACTTGGTTTTCGAATAATTCTCATAGGGGTAATACGAGTTATGGAGGAAAATCGAGGTGGCCCATTTTTGGATATTTTTCATAATTTGTCCCTATGGATTTATAAAATTAAATCCACGTTTATTTGGGGTCATGTGAAGCCAAATCGAAGTTGATACGGCTAGAACTCGAATTTTAGATAATTCTCACATTGAGTAGTACATGTGTTATGGAGGAAAATGTTGGCGGCCCGTTTTTTGGATATTTCTTCATAATTTATCCTTATGGATTTATAAAATTGAATATGTGTTTATTTGGGTTCATTCGGACCCGAATCAGAGCTGATATGGCCGGAACTAGGTTTTCGGATAATTCTCATAGGGTAGTACACAAGTTATGGAGGAAAATCGAGGTGTCCCATTTTTGGGTATTTTTTTATAATTTGTCCCCATGGATTTATAAGATCGAATACGTGTTTATGTGAGGTCATCCAGAGCCAAATCGGAGCTGATATGGTTGGAACTCAGTTTTCGGATAATTCTCATAGAGGATAGTACACGGGTTATGGAGGAAAATTAAGGCGGCCCATTTTTGGATATTTTTTCATAATTTGTCCCTATGAATTTATAAAATTAAATACGCATTTATTTGGGTTCATCCGGACCTGAATCGGAGCTGATACGGCTGAACTCGGTTTTCGGATAATTCTCATAGGGGATAGTACACGAGTTATGGAGGAAAATTGAAGCGGCCCATTTTTGGATATTTTTTCATAATTTGTCCCTATGGATTTATAAAATTATATACGCGTTTATTTGAGGTAATTCGGAGCCGAACTCCAGCTGATACAACTGGAACTCGGTTTTCGGATAATTCTCAAAGGCACAGGTTATGGAGGAAAATCGAGGCGGCCCTTTTATATATATTTTTTCATAATTTATCCCTATGGATTTATAAAATTGAATACGCGTTTATTTGAGGTCAGCCGGAGCCGAATTAGAGCTGATATGGCTGGAACTCGGTTTTTAAAAATTCTCATAGAGGGTAGTACACGGGTTATGGAGAAAAATTGAGACGACCTTTTTTGGGATTTTTTTTCATAATTTGTCCCTATGGGTTTATGAAATTGAATACGCGTTTATTTCGTTCATCCGGACCTGAATCGGAGCTGATATAGATGGAACTCGGTTTTCGGATAATTCTCATAGGGGGTAGTACACGAGTTATGAAGGATAATCGATGTGGCTCATTTTTGGATATTTTTTCATAATTTGTCCCTATGGATTTATAAAATTAAATCCGCGTTTATTTGGGGTCATTTGTAGCCAAATCGAAGCTGATACGGCTAGAACCCGATTTTTAGATAATTCTCATATTGGGTAGTACACAGGTTATGGAGGAAAATTTAGGCGGCCCATTTTCTGGATATATTTTCATAATTTATCCTTGTCGATTTGTAAAATTGAATACGCATTTATTTGGATTCGCCCCCAAACCCTGCTCTGAGCGGGATATACTGGGTATGTTTGGTTTGGTTTGGTATTTATTTGTATTCGTCCGGACCTGAATCGGAGCTGATACAGCCGGGACTCGGTTTTCGGATAATTCTCATAGGGGGTTGTATACGAATTATGGAGGAAAATTGAGGTGGCTCATTTTTGGATATGTTTTCATAATTTGTCTCTATGGATTTATAAAATTAAATCCGTGTTTATTTGGGGTCATCTAAAGCCAAATCGAAGCTAATACGACTAGAACTCGATTTTTAGATAATTCTCATATTGGATAGTACACAGGTTATGGAGGAAAATTTAGGTGGCCCGTTTTTTGGATATATTTTCATAATTTGTCCTTGTGAATTTATAAAATTGAATAAGCGTTTATTTGGGTTCATCCGGACCCGAATCGGAGCTGATATGGCCGGAACTGGGTTTTCGGATAATTCTCATAGGGTAGTAGTACACGAGTTATGGTGGAAAATCGAGGTGGCCCATTTGTGGGTATCTTTTCATAATTTGTCCCTATGGATTTATAAGATTGAATACGTGTTTATTTGAGGTCATTCGGAACCGAATCGGAGCTGATACGGCTAGAACTCAGTTTTCGGATAATTATCATAGAGGGTAGTACACGGGTTGTGGAGGAAAATTGAGGCGGCCCATTTTTGGATATTTTTTCATAATTTGTCCTTATGGATTTAGAAAATTGAATACACATTTATTTGGATTCATCCGGACCTGAATCGGAGCTGATACAGCTGGAACTCGGTTTTCGGATAATTTTCATAGGGGGTAGTACACGAGTTATGGACGAAAATCGAGGTGGCCAAGATCGAATCATTCATTAGATGGGTTGGTGTTGGACACCACTTTGTGAAGATTAATAGACTGGAAACCTGTTCGGTTGCCCTCTATTGAAATTTATAAAGAATCGATAACCACTATGAAGTAATGCGAACGAATACTTACGGATTTCACAAGGGAGTGTGTTATTCTGATTAAAAATAGTGGGAGCTGGGTTAAAAGAATATAAATGTCCTTAATTCTAAACTCAGACCATAATTGAACGAGTCCCTAATCAATGTAGTGTACTTTATGCAGACATAAAACTCTCAAAAATATCAATGAACCCACTCACTATACTACTCGATAGAACAACTTAATTGGGCCTAACTTTGTGGACTGGTTCCGCAACCTGATGATAATCCTCAGTATGGAGGCGATGGGATTCGTCTTGAAGGCGGACATTCCGGCGGCTCCGGTGCGGACTAGAGCCAATCAGGAAGAAGTTGAAAACCACAAAAAGTGGGTTAAGGATGACATTAGAATTCGTGGCTATGTGATGGCCTCTATGTCTAGTGAGCTTCAGAGAGCTCATGAGAAAATTGTAATACCCGGTCGTAATTCAGTCATTATCATTCAGTAATTTCATTCGGTAATTGTCACTATGTAATTTTTCACTTGTTATAATCATTCATCCGTGTTCACCGTCGGAATAACTTCGAGTTGTGTATCGATATTGTTCATTATTTCAACCTTACTCGGGAATCGAGACAACAGTATTATCTTGATTGTTATAATTGATTCATTAGTCGATGTTGACGTTGGAGTTCATGTCATTTCTAATCTCCACATTGTTCAAATTGTGTTTTGTTGGGCGAACCCTTGTAATCATGGCTTGGAACCACCGTTTTGGGGTTTCCGTACTTCCATTTCGTGTTATTGTTTCCCAAATATTGATTCCTATTGCTTTTATTCTCTTCCCGGATCATTTTTCATCATTTTAGGACCCAAGGGGGGTGTGGGCCGCGGCACAAGGAGTGTGCGCCGCGGCACACACATTTTCCAGTTTTTGGCCGAGCAGCCTGTACTGTGGGCCGCGGCACATGCCGGCAGGGCCGCGGCACACTTTCTAGTCACTGCTGCGGCACGCCCGTCCGGGCCGCGGCACACTCGTGTTGCAATTTTTTGGCCGACTCGTCTGTACTGTGAGCCGCGGCTCATGCCGACAGGGCCGCGGCACACTGCCGAGTCACTGCCGCGGCACATTCGTCCGGGCCGCGGCACGCTGCCGATCACTGGGGGCAATTTTGGCCCTGTGCCGCGGCACACTTCGGCTGGGCCGCGGCACACAGTGCAGTCAGCACTATAATTGTGTTTTTTCAGCGAGTTCAACCCATTTTTCTCATTTCATCCACCTTGTTCCGAGAGAGAAGGCTTGAGGGAGAGGATTTTCATCATCTATCACTTGAGTATTCATTTTTCATCATTTTCATTCGGTTGTGAAGCTCGGATTGTGGATCTAACGCGATTTCATCGGATTAAAGTACTTGGATCTTCAAAGGTAATATTCATCAAACCCCTTGGATTTCGATTTTGTATTGAGATATGATGTTTTGGATGTTAAGATCATGTTGTATGAAGTGATATACGCATGATTATGGATATGTTTGATTATTCATTGGATTATTGAAGGATTATTCAAGAACACTTTGAATTTTGAGTGGGATTTGGGGGTTTTCGATAAATCGTTTTTCTAATCACGAATTTGAATATTCATATTGGATTATTGATCGTATTGAAGATGTTTTGTTGGTTTGAAACACTTCTTGGGGATTTGATGTTGGTATTATTGAGGTTTGGTTGTAAACAATCGAAGTTTGGCCACAAAGTGTTCGATATAATGCCCCAATGAACTTGGTTTAATCGTATCGACGTTTTGAGTTCGTTATATTCGTGTTTGATTCATATATTGAACGGATTGTTGGTAATTGTATTATTCAAGGTTGTTCGAGCGACCGATATCTCAATTAGGACGTTGTTCGTGGAAGGATAATTGTCACCGGTGTTGTGTAAGTTAATTCTTACTCGGTTAAAAGGATATTCATTCCTTTTGTTGTTGTTCATTCATAATCATAACTCATTCATCATTGTATTAACCGTGTATCAATACTTGTCATTGTCAATTAATTACTTCATTCACGAGGAACGATGGTTCCAATCATTTCATTGAGCTGTCATTCATTTCACCATCATTACATCTTGGTGAGTCATTATTCATTTTCGATGTCACTTTTGTTATATCGTGGCATTCCGGGTCATACTGGCGTGCCGGTTGGTATGTGTAGGATTTTCATGTTGGGCACATTTAAGTCGTGTGTTGGTTGGTGGCCTCACATTGGACTGTGCACACGAGTTGATGGCTTCGTGAGACTGATTAAGTACAAGACCACACGTGTATTCGATCGATACTCGTTGGTGGCTTGTGCACGGACACATTTCCATCCCGGGCATAGTGTGGCGCCATTCCTTTGAGCCATACTATTAGTTGATTCGTATAGCATGTTTGATTGTGTATGTTTCGACAGGATATTTCATAACTTCAGATATATCATGATTGTGTATTTTCAACCCTTGAGGATTGTTGTTCTGTGTAACTGACCCCGTTGGGGGATATTGTTTTTCAGGTCATGGCAAGGCGAAAGCACGGGGAGAGCACGTTGACGGCGAGGAGTCCCAATGATACTAGAAGGGCCCCCCAGTCTTTTCAGTCATTTATGTTTCCTTCATTTATTCCGCTGCAGACATTCCGTTTGAATACTCATTTCACTCAGTGTTGTATATTTTATCTCCATATAAAATATACATGTATTCTGTATTATCCTGGATGTGTTGTATGAAACTCCTCATCGGAGTAATTATTGTTGTAATGTGGTTCGGTGCTACATTTACCCTGTGTAATTCATTCATTTTCATTCGCCTAGTGGGTCCCAGTCGGGGGTCCATGGCACTGTAATATCCGCCTAGTTTGGGGTGTTACATAGTTGGTATCGGAGCGTGGTTTTGAATACTACCTTCCGAGTCATGTCTCATTTGAAATCATCGTCATCGGACTAGTATCATTGGACTTTCACGTCACGTGTGACCTGTGCAAATTCCGAGCCAACCAGACCAAGAACTATAAGATTTCTAACGCCATGGTATAATTTCTGGCAATAATCATTCATTCATAATTCATCAGTTAACAATCCTCAATCATCATTTTCATTTTGACCAGGACGGTCATGTTAACTCATTAATCACTCAATTCATTTCATTACTCGATTGTTGATCTGGAAGATCATATCATTAATCTTGTTAACTTGTTCAAGATAATCATTTCAATAATTTCATCAGATAATCATGTCACCTCAGTTAATTATTCATATAATCACTGTGTTAGAGCGTGTATGCTCATTTTCATCATCTCATGTCATAATCATAACGTGATATTCATGCGGGAAATATAATTATCATGTGACTTTCCTACTTCAGTATGGAGAGAGCAAGAAGAGGACGCGGAGGACGAGGTCGCGGTGCGGGCCGAATCCCGAGAGCTCGTGTGAATACACGTGCGAACGCGAGAAATAATGCTAACTCATCGAGCAGTGATGCTGCCACTAATTCACCTGGGCGTAATCATTCACTATCACGGAGTCGTACCTGTAATATCCTAGAATTTCACTATGAATTTTTGGCATTATTTTATCTGGGATGTACTGTACAGAGTGGGACCGACACGATATGAGTGGATAATTTTGGAAACCGTGACAGTCGTTCCAGTATGTCTATCGAGTGTATTTTGATTCTAGGATATTACATGCTTGTTGTGTTTTTGATGTCGGATATACCGTATGAGTATTTGTTTGATTTCCGTACTTGGTCGACAGTTGTAATTGAGGATATCGTGCATCAGACGTACCGTATGAGAATACTTTCGGGATTCCGTATATGTGTTCAGTATGTCGTATGTTCATATTTGTTATGTCGAGACGTTGGACAGGAATTGCTGGAAATGGCTAAGTATGGAAGCCATTACGTACGTTATGTGTTGAAGCTTACGTACGTTAAATTGGTAGAGTTACGTACGTTATGGCCGAGACATTACGTACGTAACATGGGAATCAGACGATCGAGTCGTGGTCGGCAAGTGGGACCCTGTGTAGGCAACTTTCGGCGGAGGATGTTGACAGGTGAGTCAACGTACGTGTTACGTACGTTATACAGGACGTGTTACGTACGTAACACGACCATTGTACTATAGCAAGTCAACGTACGTATTACGTACGCAACGGAATACATGTTACATACGTTACGGAGTAGCCAGTCGAGTCGTGGCCGAGATGACCTGGATGGCCGAGCATGGCCGGTCGTGACTCGTTGGAATGGCCGAGCATGGTCGGCAGTGATTCGTGGGGGTGGCCGATCACGGTCGGCAGTGACTCGCACGGATGGCTAGGACTGACCGACACGCACGTATGGCGTTGTCCGATACGGCCGTAAGGGCGATTACGACGTAAGCCAGTGCCGATTACGTCGTAAGGGTTCCGGCTTAATCGACAAGAAGGCGCCCACGGCCGGTTACGCACGTAAGCCACGGCCGATTACGTACGTAATCGCCGGCGTGTCTCGCCTATATAAGGCCTGGACCGAGTCATCTCGTCATTTCTTCGCTTTTTCTTCGCTCCTTCCGCGATTTCTTCAAAGAAATATGATGGTTTTGAGTAGAATCAACTTATAACAACATGTTTTGGAAGTTGGAATCATGGATTAACATCATCCTCCACCCGGATCGAAGGTAAGAACACATGAACTTTTGGTTTTTGGATGTTCTTGAGGTTTCTTGGTGTTTTGGCCGATTTGCTTCGTTTTGATTCAGATTATTGGTAGAACTTGATTGTATACTCGTAATCATTCGATACTCTTGAAGTTTTGTGGAACAAATTCGAGTATTTCTTTGAATAATCGATTGAATTGGACTATGCCTTCAAAGTGTTCGATGAAATGCCTCAATGAGTTGAACTTGGGAAATTCTATACATTTTCGCATGAACGGTGATTGAATTGATATTATTGTGATTTAAGAATGAACTTTTGAAGGAAGTTGAATCGGTACCCTTCCCCTTTGTCGATTTCTTTGCACCGTGCTATTCAAAACAAGTGATTACTTGTGTATGTCATCTTCTAGAGGTATGTTTGATAATCCTCTCCTTGAATTCGGATTTTGATGTTATCGTTGAAGAAGGATTCGCATGAATATGATTATGGTTTTGGTTTTACGATTCTTGCGGTTATATGAACTATATGTTGAAGACATTGTTTGGATTATTGAACACCGAATTTCGACTTGTGTTCGTATTGCTAAGAGTTGATATGGGTTGGTTTCGTATGATCGAGATATCATTGAACCATCGAGTTTGATTAGTTGGTCATTTCGGTTGTTGATTGTTATTGAACGTATCGTTAATCGATTATTGCATTAGGTTGCGTTTAGTGATCGTTGAAGTTAACCGTTGTGCTGCGGAGCTTGTAGACGAAGACGGCGGGATTGATGGTGGCTTCATCGTATTGGTATCCAGGCAAGTTATGCTTGCTCAGTTCATAATGTTAATAAATAATTTCGTTTTCATTTCATTTATGATTCCTATAGCAATGGTATTATGGAATATATGAATTGTCGGAATGGTGGTATGTAAGATAAATCATAATGTATATGATTTTAAGGATGTCTAGTGGAAATGGGAACGTGAATTATAATTTGGTCTATTGCATGAGAAGTTGGATATCAAGGTTAGTTATCGTGTCGATGTTGAATTCGGGATGGTGGTTTGGTATTAGTTATGGACTGTACTTCATTTTGGATTGTCGGATAAACTGTATATTCGTTCAGGGCAGTTGGTCGTGGAAAGGTTGACGTCTTCAGCTTGAGGTAAATTAATATTGTTAGATTATGATAATCATCATGTTGCATTATTGCACGTGTGTGTTGATATTTCATGGGGTGAGTGTGCACCATTGTATGTTACGTTTTGTAATGTGCTCTTCCTGTGAGCAGTGATCTGTTGGGCCGATGTGTTAGGGGATAAGACCTATATGGCACCTATGTTCCGGGGTATTCCTGTGTGGATACTTTCGTGACCCTTGGTTGCGACCTATATGGCACCTATGTTCCGGGGTATTTTGTAATTGCATGAACTGTGTTAGGGGATAAGACCTATATGGCACCTATGTTCCGGGGTATTCCTGTGAGATGCTTCCGTGACCCTTGGCTGCTGCCTTGGGGTTTATGTGTTAATATCATATGCATTGTGGAGCATGATGTGGACTGTTGTCTGGTGGAAATACGACATTGTGGTCGTGTCGGTCTTTCATGATCGAGTTACTGTTGCTCTTTTGGGAAGTCTTCTGATCCTTGATGGATATGCGATTCTTTGAGATTTGTTGTCATGTTGTATCGTGGCATATCTGGAGTCAGATACGTTCTGATCGTTCATGTGTAGGATTTTCGGGACGGGCACGTGTAGCATGTGTTGGTTTCGACCTCATATTGAACCGTGCACATGAGATGTACTTTGTGAGGCTGATTAGGTACGAGACCAGACGAGTATCTGATCAATACCGTGGTTGGCTTGTACACGGACACATGTCCGGATCGAGCGTATTGTGACGTCCATCTTGAGTCTTATTGCTTGGTCGTTCACAGTCCATGTATAATTGGATCTGTTCGATATTCGGGTTGTCTTTGAAATCCCGTATATATGATTTGTATATGGTTGACAATTTTATTCTCTCGTGTATCTGTCCCCGTTGATCCTTTTATGATCTCATTTGGAGTTACCTTATCGATGGTTAACTTGTTTGTTACCGATCCTTTATTAATCTCGTTTGGAGTTTCCCCTGTCATTGGTAATCTCGTTCGTTATTGAACCTTATTGATTCCGTTTGGGAGTTGTCTCACCATTGGTATTCTTGGTTATTAGCCCTTGATTGATGTTATTGGAGTTTACCGTGTCGTCGGTATTCTCGGTTGTCGATTCCTCATTGCCCTGTTGAAATTTACCGTATCGTTGGTATTCCCGGTTGTTGGTCCTTATTGATCTTGCTAGAGTTTACTGTGGCGTCAGTATTCTCAGTTGTTGACCCTTTATTGATCTTATTTGAGTTCATCGTACCGTTGGTATTTCTGGTTGTCGACTCTTATTGACCTTGTTAGAGATTACCGTGTCGTCGGTATTCTCGGTTATTGATTCTTCATTGATCCTTACCGTGTCGTCGGTATTCTCGGTTATTGATTCTTCATTGATCCTCACCGTGTCGTCGGTATTCTCGGTTATTGATTCTTCATTGATCTTGTTGGAGTTACCACATAATGGTATTCTCGTTCGTGGTTGATCCTTTGTTGATCTTGTGCGGAAATATCATGTCATTGATACTTCCGTTGTGATGCATTGATTGTTTATCATTATTGATTGTGTGAGCATTCATGCTTGTATTGATATTCGGGACTTGCCATTGTTTCGGGACAGTTGATTTGCAGATGTATCGTGTGATATCAGTTCCTATCAGTATTGGGATCCAATTGTGCGACCCAGCCAGCAGAGTTGAACTTGGCCAGATTATTCTATACTCGAGATATGTTTATGATTGGAAATCTTGGTAGTGTTTCGGATACAGTATATGTGATAACATTTGAATTCGTTCATACTTAAGGACACGAGGCATGGGGTATGGTAAGAATTGATTGTTATGGTTGTGACAGGTTGGTAAGGTTACTTCGGTAAAATACATGGGGAATGTTCTTACTCTGTAGATTACATTGATATGTAATTGTTTTTGTGATGTGATCGTTATCATTGTTGAGTATTATGGCTGACCCCGTCGTGGGCTTTATCTTTTAGGTACTCGGAGTTCGAGCTAGTAGCGGTTGTGAAGGGATGAGCTTTCCATGATACCGCTATGGCGTGATTGTTGGGATTATGTATTCTTTTCTGGGTTTCTAATTCCGCTGCAAATGTAATTAATTGTGTTTTTATCCGCTGCGTGTGTATATTTAAATTGGCTTTCAGTATTCTTTGAACTGTGTTTTTATCCGCTGCGTGTGTGTGTACTTTCAAAGGGCTTTTTGACATTTTTTAAACGTTTGCGAAAATGATTTTAGCCTTGTGGGTTCCAACATGGGGCCCACGGCGCTGTAATATTCCCGGTTGGTTTTGGGGGTGTTACAGAAAATGGTATCAGAGCTTGGGTTTCGTAAAACCCGGGCGTGTGTGTTATGTGGCTCTACCGGTGCGGTAGTAGCGTGACTTTTGAAAATGATTTTCTGACTTTTGGGTCAAACCGATTTTGGAGGTTTCAAAATTTTTGAAATATTTTCAAATTATTGTATTTGCGATGCCGGTGTGTTGAGACTTTGTATGGGAGTCGTATGATGGTATCACGGAAGATCATCGACTTCACGGACCTGTAAGTGTGTTCTTTCAGTTATTTCAGTTTTGATGATGATTATTTGAGTATGGTGTCGTGATTTTGAGATATTTCGGCATTGAGATACCTGACAGACAGATTTTGAGTTTCGAGGACGAAACTTATTTAAGTGGGTAGATATGTAATATCCTAGAATTTCACTATGAATTTTTCGCATTATTTTATCTCGGGATGTACTGCATGCAGTGGGACCGACACGATATGAGTGGATAATTTTGGAAACCGTGACAGTCGTGCCAGTATGTCTATCGAGGGTATTTTGATTCTAGGATATTACATGCTTGTTGTGTTTTCGATGTCGGATATACCGTATGAGTATTTGTTTGATTTCCGTACTTGGTCGACAGTTGTAATTGAGGATATCTGCATCAGACGTACCGTATGAGAATACTTTCGGGATTCCGTATATGTGTTCAGTATGTCATATGTTCATATTTGTTATGTCGAGACGTTGGACAGGAATTGCTGGAAATGGCTAAGTATGGAAGCCATTACGTACGTTATGTGTTGAAGCTTACGTACGTTAAATTGGTAGAGTTACGTACGTTATGGTCGAGACATTACGTACGTAACATGGGAATCAGACGATCGAGTCGTGGTCGGCAAGTGGGACCCTGTGTCGGCAACTTTCAGCGGAGGATGTTGACAGGTGAGTCAACGTACGTGTTACGTACGTTATACAGGATGTGTTACGTACGTAACACGACCATTATCAGAGCAAGTCAACGACGCATTACGACGCAACGGAATACGTGTTACGACGCACGGAGTAGCCGGCCGAAGTCGTGGGCCGAGATGACTCGGATGGCCGAGCATGTCCGGCCGTGACTGTTGGAATGGCCGAGCATGGTCGGCAGTGATTCGTGGGGGTGGCCGATCACGGCAGCGGTGACTCGCAGGATGGCTAGGATTGACCGATTACGCACGTAAGGCGGGCGATTCACGCCGTAAGGGCCGATTACGACGACGTAAGCCACCGCCGCGATTACGTAAGGGTTCCGGCGTAATCGACAGTAAGGCAGGCCACGGCCGGTTACGTACGTAAGCAACGGCCGGTTACGTACGTAACTGGCCGGCAGGTCTCGGCCTATATAAGGCCTGGACCGAGTCATCTGGTCATTTCTTCATTTTTCTTCGTTCCTTCCGCAATTTCTTCAGCAAATATGATGGTTTTGAGTAGAATCAACTTATAACAACATGTTTTGGAAGTTGGAATCATGGATTAACATCATCCTCCACCCGGATCGAAGGTAAGAACACATGAACTTTTGGTTTTTGGATGTTCTTGAGGTTTCTTGGTGTTTTGGCCGATTTGCTTCGTTTTGATTCAGATTATTGGTAGAACTTGATTGTATACTCGTAATCATTCGATACTCTTGAAGTTTTGTGGAACAAATTCGAGTATTTCTTTGAATAATCGATTGAATTGGACTATGCCTTCAAAGTGTTCGATGAAATGCCTCAATGAGTTGAACTTGGGAAATTCTATACATTTTCGCATGAACGGTGATTGAATTGATATTATTGTGACTTAGGAATGAACTTTTGAAGGAAGTTGAATCGGTACCCTTCCCCTTTGTCGATTTCTTCGCACCGTGCTATTCAAAACAAGTGATTACTTGTGTATGTCATCTTCTAGAGGTATGTTTGATAATCCTCTCCTTGAATTCGGATTTTGATGTTATCGTTGAAGAAGGATTCGCATGAATATGATTATGGTTTTGGTTTTACGATTCTTGCGGTTATATGAACTATATGTTGAAGACATTGTTTGGATTATTGAACACCGAATTTCGACTTGTGTTCGTATTGCTAAGAGTTGATATGGGTTGGTTTCGTATGATCGAGATATCATTGAACCATCGAGTTTGATTAGTTGGTCATTTCGGTTGATGATTGTTATTGAACGTATCATTAATCGATTATTGCATTAGGTTGCGTTTAGTGATCGTTGAAGTTAACCGTTGTGCTGCGGAGCTTGTAGATGAAGACGGCGGGATTGATGGTGGCTTCATCGTATTGGTATCCAGGCAAGTTATGCTTGCTCAGTTCATAATGTTAATGAATGATTTCGTTTTCATTTCATTTATGATTCATATAGCAATGGTATTATGGAATATATGAATTGTCGGAATGGTGGTATGTAAGATAAATCATAATGTATATGATTTTAATGATGTCTAGTGTAAATGGGAACGTGAATTATAATTTGGTCTATTGCATGAGAAGTTGGATATCAAGGTTAGTTTTCGTGTCGATGTTGAATTCGGGATGGTGGTTTGGTATTAGTTATGGACTGTACTTCATTTTGGATTGTCGGATAAACCGTATATTCGTTCAGGGCAGTTGGTCGTGGAAAGGTTGGCGTCTTCAGCTTGAGGTAAATTAATATTGTTAGATTATGATAATCATCATGTTTCATTATTGCACGTGTGTGTTGATATTTCATGGGGTGAGTGTGCACCATTGTATGTTACGTTTTGTAATGTGCTCTTCCTGTGAGCAGTGATCTGTTGGGCCGATGTGTTAGGGGATAAGACCTATATGGCACCTATGTTCCGGGGTATTCCTGTGTGGATACTTTCGTGACCCTTGGTTGCGACCTTGGGGTATTTTGTAATTGCATGAACTGTGTTAGGGGATAAGACCTATATGGCACCTATGTTCCGGGGTATTCATGTGAGATGCTTCCGTGACCCTTGGCTGCTGCCTTGGGGTTTATGTGTTAATATCATATGCATTGTGGAGCATGATGTGGACTATTGTCTGGTGGAAATACGACATTGTGGTCGTGTCGGTCTTTCATGATCGAGTTACTGTTGCTCTTTTGGGAAGTCTTCTGATCCTTGATGGATATGCGATTCTTTGAGATTTGTTGTCATGTTGTATCGTGGCATATCTGGAGTCAGATACGTTCTGATCGTTCATGTGTAGGATTTTCGGGACGGGCACGTGTAGCATGTGTTTGTTTCGACCTCATATTGAACCGTGCACACGAGACGTACTTCGTGAGGCTGATTAGGTACGAGACCAGACGAGTATCTGATCAATACCGTGGTTGGATTGTACACGGACACATGTCCGGATCGAGCGTATTGTGACGTCCATCTTGAGTCTTATTGCTTGGTCGTTCAAAGTCCATGTATAATTGGATCTGTTCGATATTCGAGTTGTCTTTGAAATCCCGTATATATGATTTGTATATGGTTGACGATTTTATTCTCTCGTGTATCTGTCCCCGTTGATCCTTTTATGATCTCGTTTGGAGTTACCTTATCGATGGTTAACTTGTTTGTTACCGATCCTTTATTAATCTCGTTTGGAGTTTCCCCTGTCATTGGTAATCTCGTTCTTTATTGAACCTTATTGATTCCGTTTGGGAGTTGTCTCACCATTGGTATTCTTGGTTATTAACCCTTGATTGATGATATTGGAGTTTACCGTGTCGTCGGTATTCTCGGTTGTCGATTCCTCATTGCTCTGTTGAAATTTACCGTATCGTTGGTATTCCCGGTTGTTGGTCCTTATTGATCTTGCTAGAGTTTACTGTGTCGTCATTATTCTCAGTTGTTGACCCTTTATTGATCTTATTTGAGTTTATCGTACCGTTGGTATTTCTGGTTGTCGACTCTTATTGACCTTGTTAGAGATTACCGTGTCGTCGGTATTCTCGGTTATTGATTCTTCATTGATCCTTACCGTGTCGTCGGTATTCTCGATTATTGATTCTTCATTGATCCTCACCGTGTCGTCGGTATTCTCGGTTATTGATTCTTCATTGATCTTGTTGGAGTTACCACATAATGGTATTCTCGTTCGTGGTTGATCCTTTGTTGATCTTGTGCGGAAATATCATGTCATTGATACTTCCGTTGTGATGCATTGATTGTTTATCATTATTGATTGTGTGAGCATTCATGCTTGTATTGATATTCGACTTGCCATTGTTTCGGGACAGCTTGATTTGCAGATGTATCGTGTGATATCGCCTTATCGCATTGGGATCCAATTGTGCGACCCAGCCAGCAGAGTTGAACTTGGCCAGATTATTCTATACTCGAGATATGTTTATGATTGGAAATCTTGGTAGTGTTTCGGATACAGTACAGGTGATTACATTTGAATTCGTTCATACTTAAGGACACGAGGCATGGGATATGGTAAGAATTGATTGTTATGGTTGTGACAGGTTGGTAAGGTTACTTCGGTAAAATACATGGGGAATGTTCTTACTCTGTAGATTACATTGATATGTAATTGTTTTTGTGATGTGATCGTTATCATTGTTGAGTATTATGGCTGACCCCGTCGTGGGCTTTATCTTTTAGGTACTCGGAGTTCGAGCTAGTAGCGGTCGTGAAGGGATGAGCTTTCCGGTGATACTGGCTATGGCGTGATTGTTGGGATTATGTATTCTTTTCTGGGTTTCTAATTCCGCTGCAAATGTAATTAATTGTATTTTTATCCGCTGCGTGTGTATATTTAAATTGGCTTTCAGTATTCTTTGAACTGTGTTTTTATCCGCTGCGTGTGTGTGTACTTTCAAAGGGCTTTTTGATATTTTTTAAACGTTTGCGAAAATGATTTTAGCCTTGTGGGTTCCAATATGGGGCCCACGGCGCTGTAATATTCCCAGTTGGTTTTGGGGGTGTTACAGTACCCGGGACACAGCTCAGTCAGAGGGTGTTCGGGTTGACCCACTCGCTTTTATGCAGGGCATGATGGCCCAAATGACTCAGATGGCACAACTAATGGAGACGATGCATAACTCCACTACTCAAAATCAACAGGCTCCTCCGCCGCCACCTCAGAGGCAAGAGAGGGATGTAAGCAGTATCATTGGCGATATCTCTCGCCAGCGACCAACTACCTTCGAGGGCTCATCCGAGCCGGCGGATATTGTTCATTGGCTTGAGCATTTCGAGAAGTTATTTGCTATGGTGGATTGCCCGGAAGGGCATAAAGTTTCAGTTGCGGCCTACTATCTTGGTAAGAGCGCTCATTATTGGTGGTTATCATTGAAGCCCACCGACGGATCATGTACTTGGGATCAGTTCAAAACTCTCATGATGGAGAGGTATTATCCAGCCCCACTCAGGGAGGCTCAGTAGTCGGAATTACTCACTCCCGACCTCTCAGCGGACGATGATGTTCTTGCCATCGCCGAAAAATTTCAGGAACTTCTTCCGTTCGCCTCATCTATCATTCACTCTGAGGCGGACAAGATCAAGTATTTCAGCAAGAGGCTGAAACCTCGTATGCGGCTACAGTTGCTAAATCATAGTTGCACCACTCTGGCCGAATTCATCGAGAATGCTCTTACTTACGAGCTTACTGCTAAGGAGATTGCTAAGCAACAACCTTCATCTGCTGGCAAGAAATCTAAGAACCATAATCAGTCTGACGGCAGTCAGGCCACTTTCAAGAAACCATGTGCGGGCTCTACCTTTTCGGAGTAACCTCCTATGGCGCCTAAACCCGCGGAATCTCAGTCACAAGCGGCCAGCACTGGCCACACTGCTTTCAACCGTGAAGAACAGGTCATTTCAGCACCAAATGTCCGAAAGCGATCACACGTGCCATAATCGTGGAATTGCCGGGCATAGGTCCTGCTTTTGCCGAAAGGACTCTAAACCCACTCCGGCGTCATCTCAGGCCCTAGGTCATTCAAAGAAGGCGTAATCGTGCCACTACCAAGATCGCTCAAGACGACAGGAGCTAACAAAGGCGGAGCCAAGAGCTATCAGACGGGAGCGTCTGGTTCGGGGGCCGGCAAGCCCCGAATTTACGATATGAAGAAGAACGACGATCCAGAGGCCCGAATGATCTCAGGTACACTCGATATTCTATCTCAACCTGTGTGTACCCTTTTTGATACTGGTGCATCGTATTCATTCATTTCCGAGTCATGTTTGAGTAGACTACTTCTGGGTAGTGCTACTAGTTGTGAGCCTTATGTCATTGGTCTACCTGATGGTAGACGAATTATCGGAAATCGTGAGGTTTAGAATTGTCTGATTTAGCTTCAGGGCCGTGTATGGCTAGCAGACCTAATCGTGGTAGATTTACCGAGAGACGACGTCATTTTGGGTATTGATTGGATGGATCGTCACGATGCCATCATTAGTGTCCGTAAGCGGATGGTCACTCTCATTTCAGATGATGGGGTTGAATGTGTTTTTCAGGGAGGTAATCCCGACTGTTCTGGTAAGGTCATTAACTTGATGAAAGCAGTGAAATTACTCAGTCAGGGGTGTGTTGGTTATTGGTGCTATATGACCAAAACCGAGAAATCATCAGTAATGTTGACAGATATTCCGGTAGTGAGGGAATATGCCAATGTTTTTCCAGACGAGTTACCTGGTTTGCCTCCACAGAGAGATGTGGAATTCACGATTGAGTTGGAGCCCGGTACGTCCCCGATATCGAAGGCACCGTACCGGATGGCCCCGACCGAAATGCAAGAATTAAAGAACCAACTTGAGGAGTTGTTCGAGAAAGGTTATATCCGTCCGAGTGCATCCCCGCGGGGAGCACCAGTGTTGTTTGTCAATAAGAAGGATGGTTCGTTCCGCTTGTGTATTGATTACCGGGAATTGAACCGGGTGACGATCAAGAATAAGTATCCTTTACCCCGTATCGATGATCTTTTGGATCAACTTCAAGGAGCTTCAATATTTTCCAAGATCGACTTAAGATCTGGATATCATCAGTTGCGGATTCGAGAGTCGGATATCGCGAGGACGGCGTTTCGAACACGCTATGGTCATTATGAGTTTGTGGTTATGCCGTTTGGATTGATTAATGCACCTGCGGCATTCATGGATTTAATGAATCGGGTTTTCATCGACTTTTTGGATCAGTTTGTTGTTGTCTTCATCGATGACATTTTGATTTATTCTCGTAACCGAGAGGAACACGAGGTTCATCTTCATCAGGTTCTCGACGTGTTAAGACGAGAGCAACTTTATGGAAAGTTTTCCAAATGTGAGTTCTGGATGTCCGTAGTGACTTTTCTCGGGCATGTAATTTCATTAGATGGAGTGCGTGTTGATCCTCAGAAGACGGAGGCTATCTAAGATTGGTTACCTCCGAAGAATGTTAAGGAAATCCGAAGCTTTCTCGGATTAGCCGGTTATTATCGGCGGTTTGTGGAAGGATTTTCTAAAATCGCTCAACCCTTGACGAACCTTTTGCGAAAGGCTAAGAAATACACGTGTTCCGACGCGTGTCAACAGAGTTTTGAGGAACTCAAGAGCCGGTTAACTTCAGCACCTGTCCTTTCTTTACCGCAAGGGACGGAAGGATTTGTAGTTTATAGTGATGCGTCCGGGCAGGGTCTCGGATGTGTACTCATGTAGAATGGGAAGGTTATTGCTTATGCTTCACGGCAATTGAGACCTTACGAGGTTAATTATCCGACCCACGACCTGGAGTTAGCAGCCATGGTTTTTGCATTGAAGATTTGGCGTCATTATCTTTATGGCGTTACCTGTCAGATATTCACCGATCATAAGAGTTTAAAGTATATATTTACTCAGAAGGAGTTAAATATGCGACAGAGACGGTGGTTGGAACTAATCAAAGATTATGATATTGAGATCCTTTACCACCCGGGCAAGACGAACGTTGTCGCCGACGCCTTGAGTCGTAAGTCCGCTGTGAGCAGATGCTTGCTCGCTTAATGCCTCGTATGAGCTTCAAAGGAATTTCTGAGACCCGAGATCGAGTTCTGGTTACAGCGAGTACAAGGGCAACTTTGTACGTTGGAAATTTCATCGCCACTTGAGGAGGTGATCAGGGAGAATCAGGGTTCGGACCCATTTTTGTTACGCATTCGAGAGGATGTGACTCAGGGGAAAGCCCCCGGATTTGTGGTCCATGAGGATGGACTTTTGCATTTTAAGAATCGGTTGTGCGTACCGGCGAATGACGAGTTGAAAAACTCGATTTTGAGAGAAGCTCATGCTACCCCTTATTCCGTTCACCCGGGGTCTAGCAAGATGTATAAAGACTTGAAACAAAATTACTGGTAGAGTAATATGAAGCGAGAAGTCGCGGAATTTGTTTCGAGATGCTTAACCTGTTAGCAAGTCAAGATAGAACATCAGCGACCGGAGAGTATGCTGAAACCTCTCCCTATTCCAGAATGCAAGTGGGAGGATATTTCAATGGACTTCATCATGAGTTTGCCGACAAGTCGTCGTGGCATGAATACGATCTGGGTGATTGTGGACTGCTTAACTAAATCAGCTCATTTCCTTGAGATTAAGGATACGTGGGGTCCCGAGAGACTTGCCCAGATATTTATCAAAGAGATAGTGAGATTGCATGGTACTCCTAAAAGTATCGTTTCCGATCCTGACGGACGATTCGTGTCTCATTTTTGGAAATCAGTTCATCGTGCTATGGGAACTCAGCTTAATCTCAGTACAACTTTTCATCCTCAGTCCGATGGACAATCATAGAGGACTATTCAGACTTTGGAGGACATGTTGAGGGCATGTGTCCTCGATTGGAAAGATGATTGGGAAGCCCAACTACCGTTGATCGAGTTCACATACAATAATAGTTGGCATTCTTCGATTAAGATGGCACCTTACGAGGCCTTGTACGGTCGTCGTTGTCGATCTCCTTTGTGTTGGGATGACTTATCAGAATCAATCGGCACCGAGCCCGATATGATTATAGCCTCCCGTGAGAAGGTATCTTTGATCAGGAGTCGTTTGTTGACCGCTCAGAGTCGACAGAAATCATATGCAGATAATCGTCGTCGACCATTAGAGTTCGAGACAGGTGACCACGTGTTGGTCAAGTATCCCCGAGTCGAGGTATCTTCCGTTTCGGGAAGCGGGGAAAGTTGAGTCCTAGATTTATTAGACCGTTTGAGATTTTGGAACGAGTAGGCGAGCTAGCTTATCGTTTGGCCTTACCTCCGGCGTTGAGCCGAATTCATAATATGGTTCACATCTCTCAGTTGCGGAAATATGTTGCCGACCCGAGTCACATACTTCAGTTCGACGAAATCGAGATTGCAGATGATCATTCGTATGAGGAGCATCCCATACGAGTGTTAGAACGACGAATCAAATAGTTGAGGAATAAGACGATTTCTTTGGTTAAAATTCAGTGGTCTAGACACGGAGTCGAAGAGGCTACTTGGGAAATCGAGGATAGTATGCGGGAGAGTTATCCCGAGTTGTTTGACCCTTAGTTTCGGGGATGAAACTATTTTAAGGGGGGTGTATGTAATACCCGGTCGTAATTCAGTCATTATCATTCAGTAATTTCATTCGGTAATTGTCACTATGTAATTTTTCACTTGTTATAATCATTCATCCGTGTTCACCGTTGGAATAACTTCGAGTTGTGTATCGATATTGTTCATTGTTTCAACCTTACTCAGGAATCGAGACAAGAGTATTATCTTGATTTTTATAATTGATTCATTAGTCGATGTTGACGTTGGAGTTCATGTCATTTCTAATCTCCACATTGTTCAAATTGTGTTTTGTTGGGCGAACCCTTGTAATCATGGCTTGGAACCACCGTTTTGGGGTTTTCGTACTTCAATTCCGTGTTATTGTTTCCCAAATATTGATTCCTATTGCTTTTATTCTCTTCCCGGATCATTTTTCATCATTTTAGGACCCAAGGGGGGTGGGTCAAGATAAGGAGTGTGCGCCGCGGCACACACATTTTCCGCTTTTGGCCGAGCAACAGACTGGGCTCGCACATGCCGGGCAGGCCGCGGCACACTTCAGTCATCGCTGCGCACGCCCGTCCGGCCGCGCACATTCGTGTTGCAATTTTTGGCCGACTGCCTCAGACTGCCACCCGCGGCTCATGCCGACAGGCCGCGGCACACCGCGAAGTCATCGCCGCGGCACATTCGTGCCGCGGTGCACGCCGCGATCACCGGGGCAATTTTGGCCTCGTGCCGCGGCACACTTCGGCCGGGTCACACACAAAGGCCAAAGACTATAATTGTGTTTTTTCAGCGAGTTCAACCCATTTTTCTCATTTCATCAACCTTGTTCCGAGAGAGAAGGCTTGAGGGAGAGGATTTTCATCATCTATCACTTGAGTATTCATTTTTCATCATTTTCATTCGGTTGTGAAGCTCGGATTGTGGATCTAACGCGATTACATCGGATTAAAGTACTTGGATCTTCAAAGGTAATATTCATCAAACCCCTTGGATTTCGATTTTGTATTGAGATATGATGTTTTGGATGTTAAGATCATGTTGTATGAAGTGATATACACATGATTATGGACATGTTTGATTATTCATTGGATTATTGAAGGATTATTCAAGAACACTTTGAATATTGTGTTGGATTTGGGGGTTTTCGATTAATTGTTGTTGAAATCACGATTTTGGATATTCATAATGGATTATTGATCGTATTGAAGATGTTTTGTTGGTTTGAAACACATCTTGGGGATTTGATGTTGGTATTATTGAGGTTTGGTTATAAACAATCGAAGTTTGGCCACAAAGTGTTCGATATAATGCCCCAATGAACTTGGTTTAATCGTATCGACGTTTTGAGTTCGTTATATTCGTGTTTGATTCGTATATTGAACGGATTGTTGGTAATTGTATTATTCAAGGTTGTTCGAGCGACCGATATCTCAATTAGGACGTTGTTCGTGGAAGGATAATTGTCACCGGTGTTGAGTAAGTTAATTCTTACTCGGTTAAAAGGATATTCATTCTTTTTGTTGTTGTTCATTCATAATCATAACTCATTCATCATTGTATTAACCGTATCAATACTTGTCATTGTCAATTAATTACTTCATTCACGAGGAACGACGGTTCCAATCATTTCATTGAGCTGTCATTCATTTTACCATCATTTCATCTTGGTGAGTCATTATTCATTTTCGATGTCACTTTTGTTATATCGTGGCATTCCGGGTCATACTGGCGTGCCAGTTGGTATGTGTAGGATTTTCTTGTCGGGCACATTTAAGTCGTGTGTTGGTTGGTGGCCTCATATTGGACTGTGCACACGAGTTGATGGCTTCGTGAGACTGATTAGGTACAAGACCACACATGTATTCAATCGATACTCGTTGGTGGCTTGTGCACGGACACATTTCCATCCCGGGCGTAGTGTGGCGCCATTCCTTTGAGCCGTACTGTTAGTTGATTCGTATAGCATGTTTGATTGTGTATATTTCGACAGGATATTTCATAACTTCAAATATATCATGAGTGTGTATTTTCAAGCCTTGAGGATTGTTGTTCTGTGTAACTGACCCCGTTGGGGGATATTGTTTTTCAGGTCATGGCAAGGCGAAAGCACGGGGAGAGCACGTTGACGGCGAGGAGTCCCAATGATACTAGAAGGGCCCCCCAGTCTTTTCAGTCATTTATGTTTCCTTCATTTATTTCACTGCAGACATTCCGTTTGAATACTCATTTCACTCAGTGTTGTATATTTTATCTCCATATAAAATATACATATATTCTGTATTATCCTGGATGTGTTGTATGAAACTCCTCATCGGAGTAATTATTGTTGTAATGTGGTTCGGTACTACATTTACCCTGTGTAATTCATTCATTTTCATTCGCCTAGTGGGTCCCAGTCGGGGGTCCACGGCACTGTAATATCCGCCTAGTTTGGGGTGTTACAAAAATGACTTCTGCTAGGCAGATTTTATCTCACTTAATAGAGCTTTATTATGAGCACAGTCAAACTGCTAGATATGAGAAATCTAAAGTGTTGGAAAGTAAGACGCAGCGGAAGCAATGTTTGGGAAAGTTGATAATCGCGTTTTACGCATCCACGAGCATAAGATCTATTTAGGCATGCCAATTAATTAATTACTAAGATTAATAAGCAATTTAAATATTATTTATTATTTATTAATTAAATATGTCGGCTATATAAATATCCTAATCTAGATCTAAAAGATCATATGATATTACCTTTGAAGCGAATTGGTTGCCTTCATCTTGATCACCTTGTATTTCTACCTTTAGACCTTCTAGAGTATGATCCGCCTTAACCCGGACGTTGTGTGGGCAACGAGCTACCGGATCTTGTTTGGACAACTTTGGATCGGTCGAACCCTTTGTTTGTGATTACTCTATTTGTAGATCTAGACTTGTGTCTTTGATTCTACAATTTAGATAACACAATTAATTTGCTAAGAGTGTTCATAAAATACTAGAAAGCAAAGAAAATTAAACACAAGAGGAAAAATTTGATCTCACAACCTTACAAGAGAGTTCAAAATTGGCCAACCCCCTTAATGTCCTATTTATAGGCTCTTGGACTACTACTAGGGATCTTAAGGAGGATTATGGAAGGACTCACAATAAATTCATCTTACCTTATTAGGACTCTTCCTAATATAATGAATCTATTAATATCAACTTAGTCCACTAAAAGGTTGTGTAACACACCAAACTAGGCGGCTATTACAGTGTCGTGGACCCCCGACTGGGACCCACCAGGCGAATGAAAATTAATGAATTAAACAATATAACTGTAGTACCGAACCACATTATATTATCAATTACTCTGATGAGGAGGTTTAAGTATAATACATCCAGGAATTACATCTAAAACGGAAACTGCAGCAGACATAAAAATGAAGAAAACATGAACAACTGAAAGGACTGGGCCCCCCTACTAGTATCATTTGGACTCCTCGCCGTCAACGTTCTCTTCCCGTGCTTTTGCCTTGCCATGACCTAAAAACAATATCCCCAATGGGGTCAGTTACACAGAACAACAATCCTCAAGAGTTGAACAAGACAATCATTATATATATTAGTTATGAAATCAATCTGAAGAGGGGCATCATAGTACGCCCGTAATAGGACGGCAAGTGCACCAAACGAGTGTCCGGACACACCCGCACTTCTACCTAATTAGTCTCACGGAGGCACGTTACCGTGTGCACAGTCCATTGTGTCGGTGAACCTGTATCACATGACTATCGTGTGCCCGACTAAAAATTCCACACATAACCACCCGACCACGCAATATGAGCCCAGAAGGTCACAAGAACAAAAGTGAGCATGATGAATATCAATGAATAGCAAATTGACAAGGGTCAAGAATGACTCACAGAGATGAAATAATAATGAAATAAATGATAGCTCACTGAAATGATTGGAACCATCGTTCCTCGTGAAATGAATGATTAGTTTGATAATTACAAATCTCAACATGATTAATATACTATGAATGAATTATGAATATGAATGAACAACAACAAAAGGAATGAATATCCTTTTAACCGAGCAAGAATTAACTTGCCTCAATACCGGTGATGAAATGTCCTCCCTCGAACAAACATCCTAAATAGAAATGTTGGTCGCTCGAACAACCTTGAATAACATAAATACCAACAATCCGCTTAATATACGAATCACGCATGATCACAACCAACTCAAAACATCGATATGACAAATCCAAATTCATTGGGGCATTAAAGCAAACACGTTGTAACCAATCTTCAATTGTTCACAACCAATCTCAATTATATCGATACCAAACCTCCAAGGAGTGATTCAATCCAACAAAACATCTTCAACTCTATCGTGAACTCCACATCTCTCTGTGGAGGCAAACCAGGTAACTCATCTGGAAAAACATCGGCGTATTCTCTCACTGCTGGGATATCCGTCAATGTCACTGATGATTTCTCAGTCTTGGTCATATAGCACCAATAATCAACACACCCCTGATTGAGTAAGGCTCTATTCTTTTCGATCAATGAATCGAATCAATCGAATCAATCGAATCAATCGAATGGATTCGAATCAATCGAATCGAATCGAATCGAATGGAATCGAATCGAATCGAATCGAACTAAAATATATATTAAGGGTAAATAATAATAATAATAATGGTAAATAAAAATAATAATAGTAATTAAAAACAACAATGATAATAGTAATATTATTAGTAATAATAACAATAATAATAATTAAGATTAATAATAAAAATAAGAAGAAGAAGAACGGAGCTAAATCGAATCGAATCAATCGAATGGACTCGAATCGAATCGAATCGAATCGAATCAATGGACTCGAATCGAATCAACTAAATCAAAATCGAAAATAAGTCCAAAAGAACAGGGCCTAACTTCACTGCTTTCATCATATTGATGCCTCTTCCGGAACAGCTGGGATTACATCCCTGAAATACACACTCGACTCCATCGTCTGAAATGATAGTTACCATACGCTTACGGACACTAAGGATGGCATCATGACGATCCATCCAATAAATATCCAAGATGACGTCGTCTCTCGGTAAATCTACCACGATCAGGTTCGCCAACAATTCTTAATCTCACGATCTCCGACAATTCTTCTACCGTCAAGTAGACCAATGATATAAGGTTCACAACTAGAAGCACTATCCAGGTGAAGTCTACTCAAACATGACTCGGAAATGAACGAATGCGATGCACCAGTATCAGAAAGGGTACACACAGGTTGAGATAGAATTTCGAGTGTACCTGAGATCATTCGGCCCTTCGGGTCGTCCGTCCTCTTCATCTTGTAAATTCGGGGCTTTCCGGCCCCTGAACCGGATGCTCCCGTCTGATAGTTGTGGGCTCCGCCTTTGTTTGCTCCCGTCGTCTTAAACGAGGCAGACTGAGTGGCTTGATTCTGAACAGCTGACTGCTTCGGGGCCTGAGATGTCGCTGGAGTAGGCCTGGAGTCTCTTCGGCAGAAACGGGCCTTATGCCCCGCAATCCCACAATTATTACACGTGATAGTCTGCCTCGGACACGTAGTGCTGAAATGACCCTGCTCTCCACAGTTGAAACAGGTGATGGCCGAACTAGCCGCTCGGGACTGAGATTTCGCAGGTTTAGGAGCCGTAGGAGGTCGCTCAGAAAAAGTAGAGCCCGCATGAGGCTTCTTGAAGGTTGCCTGACTGCCTTCAGACTGATTATGATTCTTTGATTTCTTGCCAGAAGATGAAGTTTGATTCTTAGCAATTTCCTTCGCAGTAAGCTCATAAGCAAGAGCTTTCTCGATGAATTCGGCTATGGTGGTGCAATGATGGTTAAGCAATTATAACCGCATACGAGGTTTCAACCTCTTACTGAAATACTTGATCTTATCCGTGTAACGCCCCCAAAATAAATCGGGACACCACAGTGCCGGAATCCCATATGGGACCCACAAGGCAAGTTTTAAAATAATATTTTTTTTAACAATTTATTCAACGGGTAGTATGCGGAAGCATTTTAATGAAAGCATTCGTACAAACCGAAATACAAAGAAAATAGTGTCCGTACATACGGTTATTACACAACATGGAATATTCAAATTTAGTTTAAGAGTTTAACAGGCCGTCTCCCCAACACTGCTCACGCCTAACTGGAACTTTCGGGAATGTCCTGCATATATTCAAAAAATTTTCCTGACACGACATATCGTGTCAGTCAACCTAGGTTAGACAAATCGAACCAAATTCAAGGATAGAATCAGATAAATTCAGGGAACAAAGTTGTCACCGAATATTCAACGTCTTTTCTTGTATCAGCATATAAACTCCCAAGGTCGCAACCAAGGGTCACGGAAGTATCTAAACAGGAATACTCTGGACGTGGGTACCATTCAGATTTTATCCCGCAACACAGTTCCACAAAATGTATCAACATATAAACTCCCAAGGCCGCGGCGAAGGGTCACGGTAGTATCTACTCAGGAATACTCCGGACAAGATAAATCGAACGAGCACCATTCCACAATTAGTAACACATACAGTATTCTAAATTTTCAAGACGTTAGGTCTGAGCAAGATTCACTCGCCTCAAGTCCGACGAGAGTTACTCCTTTGCTAACACAACATCTCGATCGACCACACCCGAAAGTTCAACCTATCACATGTTCGTCGATTAATACCTATGGTAATAGTTATGGTTAACGATAATTTCCCCGTCCCATTAGGATCCTAAACCTGGTTGATTTTGTTGCCGAGATCGAAATTCTCTATTTTTGACCACAGTGCATTTTACCAAATCTTTGGTTTGCCATTTTACAATTTATTATCCCATTGAACAACAATATTCTAATACAACATTCCTACGTTGATTATGGCTAACAACCACCGTAATTTCATCACTTATTCGAATTCGAAGGTCCAGAATAGAATGATTAAGCGTTAATCTCCGAAATCTTAACATGTCGACATCTATACGTATAGACAATCGTTAGTGAGTTTATCAAGGATTTATCAATGATAATACAGTTATAAATGAAATTCTTAACAAGATTATTCCGAGAAGTTGGTGATTAACAAGCCAATTGTGAGTTCTTCCATCTAAATATGAGTACTAGCTTTGATAGATATCGATTAACAATTGTGATAGTTTTACAGCGGTCCGATCATTAACGAAAGTTCTAAGCTACCCAAGGCATCCGAAATTTAACATGGCTCATTAAACAACACTGAAATGAGTTCAAGGTTTGATAAACTTACCTTAATTGACAAAAGACGATGAAGAACGATGAAGAACGAGAGGATAACACCTTCAAGACCTTCTCCGAAGCTTGATTAACGCACTCTAATAGGATAGCACTTGATTTGGGAGGTTGAAATCGGTTTAAGGGTGGTGCAGATCAGTGTACATGAGGGAGGAATGATTTTTGGATTGGAAGAAATGAAAGGAAAAGTGTCCTTTTATAAACTCAGAAAGTCTTTACGTACGTTATGTCTGAAGACTTACGTACGTAAGGTGTTTTACGTACGTTATGAAGAAGGATTAGCGGACGTAAGGAAAAACTCAGAACTAACTGGACTAATTAACACACATCGTTACGTACGTAACAAAAGTAGGTTAACGTACGTCACACCCGTTGACTTGTCTGTCGCCATCGCGCCGAAAGTTGGTCAGCAACGCGTACTATCCGACGAAGATTCATGTCCGAAGACCGAAGACCACGTTACGTACGTAAGTAACAATCATTAGCGTACGTAATGTCTCACCTTTAGCGTACGTAATAGTTGCTGGATAACGTACGTAATGTTCAGTTTTGTTCACTAAGTTATTATCACATTAATTTCTTATAACGCGACTCCCTCTCAATGTCGTCAGGCAATTTCTCGGAGAACAAGACGTTGGCCACCGTCATATTCGCACCGATAATTGCCCAACGACATCAAGGTATGTCACCGACAGATCGTCAATCATCACACAATCACAATACATGAATAACAGGTGGGAACAAGCTTTATTCATGAAAATACAGTACGAGCATATCATACAAAAATACGTTTATCTCAATGGAGTATATTTATTTTATTAAATAGAAGAAATGGAAGTGAGCGCCCAACGTGAACAACATGTAATACTGGTGGTATTACATACCACCCCCTTAAAAATAGTTTCATCCCGAAACTAAGAAAATAACTCGGGATGATTCTCCCTCATGCTCGTCTCGGTCTCCCAAGTCGCTTCTTCCATGCCATGGTGCGACCATTGAACTTTTACAAGAGGTATGGCCTTATTCCTTAGTATCTTTACGCGTCGATCCAAAATCGCAGTTGGGACTTCCCTAAAGGTAGCATCATTAGAAATTTCTACCTCCTCAAAGTTAATCTTGTGGCTTGGGTCGTACACGTATTTTCTCAGCTGGGAGACGTGGAAGACATTATGCACTCCATCTAATGATGGTGACAATGCTAGTCGATAAGCGAGTCTATCAACTCGGTACAGTATTTCGAACGGGCCAATAAATCTCGGGCTTAGTTTGCCTTTCTAGCCGAAGCGTCGAATACCCCGCATCGGCGATACTTTAACCCAAACGTGATCCCCGACTATAAATTCCAACGGTCGCTGACGGTCCGTAGCATATGATTTTTGGTGGCTCTGCGCTGCCAACAGGTGTTTTCGAATAATGGATATCTTCTTAATAGATTCTTGGATTAGATCCAACTCGGTGGCGATGACATCGGACGCATCGTCCCAACATAGGGGAGACTTGCACCTCCAACCGTATAAGGCCTCAAAGTAGGCCATGCCTATGCTTGTGTGCCAGCTGTTGTTGTATGAAAGTTCCGCTAAGCAGAGGTGTTTAGCCCAATCCTTGTCCCAATCGAGTACACATGCTCTCAACAAGTCTTCCAGGGTCTGTATGGTGCGTTCTGTCTGTCCATCCATCTGAGGGTGATAAGCTGTGCTGAAATGCTGCTGAGTACCCATAGCCTTGTGGACAGCCTTCCAGAAGTGGGACACATATCTAGTGTCTCTATCTGAAATAATTCCCGAGGGAACGCCATGTAGTCTCACGATTTCCCGGATAAAGATGGTGGCCAGCTGCTTTGTCCCGGTGGTCTCCTGAATTGGAATGAAATTTGCTGACTTCGTCCATCGGTCTACAATGACCCATATCGTTTCTTTTCCTCCTGCCGTCACTGGTAACTTGGTGACAAAATCCATTGATATGCTTTCCCATTTTCATTCTGGAATGGGTAAAGGCTGCATGATTCCGGACGGTCTACGGTGTTCAATCTTCACCAGTTGATATGTCACACATCGAGAAACGAATCTTGCTACCTCCTGCTTCATGTTCTTCCACCAGAAACTCTTCCGCAAATCTTTATACATTTTTCTCGCCCCGGGATGTACTGAATAGGGAGTAGAATGAGCTTCCTTGAGTATATAACACCCCCAAAACCATATGGGAATATTACACGCCGTAGACCCCTTTTTACGAGGATCTACCAGGCTATACCTTATAAAACGACCAAGTGCTTGCCCGGACAGGGTCAAACAATATAATAATACAGACCGTTAAGGTCACTTACACATGAATACACAGACCGATGAGGTCACACAACTCCATCAACATAACTGACTAAAACAACATTACCCACATAGGGGTCGAAACACAATACAGCGGAAGACTGAAATCAACTCTAACAATACAACCAAACTCTACCAACTCTCGACTCTTGATTAGTATCACAGCTCGTCATCCTCTTGTGCAATCCTGTGACTGCTCCCCTGAACCTGCATGTACCTGGACGCAAAACAGACATCCACCCCCCGATTACTCGGGGGTTAGTAAAACTCCACTGTTTTACTAGTGCAAGTATAATACGATACGAAAAGCAACAAGTAAATAGCAACTACGAATTTAATATGGAAATCAATTATCAAAATGTTCCCGAGAAGTTTTAGAATTTCAAACTCAAGCAAGAGATATTTGAAAAGGAACACATCATCTCGGGGATTTTTAAAACAGAAATTCTTTTAGACCTCGAGTCCCAATTTACAAAGTCTTTTCGTAAACCTTAGGGCCTTAGCCCGATTATCATTTCAAAACACACTGGATAAGATATCATTATGAGTCCGAGACCCATATTTAAAATGTTATTCAAACAATCACTGCTATACGATCGTTGTTCGTACACATCATGTACCGAACTCCGGAGGCCTCAACGGACCTTACCCGGACCACACACACTGTTCGTACACATCATGTACCAAACTACGTAGGCCTCGACGGACCTTACCCGGCCACATACATCATTCGTACACATCATGTACCGAACTCCAGAGGCCTCGTCAGACCCTACCTGGATCACACGCCTTGTTCATACACATCATGTACCGAACTCCAGAGGCCTCGTCAGACCCTACCTGGAACACACACACACACATTGACACGACACAATTCATAACCATCAAATGTCAAGCCATTCCACATTACACCGAAATGCATAATCAAGTATGTAAACCAAACCAACACAAATATCATAATCATCACGACAACTCAACAATGAACAATCACGCCTCGCACAAACTTAGATGATTTGCACATCCAACACAATTCCACGATGTTAACTAAGTGATGGTATTATCGCTACCATCAATCGTTCATAATAATCAATTCATCATAACCATAACACGACGTCCCTATTCACAAGACACAATTCGTATAGTAAAATACTTGCCTCGAAACCACGACGCGGAGAATCGACCGAAGTAGGTTGGCACGAACCGGCTACGAACCCGCCGACTTCCCCAAACGACAGCCCGCAACAATAAACTACGAACGACAATGAATTCCAAAGTACGACCCAAAGCCGCTGAATTCAAGGAACAAACGACGAAAGTTCAAGGGTTTCCCCCAAAACGGCCAAGAACACGATTCGTCCCATCAAAACATGAAAACGGAATTCCAAACCGAAATATGGATATACAATCCATAGTATATGTTTAACAACATCATTTAACAACAATCGATCCATCAAAAACGTATGGAAAACGAAATCAAGAACAAATCCCGTAAAAAGTCTATTCGAAGGAAATTAAGAAATATACCTTGATTTGACGAAAAACAATGGATTAAATGATGTTAAACACATGAATAATACTAAGATTAATCATACCCATCGTGAATTAATCAACAACACGAAACGAATCGGACAAAAACGCAAAAACCCCAAAATTTCCCAAAATAGGGTTCTAGGAAATCTCACCTTGATTTGCTGGATCAAAGGAGGTTATGGAGGGATTAATCGATGATATTGTAACATCCCCAGATCAAACCAGGAATATTACACGCCGCAGACCCTCTCCGTGAGGATCCACCAGGCTAGACATCAACACAACACATTACATTACATACTGACGAATCAAAATAACGAATCAATAGACCGATTTGGTCTTCCGTCACTGACTTACAAATCAAAATACATAAACTCATCCAGACTCATACACATGCAAGGGTAAAATACTTGCAACAACGAACAATAAAACAATGGAAAAGACAAAACAATGGACTCCGACTAACTGAAGTCAAAACTGGCCTTCGTGTGATTAGTATCATTCGTCTTTCATCATCCCTCGCACCGATCCTGTGTCTTGCTCCCGAAAACCTGCATGTACCTGGACACAATACAGATATCTACCCCCCGATTACTCGGGGGTTAACAAAACTCCACTGTTTCGCTAGTGCAAGTATAAAGTGCAAAAACGAGCCATACACAACACATTCCGAGAATACAATGAAAGACTTCCCGAGATATATTTAGTTAAAAATAGTTCAAGTCTTGAAAGTAGAAACGAAGCAAGTAAGCACTTTGAAAACACTTCCAAATCTCGGAAGTTTTGAAAACATTTGAAATTGAAAAGTCCTTAATTCCTCGAAAGTCATTTAGGGTCACAACCCCAAAGTTCATTTTCCAAAATGCAAATCCGTTAACAAAACACGGGGTCCACGACCCAACCATTCCGGTCACAAAACACAGGGCCTACGACCCGATCATCCATTGAAATTCACTTACAAGGACACATTACACATAACACATTATTCTTATGCCATTCTAGCCAAGCACCAAGACTCGATATATAATGTCTCTCGACCCCAAGCACAAAGCATTGTGATACTCCGGACAATATCACAATTAATGAAAACATCAACATCATCCTCAAGATGAAAACTACACCTAGTAACCCACGACCGTACCCCTTAGTATCGGCCCCCAGGCGCCCCATCGAACGCTCCGGGTGGGAAACCACTTCCGCGGCCGTACCCCTTAGTATCGACCCCCAGACATCCCGTCGGACACTCCGGGTGGAAGTTCATCAACACACGCACCCAAGTCCACTTCCGTGACCGTACCCCTTAGTATCGACCCCCAGACATCCCGTCGAACACTCCGGGTGGAAGGAACAACACACACACACGTTCCAAAATCACAGTTGCAAACCACAAGCCTCGAAGGTCAATCACAGTATATATAGTCGAGGTACCTTACTAGAATGGCCAGTTCATCCAACATATACTCACGACCAAGTAACGATACGATTCATGCTAGAATTTCAATGATGCAGCTAGTACCAATAACATAGCAACGAGGGAAAATACCTATCCAACAACGCCGAACGACACAATGTCACAGGATCATCAATAGGCATATATTCCACACATACCTCAAGGAAAGGCTAAACTATAAATCTACGACGTCATAATCACACAAAACGATACACTACACATACTTAGACAAGCACATTTAACAACGAAATCATACGAGTCATCTTTTAAGGAAGTATTGAAAAGCATATCGATTCCTTTGAAAGTTAATTACAGACATTCATAAATCACGTATCGTAAATTACCAACTAATATATCCACAAAACACGTAATGTATGGGCAAGATACTTACCTCGAATAAGAACAACGCGGAGAATCGACCAAAGTAGGTTGGCACGAACTGACTACGAACCCGCCGACTCCACCGATCGCTAACTCGCGTTCATAAACTACGAAGGACAATAACAACAATGAAATGAATTCCATAACACGACTCAAACCCGTTGAATTCAAAGAACGAATGACGAAAGTTCAAGTGTTTTCCCCAAAACGGCCAAGAACACGATTCGTCCCGACAAAACACAAAAACGAAATTGCAAGTCAAAATATAGATATACAATCCATAGAATATGTTTAACAACATCATTTAACCACAATCGATCCATCGAAAACGGATGGAAAACGAGATTGAGAACAAATCCCCCAAAAAGTCGATTCGAAGGAAATCAAGAAATATACTTCGATTCGACGAAGAACAATGGATTAAATGATGTTAAACACAAGAATACTACCAAGATTAATCATACCCAACATAAATTAATCAATAATACGGAACGAATCGGACAAAAACGCAAAAACCCCAAAATTTCTCAAAATAGGGTTCTAGGAAATCTCACCTTGATTCGCTGGATCGAAGGATGTTATAGGATGATTGATCAATGATATAACCTCAAGAACTTCATGGATTTGTTGTTAAACAACATGGCTTCGCCTCCTCCGAAGCTCCAACTGCGGATCAAAAGGAAAGGAAATGAAAAATGAATGAAAACGCGACTGCTCTGTCACATTTATACTGGGCTGGAACTAGCGTGCGCTAGCCTTCCCGGACTAGCGTACGCTATCGCCGCATCGCCCAGCACTCGCCTGTGGCTCGCACAACCCGGCACCACCGACCAATCCTGCCGACCGTGACCTGTACGCCCGACCCCCGCTAGTGTGCGCTACGGCCGGAAGCCTGCTCGTGCTAGCCGACCTGTCCAGTAACCTCTGGACCAAACATCTTGCCCAGGTAACGTACGCTAGTCGGCCGACAGTGTGCGCTACCCCTGCCGGTTAGCGTGCGCTACCTGCCGATCCTACCCCAGTCCAGAACCTCAGAACCCCACTGCCCTGACCCGAAATGAAAATATAATGCAATAATTAATCACACGCGACCAAGAAAAGGGTCGAGACAACAAATACAGATACGGATACCCATAACTTTGGGTAAATTACAAAATGGCCCAAAATGCCCGAAAATCACGATACGTGATCGAATAACCAAAAACCAAAGTTCACAACACGTCTAACAAAGTTAAACGGACTTACGGGAAACTCGAAACAGCAGTTTCGAACGAGATTCACAAGAATCGAACACAAGTGCGGAAAAGTCGCTAAAAAGCACGGAACTCAACAAAACGACACAGAAACGAACTCGGATGTCAAAAAGTTTAGAATTAATCATTCTCAGAATGACGAAATGGTCATGAACGAGTCGTCAAAATGGACTTCCGCCGAAAAAAAGAAATTACCGGAAATCGAAATTACGGTTATTACAGATATGAGCTCCCAATCTTCGTGGATTAGTTGCTTGACAACATGTCTCCTGGATCGCCAAGCCTCCATCCGGAGAGAGGAAAAGATGGAAATGAAAAACGGGTGAAAATATGACTACTATGTCATATTTATACTGCGCCGGAACTAGCATGCGCTAACTTTCCCGGACTAGCGTGTGTTATCGGCCAGTATCGGCCCAGCACCCTCGGCCAGGGCCCGCATGACCCGGCACTACCGACTAAACCTGCCGACCGCGACCTGTCCGCCCGACCCCGATAGCGTGCGCTGTGCCTGACGCTAGCGCGCGCTAGCCGACCTGTCCAGTAACCTCTGGACTAAAATGCTCGCCCAGGTAACGTACGCTAGTCGACCGGCAGCGTGCGCTACACATGCCGATTAGCGCGCGCCACGTCCGATAGTAGCGTGCGCTACTTGCCGATCCTCCCCGAGTCCAGAACCTCAGAACCCCTCTGCCCAGACCCGATAGCGTACGCTGGGCCGGTCGACAGCGTGCGCTACACCTGCCGAGCTAGCGCGCGCAGCCTTCCGGCCATAGCGTGCGCTACGCCGGTTCCTACCGTGCTCGCCGCCGGCTGCCCAAGACTTCCGACAAGGCCGCACTGTCTGCCACCGCCACCGCCAAGACTGACGACTCGATTTCAAAACGCATTTTAACGAATACGACGAAAAGCTCGCGGACAACATCAATGACCCGAAATGAAAACATAATGCAATAATTAGTCATACGCGACCAAGAAAAGGATCGAGACAACAAATACAGATACGGATACCCATAAATTTGGGTAAATTACAAAATGGCCCAAAATACCCGAAAATCACATACACGTCTTCACATAAACTTAACGCCCAGTCAAGTTTCATCGACTTGCGAACGATTAAGTATTTGAGCTATAAACCCCTTCCAGTGGCGACCCCCTTATCAAATAAGGAGTGGAACATTTTGCTCTCAAATACAGGGACTAGTTTCTATATGTATATTTACGAGTTGGGAATGCCAGTAACTACCAGTAAATAAAGAAACATTCATTGCCTTATATTGATGATTTACATAATAACTAGTACAATGCCCTCACTCAACATCCTCTGAGTGGAATTCGAGGGCATACTCCTAACAATCTCCCACTTGCACTCAATGCCACACACTATGGTATCTAAAACCTATGTTCTCCAGATGACGCTCCAAGCTAGTTTGAGAAAGTGGCTTGGTCAGTGGATCGGCGATGTTGTCGTCCGAGTCTACTCTAATACCCTTCCTTGGAAGCCTCCGAGGCTGCTTGATACTCAGCCTGACAGGTGGAATCAACAGTCGCGCTTTGCTTGGCGCTACGCCAAGATACTGCTCCTCCATTAAGAGTAAATATGTAGCCAGAAGTAGACATCGAATCGTCCTTCAGTCCTTGGAAGTCCGAATCAGTGAATCCCACCACATCCAATTCTCCACCGCCATACATAAGAACCATATCTCTAGTCCTTCTTAAGTACTTGAGAACGTTCTTTACAACAGTCCAATGTTCTCTACCTGGGTTTCCCTGAAACCTACTCACCATGCTTACAACATGCGCGATGTCAGGTCTTGTACACAACATAGCATACATAAGGCTACCAACGGCCGAAGCATATGGTATATTACTCATTTCCTTTAGTTGTTCCTCATTTTGAGGACACATCTTCAAGGTGACTTTTATTCCATGTCGCATCAGTAGGAACCCTCTTTTAGAATCATCCATCTTAAATCGCTTTAAGATTTTATCTATATAGAGGGCTTGGGAAAGACCTATTGTTCTCTTCGCTCTATACCGGTAGAGTCGAATACCAAGAATATAGGTAGCTTCTCCCAAGTCTTTCGTGGAGAAATTACTCGAAATCCAAGCTTTTACAGAACTGAGCATTCCCACATCATTTCCTATTAGTAGAATGTCATCTACATATAGTACTAAGAATGCGATCTTGCTCCCACTAACCCTCTTGTATACACAAGGTTCCTCTTCATTTTGCACAAAGTCAAACTCTTTGACCGCCTCGTCAAAACGAAGGTTCCAACTACGCGACGCTTGCTTCAGTCCATAAATGGAACGCTGAAGCTTACACACTTTCTGAATATCGACTTCGGACACAAATCTTTTAGGCTGCTCCATATAGATTTCTTCCTCGAGGAATCCATTAAGGAAATCCGTCTTTACGTCCATTTGCCATATCTCATAATCGTGGTAGGCAGCTATAGCAAGCATCATGCGAATAGACTTGATCATGGCTATGGGCGAGAAGGTATCATGGTAATCGATCCCTTCCTTCTGGGTATAACCCTTTGCCACAAGCCTGGCCTTATAGGCGTCAACCTTGCCCTCACCATCAGTCTTTCTCTTGTAGATCCACTTGTTCCCAATAGGCACTATGCCCTTGGGGCGGTCTACTAGAGTCTAGACCTGATTGACATGCATCGAGTCTATCTCAACTTCTATAGCTTCACGCCATTTCGCGGAGTCTACATCCACCATCGCTTGGCCTTAGGTTGTCGGGTCGGTCTCTTGGCTATCACTTGGAACCTCATGGAGACCCAGCTCCTCCAAGTGCACGAGCCCATACCTCTCAGGTAAATGAGACACCCTAATAGACCTACGAGGTGGTTGTACTTGTGTTTCAGAAAGTTCGATTCCAGTTTCTTGTACAGGTGTCTCTCGGGGAGTTTCATTGTATTCTTCTAAAGAAATACTTCTACCTGCTCCGCCTTCCTGAATGAACTCATCTTCCAGGAAGTGTGCTTGTAAAGCAACAATGATCTTTCGATCTTCGGGCATTTAGAATAGATATCCCATCGTCCCAGACGGGAATCCAATGAAACGTCCCTTTGCAGACCTAGCTTCCAACTTTTCCACCTTAGTCTTCTTGACATAGGCGGGACATCCCCAAATCCTAATATGATTAAGACTTGGTTTCCTTCCCTCCCACATCTCATGTGGAATTTTAGGAACGGATTTGGAAGGACATATATTCAAGATGTAAGCGGCAGTCAGGAGTGCATACCCCCATAGGTAAATCGGCAAGTCAGTATAGCCCAGCATGGAACGGACCATGTTCAACAAGGTCCGGTTCCTTCTTTCTGACACACCATTTAACTGAAGAGTACCTGGAGGTGTTAGTTGTGAAACTATTCCATGTTCCTTAAGGAACTCGTCAAACTACGTACTCATATACTCGCCACCTCGGTCCGACCGAAGTGTTTTGATATGATTACCAGTTTGTTTCTCGACTAGGGCCTTGAATTCCTGGAATTTCTCAAATGCCTCGGATTTATGTTTCATTAAGTATACATAACCATACCTAGTATGATTATCTGTAAACGTAATGAAATATTGATATCCGTCACGTGCTGCTTCCAAAGCACCACATACGTCGGTATGGATTAATCCCAGTTTATCAGCGGCTCTTTCAAATGTCCATGTAAAGGGGGACTTAGTCATTTTGCCTTTAAGGCAAGATTCACAAGTAGGAAAGGGATCTGATCCCAATGGACCCATAAGTCCATCTTTTTCCATCTTGTAAACCTTGGTCTGACCAACATGACCAAGTCTAAGATGCCATTTCAAAACTTGATTGGTTTCATCCCTACCACGTTTTCTAGTTATAGTATTCACAACTACTTTGTTGCTGAGATTTAGATGATACAATCCATTCAACAATGTAGCAGTACCCACTAGTTTATTTCTAAAAGAAATTTTGCAGGAACCATCACCAATGAAAAATGAAAATCCTTTTCGGTCCATGACCGGAATAGATACAATGTTTTTGTGCCCCTTGGGCAAAACAAGTACATCTTCTAAAGTCAAAACAATGCCGGATTCTAAAACCAAAAGAAGTGATCCTATGTCGGTCACCTCGACACTATGCCCGCTTCCGACTGTGATCATAAATTCTCCATCCCCAAGCTTCCTACTTTGTTCCAGATCCTGATTCACGGTTCAAATATGAGAACTAGCACCAGAATCTAGTATCCAGGAAGTAGAAAATACAGTAGCAGAGCAATTTGTTTCCAAAACTAAAAGTTCTGTACCTGAAGTGCCATGAAGAATCGGACAGTCTCTAGCCCAGTGGCCCAGCTCACCGCACTTGAGACAAGCATCCTTCTTCTTCTTGTTCTTCGGAACCATCGGGGCCTTGCCCTTTCCCTTAAGGTCCTTAGCTTGCGGTCCAGTCCGCTTCTTGGTCTTTTTCTTCTTATTCTTAGACCTCAGAGGTCCAGAAGAAATCACAAGAGCAGACTCCTTCATCCGCGGAGTCTTCATCTGAGACTGAGCGGTCACAAGTTTGTTCATTAGCCCAGCTAAATTACATGTAATCTCATTGCAGTTGAAGTTCATAACAAACTGTGAGAAAGAATCAGGGAGAGACTGTAGGATAAGGTCGGTTTGGAGAGAATTATCCATTTTAAAATCAAGAACCTCCAATCTCTCGATCATGGATATCATTTTGAGGACGTGTTCCCTAACCTTCTCACCTTCCTTCATCCTTGCACCGAACAGTTGCTTGGATATCTCATATCTAGCAGTTCTGCTGTGCTCACCATAAAGTTCGGTTAAGTGAGATAGAATCTGCCTAGCAGAAGTCATTTTCTCATGAGCTCTCTGAAGCTCATTAGACATTGAAGCCATCATATAAGCACGGACTTTCACGTCATCCTTAACCCACTTTTCGTGGTTTTCAATCTCTTCCTGATTGGCTCGGGTCCGTACAGGAGGCGCCGGAATCTCCGTCTCCAAGACGTATCCCAGTGCCTCTATACTGAGGACAATCATCAGATTGCGAAGCCAATCCACAAAGTTAGGTCCCATTAAGGTGTTCTTTTCGAGCAGAATTGCGAGTGGATTCATTGTCATATTGAGATTTGAGTCTGCATTAAGTACGATAGATTAATTAGTGACTCATTTAATTATGATCTGAGTATAGAATTAAGGTCTTTTCTATTCTTGTTACCTAGCTCCCACTATTTTTATCGGAATAACACACTCCCATGTGAAATCTGGAAGTATCGTCGCTCTACTTCATAGTGGTGATCGAGTTCTTTATAAATCTTAATAGAGGGCAACCGAACAGGTTTCTAGTCTATTAATTTTCATAAAGTGGTGTCCAACACCAACCTATCTAATGGATGATTCGATCTTATTTTTCCCCTTGTTCACTCCCTTCAACCTATACGGTTTCTATGGTTCGTGAACAAGTTAAGTTTATACCATCGACGCAAATCGGGCCACAATCAATCTTATCCGGCAACCTATCAGGTTTCTAGGGATAAAATTTGCTCCAACCGAAGGCATCCAATGCGCTCCCGGTAATTTATCCGTCCTCCCCGAACAACTACCCCGATAACTCGGAAGCATAGCACATCCGGTTTGGATTTCAATTTCCCGAAAACTCGATGGAGGGAAGGAAAAACTTTGAAACCTTATAAACTTAATAATTTGTCGTGGGAGAATTTTCGCGATTAATGTTACACTTTGCACATTAATCATTTAAGCGCATTTGTGGCATTCATACAATTTGAAACAACCATTCACAACCTAGTTGCTACCAACATGTGGTTCATGGACCGTTCCTAGAAAACAAAAACTTCGTAATCTAAAAGTCTTCGTCTTGAATCTTCGTCCTCTCGAAATGGATCTTCCTCCGGTCTTCGTCATTACATATAAATTTTACATTGAAAATTGCATCCTAGTTACAAATTTTTTCTAGTAAAATAAATAGGCTCAAAACGGCCTTTACAACCCAATCGAATAAAACGAACGATTCAAAAACTAAGTCCACGAACCACATCCCCATTCAAAAGCATTCATCCAATAAATACTAAATAAATGGAAAACATAGAGATACATTGATCCAATCAACAATACGAACCGATCAAATCGATTCACACAATCAGTAAAATGATAACCTTCAAAATAATTCGGTCGACCATAAATATTCCAATTAATCAAATTTCCCTTATAAAATGAAATACCATAAATAATTTTAATCATATTAAATCCAATTTAACACGTGGGAGATTAATTTTCAAGAATAAAGGGAAAAATCGAGACGGGTCGAAAATGGCCTGCCATGGCCGAGTCACCCTCGACAGCATGCCGGCAGATAGGCCTGGTATGGCCGAGTCACGCTCGGCAGCTGCCGGACAGGCAGGGCTGCCCAGCGGCCCTGGGCCGCGGCCCCCGATGATGTCCGCCTGTGCCGGCCGCAATAGCCACAGGCCGCGGCCCCGAGCCTCGGGCCGCGGCCCCACCCGACTGGCCCAACGGCATTTCGGGGCTAGTTTTTCGACCGGATATCCAATATCTATATTCTCCAACATTCATATCTTCAATATAAATCATATTTCCAAGAAATTAAGATTTATATTTAGACATAAACATACGAAAAATATAACTACAACGAACATAAAAACATATACCACGATTATGACTAAAATGATTCCAAATCATTCACCGTCTAATCAAGCATTCAAAATGCTAATATCGTATATACGATCGCAAGACCTACGCTCCGATACCACTGTTGGGATTCGGTGCCTAAAACGAAGGCCCAGCGGAAGCGGTAAAACGAAAATTAATTCGATCCGAATCCCTACGAGGATCGATTGAGCTACGTATATACGAATATATAAACGAAAAGCAAGAGTCGTAAGAAACTAACCCTCGAAGTCCGTTGATTAAATGGTAACCTTCTCTTGAGCTATTCCCCAAGCTTTAGTTTGATCTCTACGAGTCCAATCCGCTCCAAGCCCTTGAACGATCCAACGCCGAAAACACCGCGTCTCTACTTGCCGCGCACCGTAAAAATGACCGGAATAACAACACTTGATTAACCTCTAAGGTTACGGCTAGAATCAAGTGATGAAGCTTTTATTACTACACTCTAAGTGTATAATATATCTCTCAATAATTTCTCTCAATTTTCTCCAAGAAAAATGAAGAAGAAGTGAATGAAGAAGATGAAGAAGACAATTGAGAAAATGGCTTTTCTCTCTCTCTCTCTCTCTCTCTCTCTCTCTCTCTCTCTCTCTATCTCACTTTCACGTAGGAATCATATGGGAGAGATATGAAAGTCTTCCTCCTTTTATTCTTATTCCACCCTCATGTGAACAACTCATGTCAACATGAGATCAAACCCACAAAGTCACCTTTTTCATACAAAATGAAAACAACAAGACAAGAGAAAAGTGGGTGGAACTTAGGGGGGCGTCTACCATGCAGAAACAGATGAGTTCGGTTCGTTTCGGGCTCCCGTGAGTCCAAACAGATAAACTACGATTCCGTTCCGATGTATTTGTATCGATTAATTAATCCAATTAATTAAACATATCAAATACAAAATAACATAATTAATTTCTTCAAGAAATAAGTATATTCATGAATTAAATTAATCACCCAGTGATATATTTAATTCATTAAGCCGTAAATCAATTTATCTGATAAGTCGATTTAAACATCTAATGTCCCAAATTTAGATATCCAATATCTAATATTCATAATGAGAGAATTAGCTTGATTCATTCCGTCGTCAATCCTATTGCGCGACTCGGTAGGTTTGTCTCAGTCAGCAATGGGAGGAACCAAAGAGTAGTAGCACCACCTAGCCATCCTGGTGGCCTATACTGTACCCCGACTGAGAACGAATGATTGGGATCATTCAAGAACCATTCTGTCGTGAATACCAGTAAACGTATAAACCCTTCTTTCAAATGTCCTGATCAAGTTATGGGGTCACGGTCAGTCAAAACCCATCTGTACTTGACGCTATGCATGCGTTAATGTAAATCGAGATCATCGAGCTCTCGTGTATCTAATACAGCTAGCTCCAATGCTTTGGCCAAAGACTTATGATCTCATCTGCCAATTACCGCATAGGACATATAACCCGTTCACTAACAGGAGAAAGAATTCTATCTTCGTATTCAGTAGGACCTGCTACTTGCCCATCAAGATGCACGTCGAGGTTGACCCCCGCCTTCCGGTTTATAGGGTCAAACTACTCTAATGAAAATCTTGACGTCACAAGCACATCCCTACTAAATCCTCAAGTCGAAGGTTCACGAATACCTATCACAACCTTTTGATTCCATCATTGACTGTCCCGGAGTGAAATCCGTGTGACGAATCGAGGGTGAGTCGGTTCGAGTATACTAATTTAATTAGCATACCTATAACGTGTGCTCCCACTAACCATTAGTGTTCGACAGGCACTCTCCTTGTCAAAGAACACGTCATACAAGTCTTCACATAAACTTAACACCCAGTCAAGTTTCATCGACTTGCGAATGATTAAGTATTTGAGCTATAAACCCCTTCCAGTGCCGACCCCCTTATCAAATAAGGAGTGGAACATTTTGCTCTCAAATACAGGGACTAGTTTCTATATGTATATTTACGAGTTGGGAATGCCAGTAACTACCAGTAAATAAAGAAACATTCTTTCCCTTATATTGATGATTTACATAATAACTAGTACAATGCCCTCACTCAACATCCTCTGAGTGGCATTCGAGGGCATACTCCTAACATTCCCAGCACAAAGCCGACTAGAAAATGACCTCTTGGACGTCGGAGCTCGATGTCCCTCTGAACGAATCGGCATCCTAGTCCTCTCACCAGAAGAAACTGAAGGATTCTTCCGAGCAAGCTCCTTGATCAAAAGCTCTACTCTAAGAGCCTTCTTGATGAATTCGCCAAGTGAACTACAATTGTGATTGAACAACTGCATCCTCGACCGCGGGTTCACCCTCTTGCTAAAATACTTGATCTTATCCGCCTCAGTACGGATAACAGATGAAGTAAACTGAATAAGTCCTTGAAACTTCTCAGCAATAACAATAACACCCTCGTCCTCGATGGATAAGGGGTTCAAAACCTCCGACAACTTGGCTTCACGAAGTGGAGCCGGATAATACCTCTCTAACATGAGAGTCTTGAACTCGATCCAAACATAATCACGATCGGTGGGTTCTCGAGCACGACTCCGAAAATGATTCGTCAGCCACCAAAGTATTGGTACGAGGTTTCGGGTTTCGGCCCACTCTGCGGCCTCTACCCCCTCTGTCACGTCCTCTTTCCAAACTGAAAGAATAACGTTCAATCATGACCACAGCTCAAATATGCCTCAATGGCCAGAATGCTAGGTCAACGCCAAACAAGAGTATACATACTCAACAGATAAACGATCACATCGATCGCGCTAATCATAGCCGATACAGAGCCCACACGCTTCAATGCAAATAATCATAAATTAATCGCACCCGATTGTCACATACAAGTGTCAACAAAACAAGTATAATCAATGACATAATGAATGTATACACATAAAAGAGAATAGAATCGTTACACAGGTCATACGAAGCTTCGAGGTCTTGCGATACTAGTCTTCACTGACGACGACTCGATGAAAGAATGACTCATACAGTCATCCAACTATCACGACTCACAAAACCCGACTGTCCAGATTGTCATAACCTGATAGCCCCGCTACTACCGCCTTGGTAGAGCCACATAACACACAAGTCAGGGTATCTCACAACCCAATTCTCTGATACCATCTTCTGTAATACCCCCAAATCCCATTGGGTTATTACAGTGCCGTGGACCCCACATCAGGTGATCCACCAGGCGAACACGACTAAAATACAACAAACTGACCAAAATAGGAAATCACAGACCCTACTATGATGTCCGACATACTATCCCGATATGGAATTTCAACGACAAGGATGGGCCTACATGGCCAAATAAAATACAACAACATCCACGAGCCTTGCTCGGATAATACAAAACGACAACGACGGAACAAAATTGGAGTACTCCAAACTGTCTGACCGACATGAACCCAAAATATCTCGGACTAGTATCGCTCGAATGCCTCGTCGCCATCGTCATGCCCCTGTGTCTCAACTCTCTCCTCGCAAGCACCTAAAATATGAAAACATGTTCCGCCCCCACGGGGTCAGTCATCCAGATAATGAATATCAAATACATGTACAACATGATATGCATCCTAAGGCAGAATGAACAGTACAACAATGGTAGTACGAGATGCTCACAAACCAAAGTAAGAATCGAGCATTCGTGGAACACTATGCCCACGGCATACGATCAATACCTGCTCAATAGGTTAGAACATAAGTGCCCAATGGCGAGTCATCAATATAGAACACAACAATACATTACCCGAAGGTAAACCAAACCAACGCTGAAATAAATACGAATCACAATGCCCGAAGGCTCCAACGGAAATACCGATACATCACAATGGACTGAAAGCCCTCAGCCGAAGTTGCCAAAATATCACGATGGCCTGAAAGCCGAACAGACCGAATCTGCCAAAATATCACGATGGCTTGAAATCCGAACAGCCCGAAGATGTAAATCATCACAATACAGATCTCAAATAAACAAACCCTACTGTCGAACATACCTCCCAGGCGTATGAACGCTTAATCACAAAACGTCGAACACATCCAAACATTTAAATGGACTATGAACGACCAAAATTATACGGCTCAAAGATGGACATCACAGTACGCCCGATTCGAGATGTGTCAGTGCACATGTCCACCCCGTATACGGAATCCAGAAATATACGTGGGACAATGTACCTAATTAGCCTCACGAACTACGTCTCGTGTGCACAGTCCAATACGGAAATAATATTCACGCATGACTATATATGTGCCCGGCTAAAAATCCTACACAATATCCAATCAGAACGTAGATATGACTCCGGATATGTCACGATACAACATGAAAACGAAATTCAAAGGATAACACATCCAATACGGATCATACGACTCACCAAGTGAACGATGACACACGAATAATGAAAGATCGACACGACCAGCAATATTCAAAACAACCACCTGGGATCAAAATCCCTAAGGACCGATTAACACGAGCAATAATCACAACACAACAATCCGGAAAATTCTCAACCCTCAACGATCACAAAATTACCGAGTTCACAAGAATAATAGTGTGCTGCCTTGAGTCGGCCAACACTACAATAATAATTCAATGGATGGGAACTATCCTCGACAGTCCCAATTCAATACTTCGATTACCATAGAATGGCCAATCGATAACAACGATACAACAGATGGGAACTAGCTTTGATAATCCCAATTCAATATATCGATTGCCTTTAGAGCGGTCAATCGATAATAATTATACAACGGATGGGAATTATCTTTGATAATCCCAATTCAATACATCGATTACCTTTAGAACGATTACCGATAACGAAGATGATAATCGAATACGTCAATGCCTTCAATCGGCCAATACGACATCAAAAAAAACACTGATATCAATGACGACGATTCACAACAATATCTTGATGGAACATCAATAAACAATAACAATCGATACGTCGATGCCGCGAACCGGCTATTGACAACAATATCTCAATGGAACATCAGTCAACAATAACAATCGATATTTCGATACCGCGAACCGGCTATCGACAAATATATTACCAACAAGTATCGTAATGCCTTAAATTGGCCATTTACGAACAACAATAATATTTGGCATAATTTGCCGAAGGGTATCGTATCAAACAATCCCTTGATGTCAACAAAATCATAAAGAGACCAAGTCTCGAAATGATACACACATTCATAGACATATATGATAACATTAATCTCATTGACTAGTATAAGTATAAAACTTGCCTCAAACCGAAGGCGAGAAAGTCCTTCCACGATCAACGTCCCACCACGAATCGATCAACGGCGTCCTCCAACAATCACAAGCACTCGAACAATCTTGAATGAAATACAATTCATTCGATAACACGATATCGACCGAAAACAACATAATAGATAACTCCGATTCCAATACGAAAACATACTATACTCGTATTTACCCGTATACACACACACACACACACATATATATATATATAATATACAAAGATCACACACAATACACAATATATATATATATATATTCACATGACACACACACATACACTGAACACAATATCTATCTATCTATATATATATATATTTATACACTCAACACACCCACACACTGTGCACATTATATATATAAACACAACACACTTGCACACAATATATATATATATATATAACACTGACTAACACACCCAGGCTTTACACATTATATATATATACATAACACACACTGTACACGTTATATATATCTGCACATACATAAAAACTTACCAGAAGGACACCGATCGGACGGGCAACACACGCCGGAATCCGGTAAAAAAAAACAACTCTTACTGGAACTCGGTCGCCGGAAAAACTGACCCTCCGGACCTCGTCTAACTCCAGCCCGTTCCTGTCCATGGCCGGTTTTCACCCAACTCCATCTCCGCCTGCAACTCCTCGCCGGAAATCTTGCCGCGCCTCCGTTCCGCCATCCGTTCCAGTCAGAAACCATCTCTGGTCACTGGAATCTATGTAGCCGCGTCCATGGCCGGAGACCATGAAGAGCGCCCGGCGCCTGAGCTCCGTCTCGCTAGAAAAGGCCGGAACAGCTCGACCGGATTTGCAATGCCGTCCGTTCCGGAAGTTCTGACCAGGCCGCTGCTGCTCCAGTCACGAGCCACCACGCCGCCGTCGAGCTCCGGTCGTCGCCGGAGATGTCAGCCCTAACTTTGGTCGTCAACTCCAGTCCGTCACCGGAAACTATGAAGAAGCCGGGTGGCCGTCCTTTAGCTCCACCTCGTCGTGAAAAAAAAAAGAAAGAAACGAGAGAGATGGAGAGAAGGGACGAGAGCTGGAGAGAAAAGGGAGGAGAGAGGAATAATGATAACGTGAAGTGAGAGAAATAATATGAAGAGGGAGAAGATGTCAACATGAGAAAGTGAGAGAAGACAAAGTGAGATGATAATATATATATATATATATAAATGATCCCCAAAGATACCCTAGCAGCCGAAAGTTGACTACGGGGAAGGTTCCTACCACCGACCACGCATTACGTACGTAAACCTCAGGGCGTAACGTACGTAATCGCAACAAATTAGCGTACGTAATGCTACACAGATAGCGTACGCTATGGCTATAAACTTAGCCAAAATTCTAAACTCGCCAAGCAACAACCAATCGACGAAACCAAACCGACGACCAGTAAAAATATTTCGATCCCGAAATATTCTAATACAATATACATTGTATCGGTCCAAACAACAACACTTATACAATTCCAAATGAATACGTACAACTCATCAGTAACACGAAAAAAAAAATTACCCCCGGATATTACAGCTTCATATTCGGCCTTATTGTTGGTGTCCAGGAAACCTAGATGGATAGCACAACCGAGTAATCATTGATCTGGACTGACCAATATTACTCCTGTGGCTGCTTGGTCGGCGGTAGATGACCCGTCTACATAGATCGACCATCTTTCAGATCGATTGTCCTCTCGGGTGATTGTCGGAGTACATTTTGCAATGAAATCTGAAAGGACCTGGCCCTTTGTGGTGGTTCACGATTTAAAGATTATGTTGAATTGCCTGAGTTCAATGGCCCACTTGATCATTTGGCTGAAAATGTCGGGTCGGTGCAAGATTTTCTTCAGGGGATAGTTTGTTAAGATGACTATTTGATGTTCGAGGAAATAAGGCCTTAGTTTATTGGACGACATTATAAGAGCGTAAGATAGTTTTTCCATGGGAGTGTACCTGAGCTCGGCATTGTGAAGGGCTTGGCTCACATAGTAGACTGGATGTTGTATTGAATACTTCGCCCGGATGAGGGCGGCACTAATAGTGAAGTCGGACACAGCAAGGTACAAGTACAAAGGCTCTTTGCGGTCCGGCTGTTGCAAGATCCGTGATTCTGTCAAGACTTCCTTGATTGCTTCAAGGGCTTTCTGCCACTGGTCAGTCCATTTGAAACCCTTGTTCTTTTATCGCCTCGAAGAACAATTTGTATTTTTCCACTGATCGAGAGATGAAATGATTTAGCGCAGCTAATCGGTCCGTGAGGTTCTGAACCTTTTTTACCGAATTGGGTGTGATAAGTTCAGTCACTGCTTTAATTTATGGGGATTAGCTTCAATCCCCCTTTATCTTACAATGTAGCCGAGAAACTTTTCTGAGCCTACCCCAAACAAACATTTCTTTGGGTTCAACATCATATTATACTCGTGCAAAATCGCAAACATTTCATTGAGATTATTTAAATGGTTGTCTGAATGCAAGGATTTTACCAGCACATCTTCAACATATACCTCCATCGTATGACCTTCATATTACAGAACATCTTATTTACCAACCGTTGATAGGTTGCGCCAGCGTTTTTGAGTCTGAAAGGCATCATATGATAGCAGTATAGGCGGCCCCGGGCCGAATAGAACGAAGTGTTCTACTCGCCAGCCATATGCATTCTGATCTGGTTGTACCCGAATGTTGCTTTGACCATGTAATCAATATAGGGTAGGGGTAGCTATCTTTCGGGCAGGCCTTATTCAGATCGTAGAAGTCGATACAAAGCTGCCACAGACCGGTCGGATTCTTAACAAGAACTGAGTTAGCTACCCAAGTCGGATATATCCCTCTTGGATAAATTTATTGTCAAGTAGCTATTACACTTCTTCTTCGAACCCCCTATGCCTCTCGGGCCCCAACTTTCTCCATTTTATTATGACTGGCTTGGAGCTTGGGTCAATATTCAGCTGGTGGAGGCGCGTTCTAGGTCAATTCCCTACATGTCCAAAAGTGTCCACACAAAAATGTCGAGATTTCGCCTTAGGTGGGAGATTAGCTCAGAACAGATTGGTTCCTGGAAATTATGACCAATCCTAAGTTGTCAAACAGGGTTAGCATCATCTATGCTGAAGAGATCTAACTTCTCCACCAGTTCGGCATGGCGGATTTTTCTCTTTGACTTTTGAAACTGTGGGTCGACAGGGTCTTCCTTGATGACAGGCTATTTTTCGGGCCTACGACCCTGGTCTGTATCCCAGTTGACCTCTAGGGCGGAGGTCTGGGCGGTCCCAGAATTTCCACTCCGGGCTCCTGTCCAGGGCGGTCCTCCGACTTTTTGGATCTGTTGTCTCTGGTTCTTTAGGTAATTCAATTGGGGAACTCTCTACGACATTTATTTCGCGAGCCCGGATGCTTAGATTGCATTCCCACCCTACATGTTGATCCCCCCTATGGAACCTGCCACCGTCTGGTGTGGGGAATTTTATGCACAGGTGGTATGTGGACTGGGTGGCCCTCAACCTCGACATCACAAGTTGGCCTATGATGGTGTTGTAATCACTGTGCACGTCAATGATCTTAAACATTGTGATCATTGTCCTCTTGGTCGGCCCCTGGCCAAACTCTAAGGCGAGGTCGATCTCCCCCGGTAGAGTCGTACGGCAGTTTGCAAGACACAAATATCTTCCTTGCATGGCCAGACATAGTGTAAAATCTGGATATTTGTTGTGTATTTAACCTGTATTTGAATCATGTGGTATATGATTATGTCATATAATTAATCAAAGTATGATTTTCCTTATCCGTATTCTCGTATTCATGAGCATGTTGTGTGAAAATTTATACTTCATGCATGTATAGCTGCATGGTAGAGCTATTGTATATTAAATAAACACAGATAATGTACGTTATAACATACTCCTAGCGTACATTATGGTGAGTCAGGATCAAATAAGGCATGATCGGTGTGTGGAGCCCGAGTGTCGTCCATCTTCCACAAGCAGCCGGACAACTTTTAGAAGGACAAGGCAACGAATCATAAAGTACGTTACAAGGGTTAAATAACATATCTAAGTTGATCATGTAGCATACGCAAGTGTGTAAACAACATACATAAAGCAGGTCATAAATGAGGCAGTGAGCTATGGACAAGCGATAGCATACAAAAAGTTTTGTTCCTAACGTATGTTAAGGAGCTAGCGTACCTAAGGTGTTGTGGCTAACGTATGTAAGTTCGGAATTCTATTTATAGACCAACCTTGTTTCATTTTCCCTCTACTCCTTGTCCGAGTTCTCTAACTTTCAGAGTTTCCCCAACCCTATAAACTCCTTATAACAGCCTCTCAACTTGGTTTTGAAGATCATAGGCATCTTAGATTGGTGTTGCAAGCTTCCGGTATTGAGTTCTACTGATTGTTTCGCCGTTTCTCTCCGTATAAGGTATGTTGAAGCTACTCCAACCTTGAATTCACGTTCTTAAGAATGTTATGAGCATGCTACTGAGGTTATTAGATTCCATTGATGACGTAATAAACCGAACACCATGTTTTATGAGGATTAGGATGATTATACTTAAGTTTTTCCATTGTTTAGAAGATTTTAAGTTGAGCCTTGTTATGTTGAACATTAAGATGGAGTTTTCATAGATTGTAACATATCTTTGATGATGATTTCGAAATGTTCCTATATCAAAGGACTTGTTAATGTTATAACCTAGGATAGAAGAATTCAAGAGAATGAATGTGGGTTTTCATCAAGAATAGGTTTTTGATTGGATAACTTCCTTCATATGAATAGTTAGAATGAAGTGATTATGTTGGTGACAAACATATCCAATGTAGAACTTTGGTTGGAAGAACTACTTCGCGGGAGAATGGAATTCTTAGTGGTGAATTAAACCTAGAACACGATTGAAATACATTTTTTAGAATTCGTTCATCTTGAATCATACCCTTGATATGAATCATAGAATAGCCGAACCATATATTAGAATTGATAATCAAGACTGGAGTATGGAATTTTTATGACATGAATATCCTTCAACTCATAGACGTCGGAAATTTATCCCTATTATGGTAATTTGATTTGCATGAGGTATGTTAATAGTCCGCCTAAGTGTACATCAGGTAGTTGTACCGTGAACCGACCGTACGTATGATGATTAGATCGGTCATAGTTTAGGAACGTTAGATGCTCGTGTGTTAGTTATGTATACGCAAGTTGAACTCTTCGTTATTTATTTTTGTATAAGGTTCGAATCTTGCAAGTGGTTGGACGAAGGGACGACATTCGAGTGTATTGACGTTCCTTGAAGTATCTAACCCTTGTCGTCTTTCTAAGGCAAGTACTTTAATTGTGTTTTCTATTTTAATGTCATCTATGTTGTTGAGTATATCTGTTGTAGTTGTTTGTCCACCAAGTATTGGTGTGACGGGATCATCTTGAAAATCTTTGCTGTGTGCCCTGAATCGTTGGATGGGTTTTCCACCAAGTGTTGGTCCAACGGGATCATCTTGGGAATCTATGATGTGTGCGCTAGATCGTTGGATTGCCATGTGAAGATTGTATGTTGTGTAATGCACTGTTATTCTTTTAGTAGAAAGTCTTGTTGTTGTTATTGTTATTCTTCATGAATTTTCGAATAATCTTTTGTTGTATAATTATCATACTTGTACTATCATCATTGTGCTAACCCCTTCGGGGGTAGACATATTGTTTTATGTTCAGGATCTAGGAGAGCTGAAAAACAACCACAAGAGCAGTATGATGATGAGGGTGCAAAGTGATGTTAACGGTCTGGAAAGTCCTTTCAGTTGTGTCGTGATTGAATAAGTACTCGAGTACATTTGTGTTATTTTGATTAGTTATGTATTGTTAAAGTTCTATTTGTTGTTTGTCTTTCACTGTCGAAAAACCTGGTCTGTAATAATAATTCCGCTTGTAGTATTTAATAATATTGTTCTATCTCTTAGACTAGTAAATCCTTATGTAAAGTATTTACGGCGCTGTTATAATCCTGAATATATCAGGATGTTACACATAGAACTGGTCTACCTTCATCCTGCGCAGCGTGTGAAGGTAGATGATGCTGGCGTAGGCCCCTGAATCGAAGAACACCCGGTGCACTGGGATCCTTATTACTGGCAGGGTGATAACGAGGGCGTCTGAATGAGGATGGTCTAGGCCATCGGCATCAGTATCATCAAAATGAACGTGAGTTGGGGGTTATCAGAGGATCCTTCCGCCACTGACAGAAAACCTTCTGGTCGGTGCTCAGATCTTTGATAGAAGGATACAGTCTCTCGGACTGAGGCTTTCCTCCGCCGCTTCGACCGATGATCCTCCCCCTTGGCGGTTCCCACCATAGTGAGTATCTCCTGGGGGATTTAGGTGGGAGAGGTACTCAATCGCTTTTTCCTTAGGCCCGGTTCTAGTGATCCTGGGGTTGATTCCGAGTAAATGGCCTAAATCCTTTGTCATCGCATACCGCGATCCAGGCTGCGACAAGGTCCATCCGCTGCTTGGTATTTTAGCCCGCCGGTTCGTGATATTTACAGAAGCAGGTCTGATCCTTTTCTTTCGGATCCTTATAGACTGGCCTAGGGATCGGGAGCAGGCTGAGGTTTTTGATTTGTTCAAAATATGGTTGCGGCCCCTACCGAGTAAATCTCGGCGTAGCTGGCCATAAGCTCGATCCATCATTCCCTAAAGTTTCGAACAGCTAGACCACCTTCGGCGGGGCCCACAACCTTGTTGTCTCGATGGGGCTCTTGGCGGTGCTCGCGCGGGGGGTCACTCCTTTCTTCTTTCTTCTTACTTGGCCCTTGCTGGTTAGACGACATGAATAATACTAGGGCCGACATGGCCGCTTCCGTGGCAATGTGAGAGCTGGCATGCTCCAAGAACTCCTGATAAGTGCGGAAAGTGTTTTGGCACACCGTCCAGCGGAGGAATGAATATTTCAAAAGGCAGGTTTGAGCAATAATAGCCAGAGCATCATCAGACATGGGCTTCATTTCTAATATTTGCTAATTGAAGAGGGATATATAGTTCTTCAGGGACTCTTTGGGTCCTTGCATAATTGAAGCAATGGAAGAGCACACACTTGAGATCCCATGAAGTGGGATCGGAACGCCGCGTAGAGCTGAGCTCATGTCTGGATAGAATAACGGGCGAGCGATCCGTACCATCTTTGAGCCTGTTTTCCTAAAGTTAAAGAGAACATCCGGCCCCTAAATGTGTCATGGGACCCGTGCAGGTCCATCCACGAACTGTAATGCCCGAGATGGTTTTCTTCACCACCCTGAAAAAGTTTTCTTCCTCTGTGGTGCGCTCAGGATATGGTTTCCCTGGTCATTGGTGCCTAGAAATTCCTTGAGACATGATACTGCTGAATGGATAAAATTCTACAACTCTGATGAAAATATTGATCTTTATAGCGGAGGTTCAGGCCTCCTTTTAGCACCAATTTTTCGATAGTGTGTTTGGTCAACAATATATATGCTGATTCGGAACAGATAAATCGAAGCCACATAGTAAATAAGATAAATAAGGCTCAGGAACAAAAAGTTAAATAACAGCATAATAGTATTGATTCTCATTTTTTTTTGCGTAGAGATCCGAGCTGATTTTTAAGGCCAATCTAGTATAGTTGGTGTATTACAGTGTGAGTCTAATTTTTTAGTGAAACTTTTTAAAAGTCCTTCTCTATCGTGCATTTCCTCTATTTATGGAGGGCCCTGTCCAATCAGATGGGGGACAACTGGGGAATGTTCAAGATGCCTCCAAAACACTTGTCAAAAGGAGGGAATTTTGCAGGGACATGTGGCAGCTTCTGAAGGGACTTTGGAAAGATGTGGAACATGTTGCTATAACTGTCTTGTGTGCCTGGTCCGCATGCATGGGCAATGTTTATCCATTGCCGCCTCGGCTGAGGTTTGCCATCGCGGTCGGCCGTGCGCTCCCTGTCGATCTGCTCGGTCCTGGCTCATTAAAGTACTGGGACCTGACTAGCCTGATACCTGGTCGGCCCTCCATATGGCACACTTGCTCGGTCGGTCAGCCAGGCTTCTAGCTTCCTAGTTGGCCTTCCACGTGGCATACTTGCTCGGGCAGATACTAGATCGGATCGACTATCACACAGCTGGGGAATGTTCAAGATACTTCCAAAACACTTGTCAGAAGGAGGGAATTTTGTAGGGACACGTGGCAGCTTCTGTAGGGACTTTGGGAAGAGGCGGAGCAGGTTGCTATAAATATAATATGTGCCTTTTCCGCATGCATGGGCAATGTTTATCCGTTGCCGCCTCGGCCGAGGTTTTCCATCGGGGTCGGTCTTGCGCTCCCTATTGATCTGCCTGGTTTTGGTTCATTAAATTCCTGGGACCTGACTAGCCTGATACCTGGTCGGCCCTCCACGTGGCACACTACTTGCTCGGTCGGTCACCCGAGGTTCTAGCTTTCTGATTGGGCTTCCACGTGGCAGACTTGCTCGGGCAGACGCCAGATCGGATCGGCTATCATCGATATAGAAAACAAGGGCTATAAAACAATGCCATTTTGACAATTACTTTGGTTGCAAATCAGATTTCCTGTTCGACTTTTCTCATAATTACCATTAGAGGTGGCATTCGGGCCGAGGTCGGGCCGGTCCGGACCGGGCTACTAAAACCCGCTCCATTTAAGGGCCGGACCATGTCGGTCCTTCCTTTTGGTGGACCGGGCTGGGCCGGTCTTTTTTTACAAGCACGAGGCCTGGCATGGCCCACAGCCCACTGTGTTCATGGGCCGGGCGGGCCTGTTCATGAGTCAGGCCGGGCTGGGCCGGGCTGGGCCGGGCTGAACATTTTTCTTTTTCATTGTAAGACATAATAAACCTGCTGCTAATTAAGTAATTAGTCCACTAAGTCACAAATCACTTCAGCAACATTCATTCATAAATTCAAGACCAACAAAGTGAACTTGAAATTTTATTACTAAGACAGAAAATTACAAATCAATAGCAAAATAAGACTAGTACTCAACTAATCATTCATGAAAGTGGGTTAATTGATAGGAGAATGGAGGCGCAGACTGTTGATGGATTGAGGGTTTGGTTGAATTGGAAAAGTGGGTTAGTTGATAGGAAAGAAAGAAGATAAAACCCTATTGGGCTTAGTGTTGAATTTTTTCAATTGGACTTATGGTATGGACTATAGATCCAAAATTAACATTTAGATGAAATGGTCTTTAGGCGGGCTAAACGAATCGGGCCTTCCCGGTTCACGGGCTAACACGGGCTCGGGCCGGTCCGCCGGGCCAGCGATTTTAGGTGTTCACGGGCCGGTCCGGACCGGGCCTCTAAAACAAAGGCCCTTAAGGCCCACATAACTTAAATGTACATGGGCCGGTCCGGGCCAAATAGTACACGGGCCAGGCTGGACCGATTTTTAAATGTGACGGGCCGTGCTGGGCTGTTCTGCGACCGGCCCAGATACCGCCTCTAGTTACCATCTCATATATTTCATTTGAATTGATGAACACCACATGTTACCAGTCAAATGGAAAACGAAATAATGAAAATTGAAACAAGCAAACTTTGAATACTTGTGATCAAGTGAGCGGCGCTTTCCCGCCATTTTCATTTAAAAAAAAAAAATTTAACCTCAAACGTTGTGCTGCCTCATCCTGAAACTAAACCATGCATGCAAGGTTTCAGTTTTCATATCATGAAGAGATGCGATGAAACGAATCAATCATCGCCACACATCCCCACTAGACATATGCACCTTTTCGTGAAATTCCCTCCACTTAAAAATAAATATACCCACAATTTTGTCAATTTGCCCACCATTGCCATCACCCAAGTTAGTCATAGTTCTTTGTTTGTTCCCAAATTAGAAATGACCAATGGTGGCGACAATGGAACCTCCTCCAATCCAAACCTCACTCGGCCCAACCCGGAACTTATCACTTGCAGCGGCAGGCCAAATGTTCCTCCTCCTCTTCCATCACCGCCTCCTCCAAGGTCCGGAGCATTACCCCGACAATGGCCTCCTCCGATCCTGGGCATTTCAGGGGTGTCCGCTTTCACTCCTTATTACCAAAGGGCGAGGCTGCAACAGCCACCACCACAACCGCTGCCGCCACCTCAGCCTCAGCCACGCCCGCATCTTGGCCGCTCCTCTGCACGTCCAAGTGGCTCTGGAAGCCACCACAATAGACCCGGAAATGGATCTAGTGCGTTTGCGGGCTTTCACCAGGCGCAGGCTGTGCTCGTTGGGGGGAGCGGTCGTGGCAATGGGAGTGGAGCATTGAGGATTGGCGTCAACGTCCCTGCATCGAGGAAGAGGGGTCGCGACGGAGGTCCTGGTGGCGGCCGAAATCAGGCGGCGTGTGCCGGGGAGGGTGGTGGGGGTGATCATATTCGGTGCAGTATTTGCGGTAAAGAGTTTATGTCCTCAAAGGCTCTCTTTGGGCACATGCGATCGCACCCAGAAAGGGGTTGGAAGGGAGCACATCCACCTCCGGCATTTAGGGCAGAGGAGGAATTTGCTGATCTTCGTCCATTCTATCAGCCTGCAGAAACCCCCGCTGTTGCTCCTCAGGATGGTGAAGCTGAACCTTCACAAGGTGATGGTGGTGGTGCCAGAGAAGAAGAACGGATGGAGGCGTCTGAAGGAGAGAGGAAAGCGGATGAGGATGGTGGTGGGAGCGAGGGCTGCAGGAATATACCAGACTTGAACGAGTAAAGAATGTTAGAAAACCCGCAAAGAAAGACAATGAAGAGAAATAAAAGCGAAACATGAAGGAGTGATCTCTATATAGAGCTTTTATACAATATTTCTATCATTTTGTTATTTTTGATTGTGCATGTTTTTTTACGCTATACATTATTTTATATGTTTAGTTCGATTTCTTGCCTGCTAAGATGAATTTTAAACGTACGTTACGAGCATACATGCAAATGCGGCCTATTATGTATCCGATCGATCAAAGCAGGCCGGTTCATTGAGTTTTAATGCGGCGAGATAAGAATTTTGTCCCTATATTTGTATTGTACAATAGATAAAATACATATAAATTTTTTTATAAAACAAAAATGCAATAAAATTTATAGTCAAACAAAATCAATACTAATACAAGCCAAAACCTACATAAATCACTTAAAACGATTCCTTCGTGCATTTTTTGAAACAAAAACTTCTATTATTTTACGATAATCAAGACTTTGTAAAATTGACTTTCAATACTTAAAATTGCTTATCTATTCAATCTTTCTCGAGTCATGGTGCTTCAGAGATAGGATTTCAAGACCTTCAATTTTGAAAAACTTCTTTCCGCGGAAGCAATCATAACCGGTATGGTCAACAATATCTTATATGCAACCAACACATTCGGGAACATATCCGTTCTTCATGCAAACTCCATTATTTGAATAGATGTCCATGTGTAACATCCCGAGATATTCGGAATAATTACAGCGCTGTAAACCCTTTAAGTAAGGATTTACAAGGCTAATTAGAAGAAACGTACATATAATACAACAGTACCATGAAAATTCCAAATACAAAACCGGTTTCAAACAGATCAAATGAGTCATTATTACAACCATCTCGAAATATTAATAAGATACACATACTCGAGTACTGAAAATGAACTAAGAAGACAAATCACAATAACAATAAACATCAATGAGCCCCTTCGTCCTCACGTCAGTACTGTGTCTGTTTTCCCGCTCCTCGGCTACCTGAACATCAAAACAAATGTCCACCCCCGAAGGAGTTAGCAAAACGATGCTAGTACAAGTATTATATTAAACAAATCGAATATGCAACCACAATGCATAACAAAATACACAACACGAACTTCCGCTACCGGGATCCAACAATGCGAATCCAAAAGATTCCATTAACACAACATGGGTATTCCAATGATCCAGCGCCCTCAGCATAGATCCCAAGATAATCCCATCGGACCAACACGAGGTGGAAAAACCCGTCCAATGATCTAGCGCGCTCAGCATAGATCCCAAGATGATCCCTTCGGACCAACACGAGGTGGACATCCGATCCAGCGCCCTCAGCATAGATCGTACAACATACATAAACGCAACTCATGCATACATATATGCAAAATCGCTATGTCCATCAATATGAACATACAAACACTTGATAACGAATATCATGATAATTCAACGAAATAAATCCCATGTTCAACAACTTGAATAAACCACATGCATGCTCAAAATACCAATATTAACAAATTACGATATTTGCCTGAAAGATGGCAAGAACTAATCACTCCAATGATCTCAACACACTCGAAGGCCACCTCCTTCGATCAAACGTTTGCAATGCTCGGCCCTTGAACAAACCGGAAAAATAACGGCAACTCAGGACAAGTTTAAACGTACGAACATCTAACGTCTACTATGGTCGGGTTAACACTCTAAGCTCGCCGACTCACGGCTCAACTCACTGGACGACCGCCCGGTCTAGCTAGAGTCGCTCAAATCACCGTAATTATGTACTACAATTCTGGATTATCAATTCCCTCACCAAGTTTGGTTACAAATCATGCTTCAATCCGAGTTTAAGGTTTAACAAGCATATAATTCGTTCTTCCACAATTTATCTTCCTTGCTAAAATTTACGTTCATAGCAATGGTTACCCATCAACATCCTTTTATTTGAATCATCAACATGAAGATAACCAAATCCAGAAATCACTATGAGTTATGATTCACATTGAAGGTCATCTCATACTATCCAAGGATATTACAAGACTATACTAATAATTCATCTTCATCTTCAAGAAAATATCCTAAGTTCAATCCATTCAACGTCCCAAAATGTATAATTCCATTATGTAAATACATAAGAACTTGATAATCTCCATAAACTGGCCATAATCGGTTTTGTAGCTTCATGAATGTGCTTAGGAGTTCAAACACTAAAATGTTCAATGGTCTATACATTGAAGAAGTACCGAAACATCGAAAATATCCTTCTAACAACATGATGTTCGACTACGTACGAATTTAACTGACTAGATAATCCCAAAACATGTTCCAAAACATCCTTAAGAATACTACTCCAGTTGGTGAAGAATCACCTACCTCAAGATAGTGAAGAACAAGGAGGAGCTTGAAGAAATCCAACACCGAGAGCTTGAACACCAATCTCCAACGATCTACAATCTTCAAACTTGAGCTAGGATGATGATATGAGAGGTTTAAGATGGAGGAAATAACTCTCTAAGTTTCATAAATCGAGTTTGAGAAGTGATGAAATCTGAAAAATGAAAAAGGGTGTTGTCCTATATATAGAAAATGGTTATTAGCGCGCGCTAGTCCATCTCCATAGCGTGCGCTAACGGGCCTGCATTCTACTGTTTCGGCCTGGTCTCGACTTAGCGTACACTAACACCCCTCTACGTGCGCTAAGTTCATAAATTAGCGTATGCTACCACTTATATAGCGTGCGCTAACGGCCATACGAAGCTTACTGACCTCACTGTACTCAACATTTAGCGTGTGCTATCCTCATACCAGTAGCGTGCGCTAAACAGCGTTGACTCGGCTTTTTCCAAAAGCCGTCCAGGTTCATCCCGACATGTCCCGACAAAGATCCGCCGCTGATCTCACCTACCACCCTGTCTTAATCAAGTTGACTACATATAGCGCGCGTTAAGGTTCATACATAGCGTGCGCTACGAAACCCAAATTAGCGTACGCTACGCTTAGTCGATAGCGCGCGCTACAAGTGCAAAAATCACAATTTGAACACATTCATTAAATCATACGCTCAACAACACGGGATCGTGAAATACGGAGAATAATACTCAGATCATAATGCAACAAATACATATCACAAGGTTCAAATACACATCAGAAATCTCGGGTATGACATCCTCTCTCCCTAAAAAGAAGTTTCGTCCCGAAACTTAAGATGAAAACAACTCTGGATACCTAGTCTTCATATTGTCCTCCATTTCCCAAGTGGCCTCTTCAACTCCGTGTCGTGACCATTGTACTTTAACCAAGGTTATTGGTTTATTCCTTAATTGTTTGATCCAACTCTCAAGTATCTTGATTGGTCTCTCTTCGAAGGTGCCGTCATTAGCTATCTCGATCTCGTCGAAATCAATAATATGAATGGGATATGGTAGATATTTCTGCAATTGGGATACGTGAAACACATTGTGAACGTGACTCAGCGATGGCGGTAAGGCCACCCTGTATGCTAAATCCCCAACTCTCTCAAGGATCTCAAATGGTCCGATATATCTCGGACTTAGCTTACCTTTTCTCCTAAAACGGAAAATTCCTCGTGTAGGAGACACCTTCAATAGTACGTGGTCCCCAATGTCGAACTCTAGCGGGCGACGACGCACATCTGCATCAGACTTCTGTCGACTCTGGGCAGTCAACAGTCTTTACCGAATCAAAGCTACCTTCTCTTCAGTCTGAACTATCAATTCGGTTCTGTTCCGATCAAGTCCGAAGAATCATCCCAGCACAGGGGTGATCGACATCTTCTCCCGTACAAAGCTTCAAATGGTGCCATCTTAACAGATGCATGCCAACTATTGTTATATGTGAATTCAATCAACGGCAAGTGAACTTCGCAATCAGTTGACCAATCCAAGGCACAAGCTCTAAGCATGTCTTCTACTGTTTGTATAGTCCTTTCGGACTGACTGTCCATTTGAGGATGATAAGCCGTGCTAAATTTCAACTCGGTCCCCAAAGAACTGTGAACTGCCTTCCAGAAGTGCGACACGAAGCGACCATCTCTATCTGAAATAATGGTCTTCGGCGTTCCATGCAATCTGACTATCTCTGCAATAAATACTCGCGCCAATTTCTCGGGTCCCCAAGTGTCTTTAATTCCTAGGAAATGAGCCGACTTGGTTAGTCGATCAACTACAACCCAAATCATGTTCATTCCCGTCTTGGTCCTTGGCATATTGGTGATGAAATCCATCGAGATATCCTCCCACTTCTACCCAGGGATCGGAAGTGGCTTCAACATTCCGGTAGGCCGCTGATGTTCAATCTTAACATTCTGACAAGTCAAACACTTTGAAACATATTCTGCTACGCCCTTCTTCATATTTCCCCACCAGAAGTTTTGTTTTAGATCCTTATACATCTTACTGCTACCCGGGTGAATAGAATAGGGCGCGCTGTGAGCTTCCTTCAGAATTGTCTGTCTCAAAACATCATCATCGGGAACGCAAAGTCGACTATGAAATCTCAGAACTCCATCGTCTTGTATTAAGAATCCTGGGGCCTTTCCTTTCTTTACTTCGTCACATAACCGAAGAATCAGAGAATCGTTCAACTGCTTAGATTTGATTTCCTCGACTAGTGACGAAGTTAGTTCCATCACATATAGTTGCCCTTGAATTCCTGGTGACCATACTTCAATCCCTTCGCGGATCAGTTCTCGTTGAATGTTGGTTTGGAACGTAAGTGCTTCCAACACTCGAAGAGAAACAGGTTTACGGCTCAGTGCATCAGCTACTACGTTTGCTTTACCTGGATGATAGAGGATTTCCAGGTCGTAATCCTTGATCAATTCCAGCCACCTTCTCTTCCTCATGTTTATTTCCTTCTGACTGAAAATATACTTGAGGCTCGTATGATCCGTAAAGATCTGACAATGAGTGCCATAAAAATAATGTCGCCAAATTTTCAAGGCAAAGACCACAACTGCTAACTCCAAATCATGAGTCGGGTAATTAACTTCGTACAGTTTTAACTGTCGAGAGGCATAGGTAATCACCTTATCCTTTTGCATCAACACACATCCCAGACCCTGATTTAAAGCATCGATGTATACCATGAATCCATCACTTCCATATGGTAACGCTAATATAGGTGATGTCGTCAGTCTCCTCTTAAGTTCATCAAAACTAGCCTGGAATTTCTCATTCCACGTGAACTTTTGAGTTTTCTGTAACAGCTGAGTGAGCGGACGAGCAATTTTGGAAAACCCCTCTACAAAACGGCGATAATATCCAGCAAGTCCTGAGAAGCTTCGGACTTCTTTCACGTTATTAGGGGTTCCCATTCCAAGATTACTTCGAATTCCTTCAGGTCCACCTGAACTCCGTCAGCTGATATCACATGCCCAAGGAAGGTTACTTCTCTAAGCCTGAACTCGCATTTGGAATGTTTCGCATAAAGGTGTTCATTCCTCAAGGTGCTCAAAATAACACGCAAATGCTCAGCATGCTCCTCTGTGTCTTTCGAATAGATCAAGATGTCATCAACGAAAATGACCACAAACTTATCTTGGTATTCTAAGAATACCTAATTCATCAATTGCATAAATACCGCAGGAGCATTGGTAAGTACGAATGGCATCACCACAAATTCATAGTGTCCGTACCGGGATCTGAAAGCAGATTTCGGTATATCCGATTCCTTAATTCTCAACTGATGATATCCTTATCGCAAGTCAATCTTAGAGAATACTCTGGACCCCTGCAGTTGATCAAACAAGTCATCGATCCGAGGTATAGGATACTTGTTCTTGATCATCACATTGTTTAGCTCCCTGTAATCAATACATAATCGGAGGGATCCATCTTTCTTCCGGACAAATAGAACGGGCGCTCCCCAAGGATAAACGCTAGGTTGAATGTAACCCTTCTGTAATAATTCCTCCAGTTGCTTCTTTAGTTCATACATCTCGGTTGGCGCCATACGGTGTGGTGCTCTGGAAATAGGAGCGGCTCTAGGCTCTAATTAGATATTGAACTCCACTTCTCTCTGCAGAGGTAACCCAGGTAGTTCGTCAGGGAATACATCTGAGAATTCATTCACAACTCGAATAGATGAGAGCTCTACTCCTTCTTCTTTCTTCATGGCATAGCACCAAAATCCGTGACAAGCCTGCTTCAATAATTTCACTGCTTTCATCGCTTTGATCAATTTTCCCGAGCTTCCCGGTCTCCATCCTCTGAATAAATGTTCAGATCCGTCATCGGCAATGATAAAAATGACTCTCTTTCGGTAATTCAAAATAGCTCCATAACGGTTAAGCCAATCATCTCTGAGAATTAAATCGTCACCATGGATGTCGACTACAATAAGGTTCGATGGCCAATCTCTCCCTCCTATAGACACTGGAAAATCTCTAGTTTCTAGGTTTCCCACAAATCTCTCTCCACTCGGCAAACCAACAACATAAGGCTCACAATCAAATAAACACGAGATTTTCATACGATTAACACAGTTCAATGATATGAAAGAATGTGTAGCTCCTGAATCGAATAAGACACTAACTGGTTGCAAAAGGATCTTAATCGTACCTGATGCAACATCAGTGTTCTGATCGTCAGATTTCCTCATCTCGTACAGGCGCGGAGGAACGGACCCAGCACTGGATGTCTCTCTCTTCCCAACATTCTGCTGCTGAAACCCACTCTGCTGTGTCTGGTTCACACTTATCTCTTTCGGAGCTGGTGCTGGAGTGCGAGTACCAAATGATCTAGTCACATTTCCACAAAAATTCACACGGTGTCCTTCTTGCCCACATTCAAAACAAGGCACAGAAGTAATGGGACAATCACGTCGAATATGCCCTGCTCGACCACAATTATAGCACTTCTTTGATGCGTCCGAAACTGTTGATGTTGTCCGGAACTTCTTACCACCTCGAGGAGGATGTGGAGGTTTCCTGGATGAATAAAATGAAGACTGGACCTTGCGGGGCCCACAACTCTTGTTTTCCGAGAAGTTGCCGGACACTTTCTGCTTCTTTGCCTCCATCGATTTCTCCACCGCTGCGTCTTTCATGTCGTAGGCTAGCGCCTTGTCCTGATATTGTCGCAACATAGTACACTCGAATCCGGACATGTACTGCTGAATTTCCAGCTTCATCCGCATATGAAAATGAAAAATCTTCTCCGCCTCCGTCCTGACCAAGTGTCGCACACAAGTCACCTGATGATTAAAAGTCTTGATTATGTCTGTCACAGATGCTTCCGAACTATGCGGTGAGAAAAACTATCGGATTTTTGCCTCTCTAACTGGACGAGGACAATATTGTGCTTCCATCATTAGTTTGAATTCCATCCAGTCAGCATTATGATCCTCAGGTCGAATAGCTTCCCACCAGTCAAAAGCCTCTCCAGTTAGAAAATACTGGGCAATAGGAACTTTCCGGTCGTCGGGACAGTTAATTCCCGCAAATATCTTCTCTAACTCCTTTAGCCAATGATCCCAAGTAAGTGCCTCAGTAGAACCGTCAAATTTTGGCGGGTGCAATTTAACCACCTCAATAAGCCATCTGTCTCCCTGATTATCCTCGTTATGCTGCTGTCCCATCGCCGTCTGCATGCGGTCAACTACCAGAGCGAACTGGTTTATCTGAGCCACCACCTGTTGAAGCACTCCCGGCATGTTAGGATTCGCGTTGTCATTCGCTGATCCCTGCTGTCCTCCAGAATGGGAATCGGTTCGACTAGCCGATAATTCTGGGGTAGTTGCTGAATCCTCCTGTCTCACATTACCACGTCCGCGTCCACGACCGCGTCCGCGTCCACGTCCTCCCCTCAACATACTGTAAACACAATTACTCAATATCCAGGGCAAAATTTTCAAATATAAAGCCCGTCAATATTCACAAAACAGAAATTAAGTAAAACGGTAGTATAAGAGATTAGGAGACATACAACCACGGTCCACATGACGACGCTGGCTGAACAGTGATGTTACGAACGACCCATAAATCAAATAACATAAACAGACCCAACTAAAACCCGACTGCCAAGATATCCATGAATCTTAGCTCTGATACCATATTCTGTAACACCCCGAGATATCCGGAATAATTACAGCGTCGTAAACCCTTTAAGTAAGGATTTACAAGGCTAATTAGAAGAAATGTAAATATAATACAACAGTACCATGAAAATTCCAAATACAAAACCGATTTCAAACAGATCAAATGAGTCATTATTACAACCATCTCGAAATATTAATAAGACATGCGTACTCGAGTACTGAAAATGAACCAAGAAGACAAATCACAATAACAATAAACATCACTGAGCCCCTTCATCATCACGTCGGTACTGTGGCTGTTTTCCCGCTCCTCGGCTACCTGAACATCAAAACAAATGTCCACCCCGAAGAGGTTAGCAAAACGATGCTAGTACAAGTATCATATTAAACAAATCGAATATGCAACCACAATGCATAACAAAATACACAACACGGAATTCCGCTACCGGAATCCAACAATGCGATTCCAAAAGATTCCATTAACACAACATGGGTATTCCAATGATCCAGCCCCCTCAGCATAGATCCCAAGATGATCCCGTCGGACCAGCACGAGGTGGAAAAACCCGTCCAATGATCCAGCGCCCTCAGCATAGATCCCAAGATGATCCCGTCGGACCAACACGAGGTGGACATCCGATCCAGCGCCCTCAGCATAAATCGTACAACATACACAAACACAATGTAACACCCCGAGATATTCGGAATAATTACAGCGCCGTAAACCCTTTAGATAAGGATTTACAAGGCTGATTTTAAAAGAAGTGTAAAAACAATATAATCGAACAACTGAAGTTCAAATACAGATTTGATTCAACCGATCAAATGAGTTAACTTATACAACCATATCGAATTGACCTTATTAAAACAGACGTACTCGAGTACTAAACGAACCAAGAAGACAAATCACAATAACAATAACATCAATCACATCACTGAGCCATTCCATCGTCCTGTCGGTACTGTGGTTGCCTCCCCGCTCCTCGGATACCTGAACATCAAAACAATGTCCACCCCCGAAGGGGTTAGCAAAACAATGCTAGTACAAGTATCGTCAAACAATAAATCATCAATGCATCATAAAGCATGCAAAACGGACTTCCGCCACCGGAATCCAACGATGCGAATCCTCACGATTCCATCAACACAATACAAGGTAATCCAAATGATCCGATCCGGCGCCCTCAAGATAGATCCCCATGATGATCCCGTCGGACCAACGCATGGTGGAAAACCCGTCTAACGATCCGGCGCCTCAAGATAGATCCCCATGATGATCCCGTCGGACCAACGCATGGTGGACATTCGATCCAGCGCCCTCAGCATAGATCCTCATGATCCCCTCGAATCATTTATACCATAATCAATCAATTATGCATACACATATGCATTTCAATATGTTCATCAATACGAACAAATAACAACGAATATCACGAGAATTTCCAGAAATACATTTCATATTCAACAATATGAACAAAACCACAAGCATGATAAATCGAACTCGACATATGATACTTGCCTCGAAAATGGCAAGGACGAAATACTTCGATGATCTCGACACACTCGAAGGCCGCCTCCTTCGATCAACGTAACAAGCTTGAACCTTAACAAAAGGAACGATATACAAATCATCTCAAGTCGAACGATGGTCTAACAATTCGGTCTACGGCCGAAAAGCTCAAAACAAACAATCTGTCTGGACTGCTTAGCGTGCGCTACGTACTCTACGTAGCGTGCGCTAAGCCGACCTGTTAGCGTACGCTATCGTGTAAGACTAGCGTGCGCTAGCTACGAACTGACAGTTTGAACCGGCTGATACATAACGTACGCTACGTACGTATAGTGCGTTAACTGACCCCCGTTAGCGCACGTTAACTCACATATGTTAGCGTGCGCTAACCTTGCATGGCAGAATACTGCTAACGGAAAAACTGGGTTGAAAGGTGGTAAATTCATGAATTCTATGTTGATACAACAAATCATCCTCAAGTCTGTCATGCTAATAAGGTTGTGGAAGTTCCATGATCATGAGGTACAAATATACGGATAATCATCTCAACGTCATATCTTATCTTTGATCTTCAAGAATTATACCAAGTTCCGATTATTCCAAGTCCCAAAACATATGATTCCTTACGTAAATCATACGAACTAGGTAATATCCGATTACTGGTCATAAATCGATTTGAAAACGCTTAGGAGTCCGATTTCTAAGATGGTCCAAAGGTTCATACGGTAAATAATGCCGATACGTCAAAAGTATCCTTCTAACAAGCGATGTACGACTAATAACGAGTCTAACTGACTATATGAACATGATCAACATCCTTTAGAACACTATTAGTATTGGTGAAGAATCACCTACCTCAAGGTAGTAAAGAACACGGAGGAAGTTGAAGCAATCCAACACCGAAAGCTTGAACGCCAATCTCCAACGATGTACGATCTTCAATCACGAGCTAGGGTGTTGATATGAAGTGTTTAGGATGAAGGAAGTTATGTTCTAAGTGTAAGAATTCGGGTAATGGTAGAAGAGAGAACTGAAATCACGAATAGGATGCTGTCCTATTTATAATAAATGGCTATTAGCGCGCGCTAGACCCTGCTCGTAGCGTGCGCTAACGGCTCACTGGACTAAACTGTACTCAGCACTTAGCGTGCGCTACGCATATACCTGTAGCGTGCGCTAAGGCGTTGACTCGTCTTTTCCCGAAAACCCTCCAGGTACATCCCGACACTATCCGACAGGGGTCCCCCGGCCAGCTCTCACCTACCGCATGTCTCAATCAATTTGACCGCGCATAGCGTGCGCTAATGATCCTCAGTAGCGTGCGCTATGATTCCACGTTAGCGCACGCTAAACATATCCGATAGCGTGCGCTACATGCGCAGATTTACAATCCTTAAATCACAAACACGAAATTAAACGCTCGACAACATCGGATTATGAAATACGGAGAATAGTACTCAGACAAAAGTACAATCATTACGATATCACAAGTTCCAATTACATAACAGAAATCTCGGGTATTACATCCTTCCTCCCTAAAAAGAAGTTTCGTCCCGAAACTTAAGATGAAAACAACTCTGGATATCTAGTCTTCATACTGTCCTCCGTTTCCCAAGTGGCCTCTTCGACTCCATGTCGTGACCATTGTACTTTGACCAAGTGTATTGGTTTATTCCTCAGTCGTTTGATCCGGCTCTCAAGTATCTTGATTGGTCTCTCTTCGAAGGTGCCATCATTAGCTATCTCGATCTCGTCGAAATCAACGACGTGACTGGGGTCCGGTACATACTTCCGCAGTTGAGATACGTGAAACACATTGTGAACGTGACTCAGCGATGGCGGTAAGGCCAGCCTGTATGCTAAATCTCCAACTCTCTCGAGGATCTCGAATGGTCCGATATATCTCGGACTAAGCTTGCCCCTCCTCCCGAAACGGAAAATCCCTCGTGTAGGAGATACCTTCAATAGTACATGGTCCCCAGCGTCGAACTCTAGAGGGCGACGACGTACATCTGCATAAGACTTCTGTCGACTCTGGGCAGTCAACAGTCTTTCTCGAATCAAAGCTATCTTCTCTTGAGTCTGAATAATCAATTCCGGTTCCGTCCCGATCAAATCCTAAGAATCATCCCAACACAGGGGCGATCGGCATCTTCTCCCGTACAAAGCTTCAAACGGTGCCATCTTAATTGAAGCATGCCAACCATTATTGTAGGTGAATTCAACTAATGGCAGATGAACTTCCCAATCAGTTGACCAATCCAAAGCACAAGCTCTAAGCATGTCTTCTACAGTTTGAATAGTCCTTTCGGACTGACCGTCCGTTTGGGGATGATAAGCCGTACTAAAATTGAGCTCAGTTCCCAAAGCCTTATGAACTGCTTTCCAGAAGTGTGATACGAAACGACCATCTCGATCCGAAATAATTGTCTTCGGCGTCCCGTGCAATCTGACTATCTCCGCAATAAATATTTGTGCCAATCGCTCGGGTCCCCATGTATCTTTAATTCCCAGGAAATGAGCCGATTTGGTTAGTCGATCAACTACAACCCAAATCATGTTCATTCCCGTTCTAGTCCTCGGCATACTAGTGATGAAATCCATCGAGATATCCTCCCACTTCCACTCAGGGATTGGAAGCGGTTTTAACATCCCGGCAGGTCATTGATGTTCAATCTTAATCTGCTGGCAAGTCAAACACTTCGAAACTTACTCCGCTAAGTCTTTCTTCATATTCCCCCACCAGAAGTTTTGCTTTAAATCTTTATACATCTTACTACTGCCTGGGTGAATAGAATAGGGCGCGCTATGAGCTTCCTTTAAAATTGTCCGTCTCAAATCATCATCCTCGGGAACGCAAAGTCGACTCTGAAATCTCAGAACTCCATCGTCCTGTATCACGAATCCTGGGGCTTTTCCTTTCTTTACTTCGTCATATAATCGAAGGATCAGAGAATCGTTCAATTGTTTAGACTTGATCTCCTCGACTAGTGATGAAGTTAGTTCCATCACATAAAGTTGCCCTTGGATTCCTGGTGCCCATACTTCAATTCCCTCGCGGATCAGTTCTCGTTGAATACTGGTTTGGGACGTAAGTGCTTCCAATACTCGAAGAGAAACAGGTTTACGGCTCAAAGCATCAGCTACTACGTTTGCTTTCCCCGGATGATAGAGAATCTCCAAGTCGTAATCCTTGATCAATTCCAGCCACCTTCTCTGCCTCATGTTTAACTCTTTCTGACTGAAAATGTACTTGAGGCTCTTATGATCTGTAAAGATCTGACAATGAGTGTCGTACAAATAATGTCGCCAAATTTTCAAGGCAAAGACCACAGCTGCTAGCTCCAGATCATGAGTCGGGTAATTAATCTCGTACGATTTCAATTGCCGAGAAGCATAAGCAATCACTTTATCCTTCTGCATCAACACACAACCCAAACCCTGATTTGAAGCGTCGCTGTATACCATGAATCCATCACTTCCCTCTGGCAGCGCTAATATAGGTGCTGTCGTCAGTCTCCTCTTAAGTTCGTCAAAACCAGCCTGGCACTTATCATTCCACATGAACTTTTGAGTTTTCTGTAACAGCTGGGTGAGCGGACGAGCAATTTTGGAAAATCCTTCTACAAAGCGGCGATAATATCCAGCAAGTCCTAAGAAGCTTCGGACTTCTTTCACGTTTTTAGGAGTTTCCCAATCCAAGATTGCTTCGACTTTCTTCGGGTCCACCTGAACTCCGTCGGCTGATATCACATGCCCAAGGAAGGTTACTTCCTTAAGCCAGAACTCGCATTTAGAAAATTTTGCGTACAGCTGTTCCTTCCTCAAGGTGCTTAAAACCACACGCAAATGCTCGGCATGCTCCTCCGCGTCCTTCGAATATATCAAGACTTCATCAATGAAGACGACCACAAATTTATCCAAGTATTCCAAGAATACCCGATTCATTAATTGCATGAATACTGCAGGAGCATTGGTAAGTCCAAACGGCATCACTACGAATTCATAATGCCCGTACCGGGATCTGAAAGCAGATTTCGGTATATCCGATTCCTTAATTCTCAACTGGTGGTATCCTGATCGCAAGTCAATCTTCGAGAATACCCTTGCCCCTTGCAGTTGATCAAACAAGTCGTCGATCCGAGGTATAAGATACTTATTCTTGATCGTCATCTTGTTGAGCTCCCTGTAATCAATACACAGTCGGAGGGATCCGTCTTTCTTCCGGACAAAGAGAACGGGCGCTCCCCAAGGAGAAACGCTAGGTTGGATATAGCCCTTCTGTAACAATTCCTCCAGTTGCTTCTTGAGTTCATACATCTCGGTTGGCGCCATGCGGTATGGTGCTTTGGAAATAGGAGCTGCTCTGTGCTCTAATTCGATAGTGAATTCCACTCCTCTGCGGAGGTAACCCCGAGTTCGGCAGAAATACATCCGGGAACTCATTCACAATCGAAATAGACGAGAGCTCTACTCCTTCCTCTTTCCTCGCATAGCACCAAAGTCCGTGACATCCCCGCTTGATAATTTCACGGCTTTCATTGCTTTGATCAATTTTCCCGAGCTTCTGGTCTCCATCCTCGGAATAAGTGTTCGGATCCGTCATCGGCAATGATGGAAATGACTCTCTCTCGGTAATTGAACGGCTCCATAACGGTTGAGCCAATCATCTCCGAGAATTAAATCGTCACCGTAGATGTCAACTACAATGAGATTCGATGGCCACTCTCTTCCTTCTATAGATACCGGGAAATCCCTAGCTTCTAGTGTTCCCACAATTTTCTCTCCGCTCGGTAATCCCACAACATAAGGTTCACAATTATACAAGCACGAGATTTTCAAACGATTAACACGGTTCAAAGATATAAAAGAATGCGTAGCTCCCGAGTCGAACAAGACACTAACTGGTTGCAAAAGGATCTCAATCGTACCTGATGCAACAGTTGTGTTCGATCATCGATTTCCTCATTTCGCATAAAGCGGAGGAACAGACCCGACCTGGATGCCTCTATCTTCCCAGCGTCGCTGCTGAAATCCACTTTGCCGTCTGGTTCACACTCGTCTCCTTCGGATCGAGCCGGAGTGCGAGTACCAAAGATCGGGTCGCATTCCCACAAAATGTTGCGCGATGTCCTTCCCGTCCACACTCGAAACAGTCACAAGCAGTACGAAACAATCACGTCGAACATGTCCCGCCTTGCCACGCTTGTAACACTTCTTTCTGCGTCTCAAATCGGTCTTGCCGGAACTTCTTTCCACCTCGAGAAGGATGCGGAGGTCTCTGGATGAATGAAAAGAGGATCGACCCTTGCGAGGTCCGCTACTCTTATCCTCCGTGAAGTTGCTGACACCTTCGCTTTTGCTTCCGTCGCTTTCTACTACCGCCTCCTTCATATCATAGGCCAACGCCTTGTCCCGAGCATCGTCGCAAGGTGGTACATTCAAATTCGGACATATACTGCTGAATTTCCGGCTTCATTCGCATGTCAAAATGAAAAATCTTCTCCGCCTCGGTCCTGACCAAGTGGCGCACATAAGTCAGCTGGTGATTAAAAGTCTTAATCACGTCCGTCACAGATGCTTCCGAATTTTGTGGTGAGAAAAACTCCCGAACTCGGGCTTCTCTAACTGGACGAGGACAATACTGTGCCTCCATCATCACTTTGAATTCCGTCCAGTCAACATTGTGCTCCTCTGGTCGAATGGCCTCCCACCAGTCGAAAGCCTCCCCGGTCAAAAGATACTGGGCGACCGGAACCTTCCTATCGTTGGGACAGTTAATCCCTACAAAAATCTTCTCTAATTCCTTCAGCCAATGATCCCACGAAAGCGTCTCAGCGGAACCGTCAAATTTCGGAGGATGCAATTTGACCACCTCGGTAAGCCATTTATCTCCCCGATTATCCACGTTATTCTGCTGTCCCATCGCCGTCTGCATGCGATCCACAACTTGAGCAAACTAGTTTATCTGGGCAACCACCTGTTGAAGCACTCCCGGCACGTTAGGATCTGCATTATTATTTGCCGATCCCTGCTGTCCCCCGGAATATGAATCCGTTCGACTAGCGGCTATCTCTGTAGTAGATACCGACTCTTCTTGCATCGCATTTCCACGTCCGCGTCCGCGTCCACGACCTCCTCTCAACATACTGTAAACATAAATACTCAATATCCAGGACAAACTTTCTCAAAGTACATCCATCAATGTTTACAAGACATGAATTAAATAAAACAGTAGTATTCGAGATTAGGAAACTTACAACCACAGTCCACGCGACGATGCTGGCTCAGCAGTGATGTTACGAACGACCAATAATCCAATAACGTAAACAGACCCAACTAACCCGACTGCCAAGATATCCATAAATCTTAGCTCCGATACCATATTCTGTAACACCCCGAGATATTCGGAGTAATTACAGCGCCGTAAACCCTTTAGATAAGGATTTACAAGGCTGATTTTAAAAGAAGTGTAAAAACAATATAATCGAACAACTGAAGTTCAAATACAGATTTGATTCAACCGATCAGATGAGTTAACTTATACAACCATATCGAATTGACCTTATTAAAACAGACGTACTCGAGTACTAAACGAACCAAGAATACAAATCACAATAACAATAACATAAATCACATCACTGAGCCATTCCATCGTCTCCGTTGCAGATCGTGGTTGCCTCCCCGCTCCTCGGCTACCTGAACATCAAAACAATGTCCACCCCCGAAGGGGTTAGCAAAACAATGCTAGTACAAGTATCGTCAAACAATAAATCATCAATGCATCATAAAGCATGCAAAACGGACTTCCGCCACCGAAATCCAACGATGCGAATCCTCACGATTCCATCAACACAATACAAGGTAATCCAAATGATCCAGCCTCAAGATAGATCCCCATGATGATCCCGTCGGACCAACGCATGGTGGAAAACCCGTCCAACGATCCAATGCGCCAAAGATAGATCCCCATGATGATCCCGTCGGACCAACGCATGGTGGACATTCGATCCAGCGCCCTCAGCATAGATCCTCATGATCCCCTCGGATCATTTATACCATAATCAATCAATTATGCATACACATATGCATTTCAATATGTTCATCAATACGAACAAATAACAATGAATATCACGAGAATTTCCAGAAATACATTTCATATTCAACAATATGAACAAAACCACAAGCATGATAAATCGAACTCGACATATGATACTTGCCTCGAAAATGGCAAGGACGAAATACTTCGATGATCTCGACACACTCGAAGGCCGCCTCCTTCGATCAACGTAACAAGCTTGAACCTTAACAAAAGGAACGATATACAAATCATCTCAAGTCGAACGATGGTCTAACAATTCGGTCTACGGCCGAAAAGCTCAAAACAAACAATGCTTCGATCGCTTAGCGTGCGCTACGATTTCTACGTAGCGCGGCGCTTAAGCCGACTCGTTAGCGACGCTATCGTGTAAGACTAGCGCGGCGCTAGCTACGAATCGACAGCTTGAACCGGCCGATACATAACGACGCTACGTACGTATAGTGCGTTAATCGACTTCGTTAGCGCACGTTAACTCACATATGTTAGCGTGCGCTAACCTTGCATGGCGTAATCGCTAACGGAAAAATCAGGTTGAAAGGTGGTAAATTCATGAATTCTATGTTGATACAACAAATCATCCTCAAGTCTGTCATGCTAATAAGGTTGTGGAAGTTCCATGATCATGAGGTACAAATATACGGATAATCATCTCAACGTCATATCTTATCTTTGATCTTCAAGAATTATACCAAGTTCCGATTATTCCAAGTCCCAAAACATATGATTCCTTACGTAAATCATACGAACTAGGTAATATCCGATTACTGGTCATAAATCGATTTGAAAACGCTTAGGAGTCCGATTTCTAAGATGGTCCAAAGGTTCATACGGTAAATAATGCCGATACGTCAAAAGTATCCTTCTAACAAGCGATGTACGACTAATAACGAGTCTAACTGACTATATGAACATGATCAACATCCTTTAGAACACTATTAGTATTGGTGAAGAATCACCTACCTCAAGGTAGTAAAGAACACGGAGGAAGTTGAAGCAATCCAACACCGAAAGCTTGAACGCCAATCTCCAACGATGTACGATCTTCAATCACGAGCTAGGGTGTTGATATGAAGTGTTTAGGATGAAGGAAGTTATGTTCTAAGTGTAAGAATTCGGGTAATGGGAGAAGAGAGAACTGAAATCACGAATAGGATGCTGTCCTATTTATAATAAATGGCTATTAGCGCGCTAGACCTGCCAGAAGCGTGCGCTAACGGCTCACCGGACTAAATCAGACTCAAGACTTAGCGTGCGCTACGCATATACCTGTAGCGTGCGCTAAGGCGTTGACTCGGCTTTTCCCGAAAACCCTCCAGGTACATCCCGACACTATCCGACAGGGGTCCCCCGGCCAGCTCTCACCTACCGCACGTCTCAATCAATTTGACCGCGCATAGCGTGCGCTAATGATCCTCAGTAGCGTGCGCTATGATTCCACGTTAGCGCACACTAAACATATCCGATAGCGTGCGCTACATGCGCAGATTTACAATCCTTAAATCACAAACACGAAATTAAATGCTCGACAACATCGGATTATGAAATACGGAGAATAGTACTCAGACAAAAGTACAATCATTACGATATCACAAGTTCCAATTACATAACAGAAATCTCGGGTATTACACACAACTCATGCATACATATATGCAAAATCGCTATGTCCATCAACATGAACATACAAACACTTGATAACAAATATCATGACAATTCAACAAAATAAATCCCATGTTCAACAACATGAATAAACCACATGCATGCTCAAAATACCAATATTAACAAATTACGATACTTGCCTCAAAGATGGCAAGAACTAATCACTCCAATGATCTCAACACACTCGAAGGCCGCCTCCTTCGATCAAACGTTCGCAATGCTCGGCTCTTGAACAAATAGGAAAAATAACAGCAACTCAGGACAAGTTTAAACGTACGAACATCTAACGTCTACTATAGTCGGGTTAACACTCTAAGCTCACCGACTCACGGCTCAACTCACTCGACGACCGCCCGATCTAGCTAGAGTCGCTCAAATCACCGTAATTACGTACTACGATTCCGGATTATCGATTCCCTCACCAAGTTTGGTTACAAATCATGCTTCAATCCGAGTTTAAGGTTTAACAACCAGATAATTCGTTCTTCCACAATTTATCTTCCTTGCTAAAATTGACGTTCATAGCAATGGTTACCCATCAACATCCTTTTATTTGAATCATCAACATGAAGATAACCAAATCCAGAAATCACCATGAGTTATGATTTACATTGAAGGTCATCTCATACTATCCAAGGATATTACAAGACTATACTAATAATTCATCTTCATCATCAAGAAAATATCCTAAGTTCAATCCATTCAACGTCCCAAAACATATAATTCCATTATCTAAATACACAAGAACTTGATAATCTTCATAAACTGGCCATAATCGGTTTTGTAGCTTCATGAATGTCCTTAGGAGTTAAAACACTAAAAGGTTCAATGGTCTATACGATGAAGAAGTACCGAAACATCGAAAATATCCTTCTAACAACATGATGTTCGACTACGTACGAATTTAATTGACTAGATAATCTCAAAACATGTTCCAAAACATCCTTAAGAATACTACTCCAGTTGGTGAGGAATCACCTACCTCAAAATAGTGAAGAACAAGGAGGAACTTGAAGAAATCCAACACCAAGAGCTTGAACACCAATCTCCAATGATCTACAATCTTCAAACTCGAGCTAGGATGATGATATGAGAGGTTTAGGATGGAGGAAATAACTCTCTAAGTTTCAGAAATCGAGTTTGAGAAGTGATGAAATCTGAAAAATGAAAAAGGGTGCTGTCCTATATATAGAAAATGGTTATTAGCGTGCGCTAGTCTATCTCCATAGCGTGCGCTAACGGGCCTGCATTCTACTGTTTCGGCCTGGTCTTGACTTAGCGTACGCTAACACCCATCTACGTGCGCTAAGTTCATAAATTAGCGTACGCTACCACTTATATAGCGTGCGCTAACGGCCATACGAAGCTTACTGACCTCACTGTACTCAACATTTAGCGTGCGCTATCCTCATACCAGAAGGCGGCGCTAAACAAGTGACTCGGCTTTTTCCAAAAGCCGTCCAGGTTCATCCCGACATGTCCCGACCAAGATCCGCGGCTGATCTCACCTACCACCCTATCTTAATCAACTTGACTACGTATAGTGCGCGCTAAGGTTCATACATAGCGTGCGCTACGAAACCCAAATTATGGTACGCTACGTCTAGTCGATAGCGTGCGCTACAAGTGCAAAAATGACAATTTGAACACATTCATGAAATCATACGCTCAACAACACGGGATCATGAAATACGGACAATAATACTCAGATCATAATGCAATAAATACATATCACAAGCTACAAATACACATCAGAAATCTCGGGTATTACACCATGGACTTTCACCTTTGTATGCTTCACCCGGCAATATTTTCTGCAAAATTTGTAATACCATAAATAAATCTTTTCCATCAATATCAGATTCTTCACCATTTGTCAAATTGGACTTAAGATTTAAACAAAAAAAATTTTGTTCACCATCAAGTAAAGAAATTAACTTTGAGCCATCAAACAAAAAACCAAATATAGACTCAAAATATTACATTTGTTCAAATCTACTTCCAAATTGAATAAGAGCCATATATATACAAGAATAATAAAACAATCCTTTCTAAATGCTTCTTGAGAAGATTTATGTTCTCTTTGGGTATTTGGAATTTCATCAAATTATTTTTTTTATAAGATATACGTGTTTTTAGGAAATTGAGGTTCAACTACAATATTATAGGCTATTTCCTTAGCTTCACTAATATCGGATTCTTCACCATTTGTCAAATTGGACTCAAGATTTAAACAACAAATTTTTAGTTCACCATCAAATAAAGAAATTAACTTTGAACTATCAAACAAAATACCAAATATAGACTCAAAATATCGCATTTGTTCAAATCTACTTCTCAATTGAATAAGAGTAATATCTACAATAATAATAAAACAATCATTTCTAAATATTTCTTGAGAAGATTTATGTTCTCTTTGGTATTTGGAATTTCATCAAATTGTTTTTTTATAAGAAATACATTTTTTAGGAAATTGAGGTTCAACTCCAATATTACATGCTATTTCCTTAGCTTCACTAATAGCATTGTCAAACTCAATTTCCTTATATTCTTCAAAGTAATTAATTAACCCCTCTAAGTTTTTAACCGCAACTTCAACAAGCATATCTTTGGATTGTAAATTCTTACTAAACAAATTAATTCTAAACAAAATTTCATGCCATATAACCAAACTTAAAATGAATTCAAAACTAAAACGTTCACCATTTACTAGTGGTTCGGCATCTCGACACACTTTTCCATCATCATTCATTTCGGCTAATTTTATTAAAGCTTCTCTTATTTCGGAAAATTGAGTTTTTATTGCTTAACGCTTTCAATATGATTTTCCCAACGAGTAGCGGATAATGATTTAAGTGCGAGCTCATCTATAAATTCAAGTAAAACACTCATCTTTTTGTGGAACTAAAAAAAATATTATAAATTATTTGACATGTACCAAAAAAGTTTTTGCCTTGTGGCAAGCATTTGCCATATCACATAAGACTAAATTTAAACTATGGCATCCACAAGGCATATAAAAAGCCCAAGAATTTATATCAAGCAATCGTTTTTGTACACCTTGGTGTTTTCCTTTCATATTAGCTCCATTATCATACCCATGACCACAAATAAAATTAATATCCAAATCAAAAGATTTTCGAGCATCTTGCAAGATATTAAAAAGACTTAGACCGGATGTATCCTCTACAATTAAAAACTCTAAAAAAATCTATTCTATTTTAACTGGAACACTTTCCACATCCACACATCTTATAAGCAAAGTCTTTTGTTCTTTGTGACTTACATCAGGAGTGCAATCAAGAATAATATAAAAACATTTCGCATCTTTAATTTTTTAATAATTGCACTTTCTACATCGTATGCCAACATTTTGATTAATTCATTTTGAATTTTATGACTAAGATAATGATTATATGTTTTTCGTCTTGAATTAGTCGAAAATATTCTTTCATTGTAGGATCAAACTCAGTAATCATTTCAAGTTACCTAAACAATTACCATTTGAGTTTTCATAAATTTTTCCATTTGTGCCACGAAATCCTAAGCTATTTTTTGCTAAGTATTTTACAACAGAAATAATTCTAACCATAACCTCTTTCCAATATTCGGTATCTTTTTTAATTATTTATTGTAACTCTTTATCAATTGTTTCATTTTTATTTAACCTAATTCTTGTTTCAGTCCAAGTTTCTAAATTAATCATATGATCGGAACTATTTTCATGTTGTTTTAATGTTTCACTAAGATGTTTTCAATTATTTATTCCTTCGATTGCCAAATTACTTTTAGTGCGAACAGTTTTAAATAACTTACAACAAAAAAAAATTTTATCAAGTTCTTTTGAATACACTAACCATTTTCTATCACAAGAATCACCATTTTTTAATTTACGAATAAAAAAATCACATGAAATATATTTACCAAATGCATCTTTTGAAAAATTGTGTTAGTTTTAATTTTCCTAGTAGGCCCTTTTTCTATAAGTAGATCTTTCATTTTTGAATCTAAGTCATCCCACACTCCAGAATTAAAAATATTAAAATCGCATGGTTTATCTTTATCAATAAATTCATTATTTTCACAATCATTAAAATTATCAATCGAAACAGTAAAAGTTCTAATCGGATTATTAGAAGTACTAGGTGGATCATTAAAATTATTGACCGGTTCATTAGAATTATTTTCACTAACATTTTGATTTTAACAAAAAACCTATTTAAAGACCGTTGTAAAGATATGGCCTATTCTTATTCTCTTTTTTTTTTTCGTTTTCTATTTTGCACACTCGATGGTTGTTTTCTAGGTAACATATTTACAACTCAACAAATATAGTTATAATAGTAAAGCAATGAAAGATACAACCTGATCGAAGTTGATGTTATTGTTTTCACTAAAGAATCTGTAAAATGAATCAAAAAACCACAAATCAGAAATATGAATTAATTTAAAAAAAAAATGCTGTAAAATAGCAACAATGGAAAATTTTAACTGCCTCCTCCTGTCTCCCGAATAATCAGAAGTTCAATAAAATTTATAAGGTATACCTTCTGAGTCCTGAATCACATAAAAGAACACAAAAACTGTAACTCACAAGATGATAAAATAAGAAGTGTGAAATAAGAATTGTGATAAAATAAAAACTACGAGCTCGAATATATGGTATACCTCCTCATTTCGAACCCAAATATATGGTATATCTCCTAATTTCGAACTCAAATTCTTTGAACTCCAAGTCTATGACTACTGTAAATGTAATCAAAATTAAAAAAAAATGTAATAAAAAACTTCACTGTAAATGTAATCAAAACAAATGAAATTTATATGAAATCATCAAATCAAATTAATAAATACCTTCTGATGATTCATGTCTTCCTAAACTAATGAAGGCTTCAAATTCAGAAAATCAAATCCAAACAGATGAGTGATTAAACAGAGAAATCAGAAGCCTGAGATATCACTTATCAGAACTATGTGGCTTCGTCGGTTCGATTTCGAACTGATCGGAAGTCGGGAGAACAGGAGAAATCAGAAGATAAGAATCAGAAATTAGAAATTGGAGAATAGAAGATTATAGGAGAGATGTCAATTCAGAAAATATAAATGGGGTGATTGGGGTCGATTTTGATTTGGAGAATGGAAACGATTGTTATTGAAGTAATGTTACCGGTAGCCCCCATTTGAATTGCCTCTCGACACTTTGAGTTGCCGACTTGCTTCAGCGTTCCAAGAGAAATAGAGTAGGTTTGGGCAACCACACACACGCATATATATATATATATATATATATATATATATATATATATATATATACTATACCTATTAGGTTGTGATGCCCCTAAGAATTTGCTGCCCTGGGCTCAGCCCATCTCGCCCATGTATTAGGCCGGCCCTAGATCGAAGAGATTCAAAACTATTAGGAGTATTATTAAAGTACTATTTGAAAGACTTTGATTAACTGCAATGGTTTTTAATTCTTCTCTTTTTCTTTTATGTTATCTCATCCGTATCTATATGTCACTACGTTTGTTCAGTATTTGGTGGCTTGATCTAAGTTACACTACTAAAAAAATTCATATTAGTTTCAATATTACCTTCACATATAAATGTGAAGCTAAAGAAATAAGGCACCAAACAATTAAACTTAAAGGCGTCACATAAGTGACGCCAATATGAAAGAGGAAAAACATGTGAATTTTTGGCCTCACAAGTAACTGTGTAGGGTGCCAATTTTGCATTAACAAAAGCGTGAACAATTTGTAGCAAATGTTCTTGTATCGGCGTCACATATGTAATACAATTATAAAGTAATTTTTTTAATAATTTTGCTTTATTAGCATCACATATGTGACACAAGTAATTAGACGTCTGTTTTTTGGCGACACATATGTGACGCCATTATAAAATTAATTATAAGATTTTTACCGATATATTTATACATAATAAATCCATTTTAAATTCAAGAAAATAAATTTATATTGATTTAAATATTAAATAACTATAAACAGTAAATTGATAATTATATTTAAATAACTATAGTGAAAGATATTTTTTAAGTATTATAATGATTCACTTTCGTGCACCCATCGGACGCGGCGTGAAGAGAGGTTAGTAACTACTTCGGATTTATGTTTAAATATTTTGAAAATTCATTTAATTTGGAAGATAAATATAAATATGAAAGACCGTATAAGGATAAATAGATGTAATGTAATATATCTATTGAATGAAGATATAACTCAGTTGTAAAATGCCACATATATATCACATAGGCGCGGGTTCGATTCCCGCGCCGGCCACTGAGCTATGTTTTTTTTTCAGTTACATCTTTAGCGTCACATATGTGACGCCAATAGTAACCTAAAGGCGTAACAAATGTGACTCTATATGTAACTTTTCTTTTTTTGGACAACAACCACATGTCTGTTTTGACACACAACACCACAGCAACAGAACCAACAAAACAACAGAACAACAAGCAACATTCTATACCAAACCAACAAAGCAATAAAATCACATTCTATACAAAACCATGCACAATAAATATAACATTTTATACAAATCAAAATCACAATATATGCAAAATAGAACAAATACAATCATCATAACATAAATCTAACATGCTACTCGTCAGATATTGATCGCATCAACTCATCCTCATCAAATTCATCGCAATCATCATCTTCATCGTTCGCCCGAGATGACGAGGTACCTTCTTCTTTCCTTTGACTAATCTCAACTTGAGTTTACTCATCTTTGAAAATTTGGACTCCATCTTCTCTATATCCTTCTTCATCTACTCTCTATCATTTTTCATCTCCTCGATGTACTGTTTTTGCGCCTCAATGGTAGCCTCCAAAGACCAATCAATCGCTATAGGTCATAATGATGCTCATGAGTCAACAAGACAACGACTTTTGGGTTGCTCAATGACTTCAGTTTTGATTATCTCCATGGAAATTCCCATCACCCTTCCACCCTGTCTAACTCCGCCAGCCGCCTGAGCCCACAAGTTCGGGTAAAATTCATCTTCCGGATGGGGTTTTGAGGAATTCAATGCCTCAACAAGCTTATTGTATCAGTCCCATTTCAAGTATTCATAATACAAAAAGTGAACAAGCTACGCAATTTACAATTTACTGACGCATTCGTAATACAAGAAATTGAACAAATGTAAAGCTAACCTTATGTATTGTTCTGCACTGCGGGCATCTATCCATTTGGGAGTAAAGACTCTTGACTCAGATTCTCCCTCCTCGGGTTGAGCCTCAATGCTGCCCTCACCATTTTTTCTCTTTTGATGCTTTCCCATTTCTTTCACATTGGTGATGTGAGTGTTCATGAAGGCCAAAAGATTAAACATTGGGTCCTCTACCGGCCTCTCCCTATCCCATGCTAGTCTTTGGTATATCTCGGACGCAACATCACGTGCCAATGCATTAACATAAAACATTAACAATAATGATGATAACATATAATAAAAGACAATATATATTATGTAATAAAATATTGACAGAATTTAGAAGTACCATGGAACGAGCATGATTGTACATGCTCATACTACTTCCAATATATATAGTCGGTGCTTTTTGGATAATCACACTATACTATAATCATGAATAGTGCCCCTATTTTTAGATTTTGGGAAGGCCTCCTTCTTCTTCTCTTCCGTCTCCCAACGTTTCCACAAGATCTTGAACTCCCCTTCCTTCAACCACTTCTCCCGCTGACCGAGTGGGTTTTGATATGCTTTATTTTGGCATGCTTAAGCATATCAATGAACTGTCCATGGCTATATCTGTCCCAATACCATGCAATTTTATCCTCATTCGATTTATCCCACCTATAACGCATCTGCAAAAATATAATAGTAACTGTCCAAAAATCCAACAATAATTTATAAATAACAATCTAGTATACTATCAAAAAAATAATCTAATGTAATAATTGTTAAAGAATATACCCCAAACTCCCACCACAACTCGTTCCCCATTCGTCGACCTGACCCCAATGCTCTTCACCATTAGTACATCTTAAGTAATCCAACTATATCGCTCTCGGCCTTCTTCGAACTAAAATCAACTATTTTTGGCAGAGGACGAATTAGTTTTCGATCATCATACTTATCTTTTCCCTTGGATATCTCAGTTGGACCTCTCACAAATGGCTATGCTAAAACCTCTTGATCCTCGTAAAACTCAAACTCCATCGGCTCATATGGAATAGAAACGTGATACGCTAATGAACCACCTGATGGGGGATCACTAGTAGTGTAATACCCGAGATTTTCATTCCGGTTTTGTTGAATTTTCTTTGGTCGAACGGACTGTTTTCATCCGCGTCTTTGGAATCGAATGCTTGTATTGTGATACGTTGAGTTTCGTAGTCTGTTCGTTATTATTTTAGATCATAGCCAGTGTGTTCGCGTGATCGAGACGTCATCGAGTATCGAGCCGGATGGTCGGGTGTGGGATGGAGCGAGTTACGTCCGTAAGGCCTGGCCGATTACGGCCGTAAGGCTTCCAGACATCTGGTACTGGGATACTCGATTACTGTAACACCCCCGAGATATTCGAGGTGTATTACAGCTCTGTGGACCCCTACATGGGACCTACCAGGCTAACACAAGAAAACACCACTTGACTAACCATCTCGGTTAGCAAGGAAACAATTGTTAACAACAAGAACATAAAATAATACGTCCGGTACAACCGGCATAATAAACATCAACCGACAAATATAGTAACTTCAACGAAGACCAATCACAATCCGAAAGGAAAAGCCTAAGTACTCGCGAGTACAATCTATAAGTTTACAATTTGGAAAATAACTATAACAAAAGAGACAGTAGGAATCATAAGACTCAATTGCACATGTCAACAACCTTGGCCGGCGTCCTCGTACCGTCCCAGCGCCCGCTCGTCTGGCTGAACATAACCTGAAATCCATAACAAGAATTTCCTCAAAACGGGTCCCCAAAGGGGTTAGCAATTATGCTAGTACAAGTATTCAAGGCAAACCAATTGCTTACACATTTCATAGTACAATGCAATAAATCATTTCAAAACAAAAACCAGACATGTCTTTTCCGGAAATAAACAGTCAATCACATTTGCCTAGGACCGGGACGAAGCCACAAATCCCACTCGAGGCCTCTAAGGACCCTCCCGAGCTGCCCATATCATAAAACAAATCACGCACATGCATCGCCTAGGACCGGGAAGAAGCCACAAATTACCCACAAGATGGGGTTTTGAGGAATTCAATGCCTCAACAAGCTTATTGTATCGGTCCCGTTTCAAGTATTCATAATACAAAAAGTGAACAAGCTACGCAATTTACAATTTACTGACGCATTCGTAATACAAGAAAGTGAACAAATATAAAGCTAAGCTTACATATTGTTCTGCACTACGGGATCTATCCATTTGGGAGTAAAGACTCCCGACTCAGATTCTCCCTCCTCCAGTTGAGCCTCACTGCTGCCCTCACCATTTTTTCTCTTTTGATGCTTTCCCATTTCTTTCACATTGGTGATGTGAGTGTTCATGAAGGCCAAAAGATTAAACACTGGGTCCTCTACCGACCTCTCCTTATCCCATGCTAGTCTTTGGTATATCTCGGACGCAACATCACTTGCCAATGCATTAACATAAAACATTAACAATATTGATGATGACATATAATAAAGGACAACATATATTATGTAATAAAATATTGACAGAATTTAGATGTGCCATGGAACGAGCATGATTGTACATGCTCATACTACTTCCAATATATATATAGTCGGTGCTTTTTGGATAATCACACTATACTATCATCATGAACAGTGCCCCTATTTTTAGATTTTGGGAAGGCCTCCTTCTTCTTCTCTTCTGTCTCCCAACGTTTCCACAAGATCTTGAACTCCTCTTCCTTCAATCACTTCTCCCGCTGACCGAGTGGGTTTTGATATGCTTTATTTTGGCATGCGTAAGCATATCAATGAACTGTCCATGGCTATATCTGTCCAAATACCATGCAATTTTATCCTCATTCGATTTATCCCACCTATAAAGCATCTGCAAAAATATAATAGCAACTGTCAAAAAAATCCAACTATAATTTATAAATAACAATCCAGTATAATATCAAAAGAATAATCTAATGTAATAATTGTTAAAGAATATACCCCAAACTCCCACCACAACTCATTCCTCATTCGTCGACCTGACCCCAATACTCTTCACCATTAGTACATCTTAAGTAATCCAACTATATCGCTCTCGGCCTTCTTCGAACTAAAACCAACTATTTTTAGCAGAGGACGAATTAGTTTTCGATCATCATACTTATCTTTTGCCTTGGATATCTCAGTTGGACCTCTCACAGATGGCTATGCTAAAACCTCTTGATCCTCGTAAAACTCAATCTCCATTGGCTCATATGGAATAGAAACGTGATCCGCTAATGAACCACCTGATGGGGGATCACTAGTAGTGTAATACCCGAGATTTTCATTTCGGTTTGGTTGAATTTTATTTGGTCAAACGGACTGTTGTCGTCCACGTCTTTGAAATCGAATTCTTGTATTGTGATACGTTGAGTTTCGTAGTCTGTTCGTTATTATTTTGGATCATAGCCGATGCGTTCGCGTGATCGAGACGTCGTCGAGTATTGAGCCGGATGGTCGGGTGTGGGATGGAGTGAGTTACGGCCGTAAGGCCTGTCCGATTACGGCTGTAAGGCTTCCAAACACCTGGGACTGGGATACTTGATTACTATAACACTCCCGAGATATTCGAGGTGTATTACAGCGCCGTGGACCCCTACATGGGACCCAACAGGCTAACACAAGAAAACACCACTCGACTAACCATCTCGGTTAGCAAGGAAATAATTGTTAACAACAAGAACATAAAATAACACGTCCGGTACAACCGGCATAATAAACATCAACTGACAAATATAGTAACTTCAACAAAAACCAATCACAATCCGAAAGGAAAAGCCTAAGTACTCGCGAGTACAATCTATAAGTTTACAATATGGAAAACAACTATAACAAAAGAGACAGTAGGAATCATAAGACTCAATTGCACATGTCAACAACCTTGGCTGGCGTCCTCGTACCGTCCCAGCGCCCGCTCGTCTGGCTGAACATTACCTGAAATCCACAATAAGAATTTCCCCAAAACGGGTCCCCAAAGTGGTTAGCAATTACGCTAGTACAAGTATTCAAGGCAAACCAATTGCTTACACATTTCATAGTACAATGCACCAAATCATTTCAAAACCAAAACCAGACATGTCTTTTCCGGAAACAAACAGTCAATCACATTTGCCTAGGACCGGGACGAAGCCACAAATCCCACTCGAGGCCTCTAAGGACCCTCCCGAGCTGGCCATATCATAAAACAAATCACGCACATGCATCGCCTAGGACCGGGACGAAGCCACAAATCCCACTCGAGGCCTCTAAGGACCCTCCCGAGCTGTCATGAATCCAGGGCACAAACCATTGGACTCCCTCCGTGATCCCGTCGGACCCTCCCGAGGTGAGCAAATCACACACAATATACATTACCATTTCATGTTAAGCATAAAGGTTTCCGAAAATACTTGCCTTGAATAATTGACGACGCAATGAACGGAAAGGAAAGTTACTGACGAATGCTAGGAACCAACGAAACCGAACCTAACGATTCGAAGAATACAATCACAAGCATTTCTAAATGAATATGGAATTGGAATATACCCGAAAACCCGCCTACGATTCATGTATATTCGTATAAAAACGATAACGAGGGCGGACCACAACCAAACCCTCTCGATTCCGTAAAAACCACGAAATATATCATGAATCCGTAGGGAAACTAAGAATACCAACAAGATTATTCATATTCATCATGAATTAATCAACAAAACGGAACGAATCGGACAAAAACGCGAAAACCCCCAAATCTCCCCAAAAGTAGGGTTCTAGAGATCTACCCTTGATTCGCTGGATCGAAGGATGTTATAGGATGATTGATCAATGATATAACCTCTAGGACTTTGTGGATTCGTTGTCTAACAACATGGCTTCGCCTCCTCCAAACCTCCAGCCGCGGACAGAAAAGAAAGGAAATGAAAAACGAGTGAAAATGAGGTCGTCATTATATATATATCGGGGAACTAGCGGCGCTAGCCTTCCTGACTAGCGTGCGCTATCGGCCAAGATCGCCTGTAACCTCGGCCAGTGGCCCGCACGACCCGGCATCGCCGACCAATCCTGCGACCGTGACTCGCCCGCCCGACTCCCGAGAAGGCAGGCCGCATGGATGCTAGCGCGCTAGCGGACTGCCCGAGAACCTCTGGACTAAACAGCTCGTCCAGGTAACGTACGCTAGTCGGACGGAAGCGTGCGCTACACATGCCGATTAGCGCGCGCCACGACCGATAGTAGCGTGCGCTACATGCCAATCCTCCCCGAGTCCAGTACTCAATTAACCCCTCTGCCCAGCCCGATAGCGTACGCTAGCCGATCGGCAGCGTGTGCTACACCTGCCGAGCTAGCGCGTGCAGCCTTTCGGCCGTAGCGTGCGCTACGCCGGTTCCTGCCGTGCCTGCTCGGCCAGTGCCCAGCACTTCCGACAGTGCCGCACCTGTCCGGCCAGTGCTCAGCCGCCATGACCCGACGACTCGATTTCCGAAAATGTACGGAACGAACACGACGAAATGCTCGCGGACAGCATCAATGACCCGAAATGAAAACATAATGCAATAATTAATCATACGCGACCAAGAAAAGAGTCGAGACAACAAATACAGATACGGATACCCATAACTTAGGGTAAATTACAAAATGGCCCAAAACGCCCGAAAATCACCATACGTGATTGACTAACCAAACCGAAGTTCACAACACGTATAACAAAGTTAAATGGACTTACGGGAAACTCGAAACTGCAGTTTCAAACAAGATTCGCAAGAATCGAACTCAAGTGCGGAAAAGTCGCCAAAAAGTACGGAACTCAACAAAACAGCACCGAAACGAACTCGGATGTCAAAAAGTACAGAATTAATCATTCTCAGAATGATGAAACGGTCCCAAGTGAGTTGTCAAAACGGAATCTCGCCAAAAAAAGAAAATTACCGGAAATCGAATTTGCGGATATTACATACTACCCTCCTTAAAACAAGTTTCGTCCTGAAACTTAAAACAAGTAGGGAGAAGCAATATCCCGCCAGGACAACTCAACGAGGTACACAAGAACCGAAAGCTCACGCCCAAACGGCGAAACGTTACGAACAACGCAAGGAAACATACGGCATGCAAACGCGCTCCACGACGACCAACACAACGCTAGAGGTAGAGACATAATAAAACCAACAAGTGACAAGCGTCATCAAATAGATAATATCATCAAGTCAATCATCTGAACAGTCGCAAAACACAAGACACCTATTACAAGGAAACACGAACAGTCGAAAAATAGAAATGATGCGTACAGCAATCTGCAAAGGTGACCACGATTGAATCAACGATGATCGAACAACAATGATCCAACAACAACTCCGGAGTTCACACTTCAGTGTAAGACGTTAAAAGAGCTGGTAGGAACTAAAGATGTTACTTTCGAACATGGTTCACAAGAATCGAACCAAGCTTGGAAAAGTCACAACAATAACTAGATCAACCCAAAATAAGATCACGGCTTGTTCGAACGATAAAAACCGAAATACAGAATAAGTTCAGAGAATATCTACAAACACGAGCGAGTCGATAGAATTGGGAAAGAGAAAATGCAGAAGTAAAAAATAATACTAGTATTACCTTCAACCTCGCCCCCGAACTCACAACAACGGAACCAAGGTAACAATATAACAAGCAACCGACACAACGCGGAACAATCACCGATGCACACAACCATACCAACCCAAGCTCTAACAGCTCGCATATATGCGATAACGCATAAATCACTACGAGGCGACAACATCCAATACCAACATCACACCTCTCACATAGGCTACCACAACAACTGCGTGGGGAACGACTCAACGCTCACACCACCAATTCAATCATAACTCGGGGGTTAACACCCTAACAAGAGTACGAACATCACACATATATTCCCGGACCGCAAATAGGAACGATAGGTTTTAAAAACGAAAACCACCTTTTGAAAATAATTTGGAAGCACCAGTTGATCTTGAGTATCATATATCAAAAAAAAGTAGTACAAACATCGTCATCGAGACATTGAAAAAAAATCATCTTGCATTTGATAAAAAAAAATATGAGGACTCCTTTCTTTAAATTAAAACTTTTCAGCAATATTCGACCTTCGGGTCTAAGAAAATGCGTTTCTAAATCATTAGAAATATCTCAAAATATTTTGATCCCCAAAGTAGAATAATTTTGAAACATAGTGTGGCGCTAGTAGGCATCTTGAGAACATTGCGAGAAAATAATTCATTTTAAAAGTACGTCTCGAGGTTTATTTACTAAGATACTCAAGGTTTTTCAGAAGTACAATAGGCCAAAATGCCCAAAATTCACACGTATCAACATTCACTTAAACACATCATAGCACACGCGTCAAATCGTTCAAAATCAAGACAGTGATATACAATCCCTAGGATACGTCTAACAATATCATTAAACAACAATCGGTTTATCAAAACCGAATGGAAAACGATATAAAGAACAAAAATCCAAAATGTCAACTCTAGGGATTCAAGAAAAGTACCTAGATACGGTGAAGAACAATGGATTAGATGATGTTATAATCACCTAGGATACTCCAAAACACATTTGGATGGAAGAAAATCAGCCCATATGCGAACCCTAGTCGCTACGTCTCAAACTCACGGAGGAAGAAGAAGAAATGAAGAAAAATGCAGATTCTAGACTGGTGTCCAGTATTTATACTAGACACAATTAGCATACGCTAATCATTAGGTTAGCGTGCGCTATCACGGCACCAGACAAACCTCCTGACCAAAAATACACTGTTAGCGTGCGCTAACGAGAACTTCAGACCCAGTCCAGTAACTCCTGGACTGCCCTAAACTACCAGATAGCGTGCGCTATCCTCCCCTTACCGTGCTACCAATGCACTCTCGCGCGCGCTAGCCGCAAAGCGTAGCGTGCGCTAACGACTCAGAGAGACAACAACAGAACATCTCAGAAATGGGTATGACACCGATAATTGTAACGCCCCCAGATCCTCCTGGGAATATTACACGCTGTAAACCCTTCTCACAAGGATTTACCAGGCTAAGCACAATTTTCCACGTCATTTCAAAAATGCCAAAAAGACCGATGACGGTAATATTTTCCAAAACTCACAAAATAATTTGTCAAACCGTCATAAAATGTTCAAGGCCAGAATGCCAAAACTCGATTTAGGGAATCGATTTTACGAAATAAAACTCAGTTTGTAAAATACCGAAAGTTATTTTGAAAGAACTCACGCAGCGGATAAAATGCGGTTCGAAAATACATCAGCAGCGACGGCACTTCTCGTATAAACCAAATACGAGAGTCGAATACATACATATCGTGCAATCAATATCCACAGAAGGATTCCATCATTTAACAACTACTCATACAAATAACTCGTGTGACACGAGGCACAACACAAAGAAGGGAGTCTTACATCCATAGGTCGCACGAAAATGACGATCACCCCTAAGACGACGCATCGCGAGACGACTAAGTCAGACAAAATCCGACGAGACAAAATTTAACAAACACAACTTGACCCGACAGCCTAGGTTTCCCCAAGCTAATCTGATTTTTAAAATGTATACTCTAGTTATTTGAAAATAAAACCGATAGGTTAAAAATCGTTTTCAAGACCCTTTCAAACGCGACAAGGGTTTAACAGCGGTAGCATTTAATAAAATGTCCTAAGACACTTTTAAACACGACTTTCAAATACCGACACAAGGTTTTATTTGAAAATACAAGGCTGGCTCGCCCAAATTCATGTCACTTTTCAAAAACCCACAATACGATCAAGTCTAAGAAATTTTTAAGCATGCACGCCGCGTGTATTATTATTAATAGAAACACATTGGTTGTAAATAACAACAGTTAGCCAAGTACAATCAATTCCCGAACACACGCATATACGGCATTCAAAAATCACCAGTTCAACAAGCGCAACTCGGAAACACTAAATTCAAGCTTATGTCAAACTATCTCTTCAAGTTTAACAGCATAACTAATGAACACCGATTTGAACACATGTCGAAACCATCTATGTGAGTTTCTCAACAAACTCTGCCATCGATACCTTTCCCGGAACATATCAATGTTCAAAACTTCCACATCAAAATGCACCCCTCAGTGTCCAAACCATCAGTACATTCGGCTCAACATACATTTAGTATATCGCAATTACCAAACACAGATTCCATCATACAACCAAAGACTAGAGAGTCAAACCCTCTCACAATATACCACGGAGCAAATCTCGGATCTTTCGATCACCAACGATCCAACCAACGCTAGGAAGTTTAGCGATGGAAGTCTCACAAGACGACAACCAGTCAAGCCCAGAACGGCGCACATACTCTAGAGAGATAAACGACTGCGCAATACTAGAATCAAAAAGTACACGGACTGGATGGATCGAAAAACAACTCGACAATGAGTACGAGAGAGACAATCACAGTTCAAGCAGTGGAAATACAATACGAGAAAACAAGAGAATCTAGTAAGGAAAACTTACGAGCACTGGATGTACTGAGATGCCGGCAGCGGTGTGACAATGTGCAAAACAAAACATAACAAGACCCAAATAACCGACAAGCCTAGGTATCCATAAACCTAGAGCTCCGATACCATTTTCTGTAACACTCCCGAGATATTCGAGGTGTATTACAGCGCCGTGGACCCCTACATGGGACCCACTAGGCTAACACAAGAAAACACCACTCGACTAACTGTCTCGGTTAGCAAGGAAACAATTGTTAACAACAAGAACATAAAATAACACGTCGGGTACAACCGGCATAATAAACATCAACCGACAAATATAGTAACTTCAACGAAGACCAATCACAATCCGAAAGGAAAAGCCTAAGTACTCGCGAGTACAATCTATAAGTTTATAATTTGGAAAACAACTATAACAAAAGAGACAGTAGGAATCATAAGACTCAATTGCACATGTCAACAACCTTGGCCAGCATCCTCGTACCGTCCCAGCGCCCGCTCGTCTGACTGAACATAACCTGAAATCCATAACAAGAATTTCCCCAAAACGGGTACCCAAAGGGGTTAGCAATTACGCTAGTACAAGTATTCAAGGCAAACCAATTGCTTACACATTTCATAGTACAATGCACCAAATCATTTCAAAACCAAAACCAGTCATGTCATTTCAATCACATTTGCCTAGGACCGGGACGAAGCCACAAATCCCACTCGAGGCCTCTAAGGACCCTCCCGAGCTGGCCAAATCATAAAACAAATCACGCACATGCATCGCCTAGGACCGGGACGAAGCCACAAATCCCACTCGAGGCCTCTAAGGACCCTCCCGAGCTGGCTAGCTAAACAAACTCATGAATCCACGGCACAAACCATTGGACTCCCTCCGTGATCCCTTTGGACCCTCCCGGGGTGAGCAAATCACACACAATATACATTACCATTTCATGTTAAGCATAAAGGTTTCCGAAAATACTTGTCTTGAATAATTGATGACGCAACGAACGGAAAGGAAAGTCACCGACGAACGCTAGGAACCAACGAAACCGAACCTAACGATTCAAACAATACAATCACAACCATTTCTAAACGAATACGGAATTGGAATACACCCAAAAACCCGTCTACGATTCATGTATATTCGTATAAAAACGACAACGAGGGCAGACCACAACCAAACCCTCTCGATTCCATAAAAACCACGAAATATACCATGAATCCGTAGGGAAACTAAGAATACCAACAAGATTATTAATATTCATCATGAATTAATCAACAAAACGGAACGAATCGGACAAAAACGCGAAAACCGCCAAATCTCCCCAAAAGTAGGGTTCTAGAGATCTAACCTTGATTCGCTGGATCGAAGGATGTTATAGGATGATTGATCAATGATATAACCTCTAGGACTTCGTGGATTCGTTGTATAACAACATGGCTTCGCCTCCTCCGAACCTCCAGCCGCAGACAAAAAAGAAAGGAAATGAAAAACGAGTGAAAATGAGGCTGCTCTGTCATATATATACTGGGCCAGAACTAGCGTGCACTAGCCTTCCCGAACTAGCGTGCGCTATCGGCCAGTATCGGCCCAGAACCCTTGGCCAGGGCCCACACGACCCGGCACTGCCGACCAATCCTGCCGACCATGACCTGCCCGCCTGACCCCGATAGCGTGCGCTGCGCGGACGCTAGCGCGCGCTAGCGGACTTGTCCAGTAACCTCTCGACTAAACAGGCCGGCAGCGTGCGCTACACATGCCTATTAGCGCATGCCACGACCGACAGTAGCGTGCGCTACCTGCCGATCCTCCTCGAGTCCAAGACTCCAAGAAGCTCCTCTCTCACTCGAGCAATAAGACGCTAGCTTGGCCAGCCAAGGCGCTACACTGCCGAGCTAGCGCGCAGCCTTCCGGCCAGAAGGCGCTTACACCGGTTCCCGCCGTGCTCGCCGGCCAAAGGCTCAAAGACTTCCGATAGTGCCGCACTGTCCGGCCAAAGGCTCACCGCCATGACCCGACGACTCGATTTCCGAAAATGTACGGAACGAACATGATGAAATGCTCGCGGACAGCATCAACGACCCGAAATGAAAACATAATGTAATAATTAATCATACGCGACCAAGAAAAGAGTCGAGATAACAAATACAGATACGGATACCCATAACTTTGGGTAAATTACAAAATGGCCCAAAACACCCGAAAATCACCATATGTGATCGAATAACCAAACTGAAGTTCACAACATGTATAACAAAGTTAAACGGACTTACGGGAAACTCGAAACAGCAGTTTCGAACGAGATTCGCAAGAATCGAACTCAAGTGCGGAAAAGTCACCAAAAAGTATGGAACTCAACAAAACGGCACCGAAACGAACTCGAATGTCAAAAAGTGCAGAATTAATCATTCTCAGAATGATGAAATAGTCCCAAGCGAATTGTCAAAACGGTCTCTCGCCAAAAAAATAAAATTACCAGAAATCGAATTTGCGGATATTACAATTACGGCCATAACGCCTATCCGGTTACGGCCGTAAGGCTTGTTACGGCCGCTAGGCGCTAGCCAGTTACGGCCATAAGGATTCGGCAAATTTCGACCAGTGGACTGGGATGCTCGGTTACGGCCGTAAGGCTATGCGGATTACGGCAGTTAGGGTGATCGTTGCGTACGCAAAATGTTCGGCCATTACATATGCTAACACGTGTTGACCGAGTTACGGCCATAAGGCACTGCCGGTTATGGCGGTAACCCTATAGGCATAAATAGGCCTGGGCTTTGGCCAGACCTCATCTTCTTACCTTTTCTTCACCTGTTAGCGGCTGCGGACGGGAGTGATCGGTAGGAGGAGTTCTTGGCCGATTCTACTCATTTCCAAGGCTATTTGGAAGGCCTTTTTCGATTAGAACAACATCTAATCCTTGTTCTTCTCCGGATCGAGGTATTTCTTCCTTAGAACCACGATTGTATGATTTTTGGGTGTTTCTTCGTGATTCTTCGATTTAATCTGTGGTTTATGAATTGGTTATGGTATTCTTGTTGTCTTGGCCATGATCTTCGGATTCTGTAACTCGTTTATCGATTTTTACCAACCCGGGACATTGATTTCTGATTTCCTTGAAGAACCCTCGGATCCTTGTTGTTTTTCCGGTTGATTCGGATTCCGTTTAGCGTTATTTATTCATGGTGATGTTATTTTTGTAGTGTTCGTGAAGTTGTCGAGTTCTTGGTCATTGTTGGAAGTTCGAGGGCTAACCGACCGCATCCGTTCGTGGTTCCGTTGCTTGTGGTATTGAGGCAAGTATCTTGCCCATACGTTTCATGTTTCGTAGGCATAATTGTTGATAAACAATTTTATGCGAAATCCGTATGTTTAATAAATGTTAAAAAGGATCGGTATATTCTCGATAAATGTTGTCTTTCAACAATAACTCGTATGCTTCGTGAATACATGTGTTAGCGGACTATGTGTGTTAGTTTTCGTATGTGGAAAGATATTATGATCACGTTTAGTGAATATGATAGACCGCAATCAATTGCCGATGATGATGTGTTGTTATGTATGTTTGTTCGGCAAAAACATGACGTTGTGTGATATTGGTTATTCTCCTTTGTAAGGAGGTGTGATCCTTAGTGTTGTTTGGTATTGGTGTTGATTGTCGTTGTGAATGAATTGTCATAAGTGATGTGCCTCCGGGTAAGATTGATGAATCTCCGGGATTCATACTTGTTAGTATGGGTCGCGCATGACCGTAGATTTATCCAATCTGGGTATATCTTTCAGGGTCTCCAAGGTTCGGGGCCTGCTAGCCCGATGCCGGGATAACTTGTGGGGTTATCCAATCCGGGTATATCTTGCAGGGACTCCGAGGTTCGTGGCTTGTTAGCGCGATGCCGGGATAACTTATGGTTGTGGTTTGGAATGGTTCTGTGACTGTTGTCACGAGGACATGTGATTTGCTATGGTTTCCTATTGGGTTATTCACTTGGGTATGTTCTGCGGGAGCATCTGAGGTTCGTGGCTTATTAGCACGGGACGCGAATAATCATTAGGAATATGTGTTTGATGATTTGGGTCGTGGACCTTGTGGTTTATGATTTGGGTCATGGACCTTATGTTTCGTGATTTGGGTCTTGGACCCCGTGTTTTGTGAATTAGGTTGTGAACCCATGTTTTATTATCGGAATTGTATTTTGGAAAAATGATTTTGGGCTGCGTCCCCAAGCATTTTCGAGAGACTTGAGAATTCTTAAATCCCAAATGTTTTCAGAACTCCCGAGATCGTAAAATGTTTTGTAAGATGTATATTGGGTTTATTCCCACCTTTCTCGATTTGAACAGTTTTGATCAAATGATTTATCGCGGGAAGTATGTTCATGATTATTATATTCTTGGAGTATGTTGTGTATGGCTCGTATTCATATTTTATACTTGCACTAGCAAAACAGTGGAGTTTTGCTAACCCCCGAGTATTCGGGGGTGGATGTCTGTATTGCGTCCAGGCTTGCAGGTTGCTGGGGAGCGAAGCACAGGATCGATACGAAGGGTGATGGAAGACGACGATACTAATCACATGAAGACCAATTGTAGAGTATTTTGGATAGTCTTGTTGGTTATTTCTATGATGTGTTATTATCCCGATATAGGGGAGCGTTAATGTATTCCAGCCCCTGCGTGGGTATGAGTTCTGGGAAAGAATCTTGTATGTAATGATGTGTGTGTTGTGATAAAAGACCAAATCGGTCTAATGGTCCTTTACGAAGCCATGTCGGCATGTGAAGTAATGCAATGTTTTATAATTTAGCCTGGCAGAACCTCATGGAGAGGGTCTGCGGCGATGTAATATTCCCGAGTGGTTTGGGGGTGTTACAAGTAGGTGGCTGCGATGGTGGCTCATCATACGACACGGTCCCCAACATCCCCGTATATGGTCTATGGCCAATTGGTGGGTGCTGCTGCGACGCCTCTGGACTGCCAATATATCCATTAGAAGGGCTGCAGCCAGCAATAAGTGGAATATGATGGCTCACATGAGTTAACAAAGCACCACAATCAGGTACCGTATAAATTCTACATCACTAAATGGATAATATCCTGGCATGTATACCCAATTCGGTACGCAGATGTTATTGTTGTAGCTGCTGCTTGAAGGGTATGTATCGGGTCAGATCTTCGATCTTTGGTCGTCTGACATGCGCACTCCTATGTGACGACAAAGACTCGGGAATACTAGGAGAGGACGAGTGGCTCGATCTAATACTCACACGGCGAGGTGCCCTGATATGAGAAGGAACATCATCACTCTAGTCGGTACTACGTCTCGACATCTGAAATACAAAGTACATAAGGAATACGATCAACATTATTTTCCATTTCTGCTGGCCATCGACGTTCCTTCAGGATTGAGCTTTCTTCATGATCTTTGTAAAAATCACGTTTGTTTTTTTGTAAGGGTGGCTAAGTGGGAGAAAACTTATGTGACAGTCAAACCATGATGGTTTCCCTCCGTTCTTTATACGAAAAAAAGGGCATGCTAACTTTCCATATGCGCTCCATCCCGATAACATACCAGAAGCTGTAAAGCCATTAATCATCCACATCAGAGCCGCACGCATCGAGAAATTTTCCTGCCTTAACTTTTTAGCTCGTTGATCAAGGGGCTGAGCATCACATCAATATTCATCCTCGGCCCTTTAGGGCCAGATATAATAAGACTTATAGAAAATAAACTATTGATACATCCATAAAGTTGGTAAGGAATTATATTGAGTTACGAAGACTGGCCAACAAGAATACTGGGCACCCATTCCTCGAAACGAATTAAAACCATCAGTACAAAGATTGAGCCTGACATTTTGAGGATCTGCAGTGAACAAAGGATATGTACAATCAAAATTTTGCCAAGATTCAGTGCCGACAGGATGAGTTACTCTTTCTGACTCATTACGGCACTTTGTGTGCCATGTCATGTGTTCAGAAATTTTGCACGACATATACAACCGCTTTAACCTATCAGTGATTGGAAAATACTAAAATTTCTTTTATGCACTCGATTTACCTTCGTCATACCATGGCACTACACAACTCGGACAAAAAAAATTTCAAACTCTCACCTACCCCATAGTACAGAAAATAATTGTTGCTACAGTGACCAAGTTTTGACATGATATTTTTTAGTTCAGAATAATTATCGAGAATTTGGCTCTGATATTGCTCCGACGCTATGCCTTTATTGCTTTTGATGAAATAATCTATTGCTTTTTGTGATGTGTTATATGTCATCTTGAAATTCATTACCTCCGTAACCCACTGCAATAATGACTTGTTATGCAACTCATACAATGGCCAATCAGCATACCCTAACAGATCATAATATAATTTTACTTCACGATTTGGCTCTGCCGACTCATTATTAGTGTAATTGCGAAATTGAAGAAAACTATCCACGACCATATCTCATTGTAATGCAAAATAATTTTCTACGGGTGTAAAACATGATCCTCCTGTTGGAATATTCTATTCCACATAATGATTTTGATGATGAGTTGTCGAATAAAGAAAAACAACAATGAATCAATGTAAAACAACATTGACTCAAGAAGAAGTTGAAGACGACGTGCCGGATAGAAATACATTGAATTTAAGAGAAATCAATTCGGCAGAAATATAATACATCGGGAATTAAAACTCAAGGCAACACAGGCCAAACTTCCAGAGCATCTGAAACACTACTCAAGTGTTCATAATCATTCCGAATGAAATAATACTGAATGGATAAAGTACAAAATACAAACAGAGACAAGACACAACATCACTCTTGCCCATCATCTTCGTGCCGACCTGGTACACACCTTTCCCCTCTCCTGGATCTTGAAATACATGAAAGGTATTTCCCCCAAAAGGGGTTAGCTGTTGAATAGCTAGTACAATTATATCGAATATGAAACATAATACTTCTCGACCATAAAGTAAACATAATTCTCATTTCATCAAACTCAAGACTAGTATTTCGGAATAACAAAATCTCATAACATCTCGTTCCAATACATACGTGATTAACCATGGGACCGCACCAACGACAACAGAACCCTTTGAGGCCCCGTCTGACCCTACAAGAGTGGTTAACCCCAAAATATTCGTGGAACCGAACTAATGGCAACAGAACCCTCTGGGGCCCCGTCGGACCCTCCCATAGTGAATATATACAATCATACAATTCATATAACTCAACATACAATCATAAATATATACTTGCCTTTGAGGCATTAGAACCGAAGTGAAAATGGTGTTCGAGCTCGAGAGGTCCAAGAATGAACTTCCGGGCCGTTTCGTAAGGAAATACGATAATCAACCATCAATACTCAATTTTCAAGGAACACTCCCGAAACCCCCCTTTTACGATTCATAAATCTTCAAAGTGTTCACATAGAGGATGGAAATCATCCAAACCCTCTCCACTGCAAGTAATACACAAAATCATTCGTACAATCGTAAGGGAAATGTGGGTACGGGGTAGATACATCATAAACTCAAGGATTTCAAGATTCAAAATGGATAAATCGGATGGATCTAACGGATTAGATGTTGTAAAATCCTTGTTATCCAACTAAAGATGATGATGGATGATGAAGAGTTGTCCCAAATCGCCTCAGATTGCCTCTTTCGCGTGTTCTTGTCGGAAGAGTAAGAAATGAGAAGAGAAATGACGCAAAACACGTCTGACCAAGCTTATATACTAGGTTTAATTAGCGTGTGCTAATTCCCAAGCATAGCGCACGCTAACAGGGTCACCCGGTGGTCCAGTAGCCTCTGACCTATGTCGATTGCATGCGCTACCCACAGCGTTGCGTGCGCTAACTGCTACCATGCAGAAATTCCAAACTCACTGCCCAATTCACTAGCGTGCGCTACAAGCGATGCTAGCGCATGCTACTCAACTTCAATAGCGTGCATTAGCTCACGCCTAGCGTGCGCTAACTGTTCGTCCATAGAACAGAACCCAACCTACTACCACTGCCACACTCGAGTAATTAGTGTGCGCTATAGGCGCTGCTAGCGCGCGCTACTCAACTCTGATAGCATGCGTTACCTCACACCTAGCATACGCTGACTGCTAGTCTAGAGAGCATAACTCGGCTACTGCCTCTGCCCAACTCGGACCATTAGCGTGCCTACTGGCGAATCTAGCGCGCGCTACTCAAACAGAGATAGCGTGTGTTAGCTCAGGCCTAGCGTACGGCATCCGCTTCACTCAAAAACACCATTGCACAGTCTGATCAATATGAATATGTTCTAAAAGATATGAAACTCTAAAATCAACAACATCTCAATAAGCGCTTACAAGAGTGACAAAAGTGAACGAACGTCAAAGCCCAAAAATTCATGGAAAGTACGGTTATTACATTCTCCCCCTCTAAAAATAAGTTTCGTCCCGAAAATTAAGAAATAAAAAGTTCGGTGTTGGTCACTAAGAATACAGGATATAGCTTGGAAATTGTTTTAAACAACAAGCTGTACGGTTTTCAAATCTGAGTGTGTAGCGGAAGTCTTGTTAAGAGAAGTTGCTGTAAATACAGCAACTAGATATGAAGTGTATACTTAAAGATAATCACAAATATTAAAACATTAAATGCAGAAGGTAAAAGACACAGTAATTAAAGTGGTTCGAGGTAAACCCCTCTACGTCCACTGGTCCTCCACACAGGAGTGAAAATGTTTATTATAAATACTACGTACACAACTACATATTTATAATCAAACCTAATCAATATATCATTCACACATATTGATATAATGATCTTAGCCTTCAACCATTCACACAGATTGGTTTAAGCTTTCACTTGACTGCTTCTTCACACACAGTTCTGAAGCTTCTTCTCTTCAATGCAAGTCCGTCACACACAGTTCGGGAATAGCAAGGTTTCTCAGTCCATACAGGGCTGATGGGTTTTGTTCAAGGGTAGAACAATGATTGAACAACAACTTTGACTTTCTGAGCTTTTAGCTGATAATGTGTTGTTCACGGTTTGAGCACTGTATATCTCTTCTTTCAGAATAGCAGAATGCCTTGGGAGATATGTTTGCTCAGATGTATATGATGATAACTTCGTTGTAGTTGATTTCGTGTACTTCGATCTTCAAAGACTGGGGATATATATAGCCTTCTGAAATATATCCGTTGATATAAATCCGTTGAGCAAGATTCCGTTCCAACGGGATGATGTGTTTAAATAAAACACGATCCGGATTTTGCACTAGATTGAAGATCTCTGACGACTTGATATTTAAATACTTTATCCTTTAGTATTTAAATATATCTTCTCAAACATGACTTTGACTTTAGCAAATAACAAAGATTCCTTCTTGTCCTATTTGGATGCTGTATGGAATGATAGTTGTATTGTCGATTCGAGACAACTTCCATACTTAGTCTTATGAGACTCCTTTGCTGATAGATTCACTGTATGTTGGGGCTACGAGAAGTCTTCGATACAGGTTGATACCTTTTGATCAGCATATCGATACAACTGCCTATTGTATGCTGGATTGGCACATTGTCAAAACATTCTGTCATGATCTTTCGATACAGGGATTGTTTATCCCAACAATTTCGATACAGGGATTGTTTATCCCAATAATTTCCCCCTTTTTGATAATATGCTAAGTCCTTCCAAGTCTTCCATTTAAAACCTTATGATTATCCAAACATCCTTGATGATGCCAAAAATTTGACACTTAGCATCTTGAAGGAGGGTAGACTTCTTGGTCTTCTGTTCGAATGTTCTGGCCTTCAGCAATTAGCTAAATACTAAGAACTGCTCGCAGGCAAGTCCTGCTTTTATCAAAAGAGTGTTACATGATTAAACTATTCGAAGTATGCCCTCGAATGTCACTCAGAGGATGTTGAGTGAGGGCATTGTACTTGTAATTATGTAAATAATTAATATAAGGCAATAGATGTTTCTTTATTTACTAGTAGTTACTGGCATTTCTAACTCGTAAATATATATATAGAAACTAGTACATGTATTTGAGAGCAAAACCATTCCACTCCTTATTGGATAAGGGGGTCGGCACTGGAAAGGTTTATAGCTTAAATACTTAATCGTTCGCAAGTCGATGAAACTTGACTGGGTATTAAGTTTATGTGAAGACTTGTATGACGTGTTCTTTGACATGGAGAGTGCCTGTTGAACACTAATGGTTAGTGGGAGCACACATTATAGGTATGATAATTGGATTAGTATACTCGAACCGACTCACCCTCGATTCGTCACACGGATTCCACTCCGGGACAGTCAATGACGGAATCGAAAGGTTGTGATAGGTATTCGTGAACCTTTGACTTGAGGATTTAGTAGGGATGTGCTTGTGACGTTAAGATTTTCATTAGAGTAGTTCGACCCTATAAACCTAGAGGTGTGGGTCAACCTCGACGTGCATCTTAACGGTCAAGTAGCAGGTCCTACTGAGTACCAAGATAGAATTCTTTCTCCCGTTAGTGAGCGGGTTATATGTCCTATGCGGTTATTGGCAGATGAGATCATAAGTCTTTGGCTAAAGATCTCGATTTGCATTAACGCATGCATAGTGTCAAGTAAAGATAGGTTTGACTGACCATGACCCTATAACTTGATCGGGACATTTGAAAGAAGGGTTTATACGTTTACTGGTATTCACGACAAAATGGTTCTTGAATGATCCAATCATTCGTTCTCAGTTGGGGTATAGTGTAGGCCGCCAGGCTGGCTAGGTGGTGCTACTACTCTTTGGTTCCTCCCATTGCTGACTGAGACGGACCTACCGAGTCGCGCAATAGGATTGACGATAGAATGTATCAAGCTTATTATCTCATTATGAATATTAGATATTAGATATCTAATTTGGGACATTGGATGTCTAAATCGATTTATTGGATAAATTGATTTACGGCCTAATGGATTGAATAAATTACTGGGTGATTAATTTAATTCATGAATATAATTATTTCTTGGAGAAATTAATTATGTTATTATGTATTTGATATGATTAATTAATTGGATTAATTAATCAATATAAATACATTGGAACGGAATCGAAGTTTATCTGTTTGGACTCTCGGGAGTCCGAAACGAACCGAACTCGTCCGATTCCTTCTAGAGGCCCCCACATTGATTCCTTACCTTGGTCATAGTCTTGTTTTTGTTGGTGGAAGACTTTTGACTTGTGAGATTTCATATCTCTTAAGATAAGGAATAAAGGGATTTTATGGGATTTGTAAGATGAATATATGTGTGAAGAGAGAGAGAGAGAGAGAGAGAGAGAGAGAGAGAGAGAAGTCTTATTCACCATCTTGTTCTTTATTCATCTTCTTCATAATTTCTTAGAGAAATTTTGTGAGGAAATATTGAGAAAGATAGATATTCATACACTTAGAGTGATATTAATATCTATAACAAGCTTACTCACCTTGATCTAGCCGCATCCTTGGAGGACAACAAGGTGAGTATTGTTCCGATCGTTTTTCCGGCGCGTGGCAAGTAGAGACGCGGTGCTTTCGGCGTTGGATCGTTCAAGTGCTTGGAGTGCTTCGGATCGTAAAGACTTCAAGTAAAGCTTAGGGAATAGCTCAAGAGAAAGATACCATTTAATCAATGGACTTCAAGGGTGAGTTTCTTACAACTCTTGTTTTTCGTTTATATATTCGTATATACGTAGCTCGATCGATCCTCGTCGAGATTCGGATCGAATTAATTTTCATTTTACCGCTTCCGCTGGGCCTTCATTTTAGGCACCGAATCTCAACAGTGGTATCGGAGAGTAGGTCTTGCGATCGTATAGACGATATTAGTATTTGGAATGATTGATTAGATGGTGAATGATATGGAATCATTTTAGTCATAATCGTGGTATATGTTTTTACGTTCGTTGTAGTTATATTTTTCGTAAGTTTATGTCTAAATATAAATCTTTATTTCTTCGAAATATGATTTATATTGAAGATATGAATGTTGGAAAATATGGATATTGGATATCCGATCGAAAAAGTAGCCCCGAATTGCCGTTGGACGGTCCGGGAGTGGTCCAGAAGAAAGGGGCTGCAGCCCAGGGCTGCTGGGCAGCCCACTTAATGTTATCGATGGGGCCGCGGCCCTGTGGCCGGGCAGCCCCGCTTGCCGCCGTTCGTTTCGCTGCACGGCCCAAATCTTTTCGGACTCGTTTCGGGCTTGTTTTCTTCATGTATTCCTAAAAATGATTTCCCACATTTTAAATTGGATTTAATATGATTAAAATAATTTATGGTATTTCATTTTATAAGGGAAAATTTATTTATTGGAATACTTGTGATTGACCGAATTATTTTGAATGTTTTCATATTACCGATTGTGTGAATCGATTGGATCGGTTCGTGTTTTTGATTGGATCAAATGTATCTCTACGCTTTCCATTTATTTAGTATTTATTGGATGAATGCTTTTGAATGTGGATGTGGTTTGTGGACTTAGTTTTGAATCGTTCGTTTTATTCGATTGGATTGTAAATGCCATTTTGAGCCTATTTATTTTACTAGAAATATTTGTATCTAGGATGAAATTTTCAATGTAAAATTTATATGTTATGACGAAGACCGGAGGAAGATCCGTTTCGAGAAGACGAAGATTCAAGACGAAGACTTGTAATTACATTACGGAGTTTTTGTTTTCTAGAAACGGTCTATGAACCACATGTTGGTAGCAACTACGTTGTGAATGGTTGTTTCATATTGTATGAATGCCACAAACGCGCTTAAATGATTAATGTGCAAAGTATAACGTTATTCGCGAAAATTCTCCCACGAAAATTATTAAGTTTATAAGGTTTCAAGGTTTTCCTTCCCTCCATCAAGCTTTCAGGAAATTGAAATCCAAACCAGATGTGCTATGCTTCCGAGTTATCGGGGTAGTCATTCGGGGAGGACGGATAAATTACCGGGAGCACATTGGATGCCTTCGGTTGGAGCAAATTTTATCCCTAGAAACCTGATAGGTTGCCGGATAAGATTCAATTGTGAAATTGATTTGCGTCGATGGTATAAACTTAACTTGTTCACGAACCATAGAAACCGTATAAGTTGAGGGGAGTGAACAAGGGGAAAAAAGAATCGAATCATCCATTAGATGGGTTGGTGTTGGACACCACTTTATGAAAATTAATATACTAGAAACCTGTTTAGTTTCCCTCTATTAAGATTTATAAAGAACTCGATCACCACTATGAAGTAGAGCGACGATACTTCCGGATTTCACATGGGAGTGTGTTATTCCGATAAAAAATAGTGGGAGCTGGGTAACAAGAATAGAAAAGACCTTAATTCTATACTCAGATCATAATATAACAAGTCACTAATTAATCTGTTATACTTAATGCAGACATAACTCTCAATATGACAATGAATGCACTCGCAATTCTACTCTAGAAGAACACCCTGATTGGACCCCTAACTTTGTGGACTGGCTCCGCAATCTGATTATTGTCCTCAGTATATAGGCACTAGGATACGTCTTGGAGACGGACATTCTGGTGCCTCCTGTGCGGACTAGAGTCAATCAGGAAGAGATCGAAAACCACAAAGAGTGGGTTAAGGATGACGTAAAGGTTCGTGCATACATGATGGCTTCTATGTCTAATGAGCTTCAGAGAGCTCATGAGAAAATGACTTCTGCTAGGCAGATTCTATCTCACTTAACTGAACTTTATGGTGAGCACAACAGAACTGCTAGATATGAGATATCCAAGCAACTATTCGGTGCAAGGATGAAGGAAGGTAATAAGGTTGGGGAACACGTCCTCAAAATGATATCCATGGTCGATAGATTGGAGGCTCTTGATTTTAAAATGGATACTTCTCTCCAAACCGACCTTATCCTACAGTCTCTTCCTGATTCCTTCTCACAGTTTGTTACGAACTTTAACTGCAATGAGATTGCATGTAATTTAGCTGGGCTAATGAACAACCGTGACCGCCGCCTCGGATGAAGACTCCGCGGATGAAGGAGTCTGCCCTTGTGATTTCTTCTGGACCTCGGAGGTCTAAGAATAAGAAGAAAAAGACCAAGAAGCAGGCTAGACCACAAGTTAAGGACCTTAAGGTTAAGGGCAAGGCCCCGACGGTTCTGAAGAACAAGAAGAAGAAGGATGCCTGTGTCAAGTGCGGTGAGCTGGGCCACTGGCCTAGAGACCGTCCGATTCTTCATGGCACTTCAGGTACAGAACTTTTAGTTTTGGAAACAAATTGTTCTGCTACTGTATTTTCTACTTCCTGGATAATGGATTCTGGTGCTAGTTCTCATATTTGTACCGTGAATCAGGATCTGGAACAAAGTAGGAAGCTTGAAGATGGAGAAGTTATGATCACAGTCGGAAGCGGGCATAGTGTTGAGGCGACCGACATAGGATCACTTGTTTTGGGTTTGGAATCCGGCTTTGTTTTGACTTTAGAAGATGTACTTGTTTTGCCCAAGGGGCACAAAAACATTATATCCATTCCGATCATGGACCGAAAAGGCTTTTCATTTTTCATTGGTGATGGTTCCTGCAAAATTTATTTCAGAAATAAACTAGTGGGTACTGCTACATTGTTAAATGGATTGTATCATCTAAATCTCAGCAACAAAGTAGTTGTGAATACTATAACAAGAAAACGTGGTAGGGATGAAACCAATCAAGTTTTAAAATGGCATCTTAGACTTAGTCATGTTGGTCAGACCAAGGTTTACAAAATGGAAAAAGACGGACTTATGGGTCCATTGGGATCGGATCCCTTTCCTACTTGTGAATCTTGCCTTAAAGGCAAAACGACTAAGTCCCCCTTCATAGGGACATTTGAAAGAGCCACTGATAAACTGGGATTAATCCATACCGACGTATGTGGTGCTTTGGAAGCAACACGTGATGGATATTAATATTTCATTACGTTTACATATGATCATACTAGGTATGGTTATGTATACTTAATGAAACATAAATCCGAGGCCTTTGAGAAATTCCAGGAATTCAAGGCCCTAGTCGAGAAACAAACTAGTAATCATATCAAAGCACTTCGGTCGGACCGAGGTGGCAAGTATATGAGTATGGAGTTTGATGGGTTCCTTAAAGAACATGGAATAGTTTCACAACTAATACCTCCAGGTACTCCTCAGTTAAATGGTGTGTCAGAAAGAAGGAACCGAACCTTGTTGAACATGGCCCGTTCCATGCTGGGCTATACTGAATTACCAATTTACCTGTGGGGGTATGCACTCCTGACTGCCGCTTACATCTTGAACAGATGTCCTTCCAAATCCGTTCCTAAAACTCCACATGATATGTGGGAGGGCAGGAAACCAAGTCTTAGTCATATTAGGATTTGGGGATGTCCCGCCTATGTCAAGAAGACTAAGGTGGAGAAGTTGGAAGCTAGGTCCACGAAGAGACGTTTCATTGGATTCCCATCTGGGACGATGGGATATATATTCTACATACCCGAAGATCGAAAGATCATTGTTTATTTACAAGCACACTTCCTGGAAGATGAGTTCATTCAGGAAGGTGGAGCAGGTAGAAGTATTTATTTAGAATAATACAATGAAACTCCTCGGGAGACACCTGTGCAAGAAACTGGAGCCGAACCTTCTGAAACACAAGTACAAACACCTCGTAGGTCTAGTAAGGTGTCTCATTTACCTGAGAGGTATGTGCTTGTGCACTTGGAGGAGCTGGGTCTCCATGAGGTTCCAAGTGATAGCCAAGAAACCGACCCAACGACCTATGACCAAGCGATGGTGGATGTAGACTCCGCGAAATGGCGTGAAGCTATGGAAGCTGAGATAGACTCGATGCATGTCAATCAGGTCTGGACTCTAGTAGACCGCCCCAAGGGCATAGTGCCTATTGGGAACAAGTGGATCTACAAAAGAAAGACTGATGGTGATGGAAAGGTTGACGCCTATAAGGCCAGGCTTGTGGCAAAGGGTTATACCCAGAAGGAAGGGATCGATTACCACGATACCTTCTCGCCCGTAGCCATGATCAAGTCTATTCACATGATGCTTGCTATAGCTACCTACACGATTATGAGATATGGCAAATGGACGTAAAGACGGCTTTCCTTAATGGATTCCTCGAGGAGGAAATCTATATGGAGCAGCCTAAAGGCTTTGTGTCCGAAGTCGATATTCAGAAAGTGTGCAAGCTTCAGCGTTCCATTTATGGACTGAAGCAAGCATCGCGTAGTTGGAACCTTTGTTTTGACGAGGCGGTCAAAGAGTTTGACTTCGTGTAAAATGAAGAGGAACCTTGTGTATACAAAAGGGCTAGTGGGAGCAAAATCGCATTCTTAGTACTATATGTAGATGACATTCTACTAATAGGAAATGATTTGGGAATGCTCAGTTCTATGAAAGCTTGGCTTTCGAGTAATTTATCCATGAAAGACTTGGGAGAAGCAACCTATATTCTTGGTATTCGACTCTACTGGGATAGAGCGAAGAGAACAATAAGTCTCTCCCAAGCCCTCTATATAGATAAAATATTAAAGCGATTTAAGATGGATAATTCTAAAAGAGGGTTCCTACCGATGTGACATGGAATAAAAATCTCTTTGAAGATGTGTCCTCAAAGTGAGGAACAATGAAAGGAAATGAGTAATATACCATATGCTTTGGTCGTGGGTAGCCTTATGTATGCTATGTTGTGTACGAGACCTGACATTACGCATGTTGTAAGCGTGGTGAGTAGGTTTCAGGCATACCCAGGTAGGGAACATTGGACTGCCGTAAAGAACATTCTCAAGTCCTTAAGAAGGACTAGAGATATGGTTCTGATGTATGGCGGTGGAGAATTGGATGTGGTGGGATTCACTGATTCGTACTTCCAAAGATTGAAGGACGATTCGATGTCTACTTCTGGCTACATATTTACTCTTAATGGAGGAGTAGTATCTTGGTGTAGCGCCAAGCGAAGCGCGACTACTGATTCCACCTGTCAGGCTGAGTATCAAGCAGCCTCGGAGGCTTCCAAGGAAGGGTTCTGGATTAAGAAGTTTCTGGGAGAACTTCAAGTGATACCATGTGCTGAGCTTCCTGTTCCGCTGTACTACGACAATGATGGAGCTGCAGCACAGGCCAAGGAGCCGAGGTTTCACAATAGCACCAAACATATTGAGAGGAAGTATCATCTCATAAGAGAATTTGTTCGCAAGGGATATATTGTGCTGCATAGAATAGACTCAGCCGACAACGTCGCTGATCCACTGACCAAGCCACTTTCTCAGACTAGCTTGGAGGGTCATCTGGATAAGATGGGTATTAGATACCATAGTGTGTGGCATTGTGTGCAAGTGGGATATTGTTAGGAGTATGCCCTCGAATGCCACTCAAATGATGTTGAGTGAGGGCATTGTACTTGTAATTATGTAAATCATTAATATAAGGCAATATATGTTTCTTTATTTACTAGTAGTTACTAGCATTCCTAACTCATAAATATATATATAGAAACTTGTCCATGTATTTGAGAGCAAAAACGTTCCACTCCTTATTGGATAAGGGGGTCGACACTGGAAAGGTTTATAGCTCAAATACTTAATCATTCGCAAGTCGATGAAATTTGACTGGGCGTTAAGTTTATGTGAAGACTTGTATGACGTGTTATTTGACATGGAGAGTGTCTGTCAAACACTAATGGTTAGTGGGAGCACACATTATAGGTATGTTAATTGGATTAGTATACTCGAACCGACTCACCCTCGATTCGTCACACGGATTTCACTCCGGGACAGTCAATGACGGAATCGAAAGGTTGTGATAGGTATTCGTGAACCTTCGACTTGAGGATTTAGTAGGGATGTGCTTGTGACGTTAAGATTTTCATTAGATTAGTTCGACCCTATACACCGGGAGGTGGGGGTCAACCTCGACGTGAATCTTAACGGACAAGTAGCCGGTCCTACTGAATACCAAGATAGAATTCTTTCTCCTGTTAGTGAGCGGGTTATATGTCCTATGCGGTTATTGGCAGATGAAATCATAAGTCTTTGGCCAAAGCATTGGAGCTAGTTGTATTGGATACACGAGAGCTCAATGATCTCGATTTGCATTAACGCATGCATAGTGTCAAGTACAGATAGGGTTTGACTGACCGTGACCCTATAACTTGATCGGGACATTTGAAAGAAGGGTTTATACTTTTACTGGTATTCACGACAGAATGGTTCTTGAATGATCCCATCATTCTTTTTCAGTTGGGGTACAGTGTAGGCCGCCAGGCTGGCTAGGTGGTGCTACTACTCTTTAGTTCCTCCCATTGTTGACTGAGACGGACCTACCGAGTCGCGCAATAGGATTGACGACGGAATGTATCAAGCTTATTATCTCATTATGAATATTAGATATTAGATATCTAATTTGGGACATTGGATGTCTAAATCGATTTAATGGATAAATTGATTTACGGCCTAAGGGATTGAATAAATTACTGGGTGATTAATTTAATCCATGAATATAACTATTTCTTGGAGAAATTAATTATGTTATTATGTATTTAATATGATTAATTAATTGGATTAATTAATCAATATAAATACATCGGAACGGAATCGGAGTTTATCTGTTTGGACTCTCGGGAGTCCGAAACGAACCGAACTCGTCTAATTCCTTCTAGAGGCCGGCTCCACATTGATTCCTTACCTTGGTCATAGTCTTGTTTTTGTTGGTGGAAGACTTTTGACTTGTGAGATTTCATATCTCTTAAGATAAGGAATAAATGGATTTTATGGGATTTGTAAGATGAATATATGTGTGAAGACTTCACTTTCCACCTAAGACTTACAATCCATACGTGAAGTTTCAAGAGGGGAGAGAGAGAGAGAGAAGTCTTATTCACCATATTATTCTTTATTCATCTTCTTCATAATTTCTTAGAGAAATTTTGTGAGGAAATATTGAGAAAGATAGATATTCATACACTTAGAGTGATATTAATATCTATAACAAGCTTACACACCTTGATCTAGCCATATCCTTGGAGGATAACAAGGTGAGTATTGTTCCGATCGTTTTTCCAGCGCGTGGCAAGTAGAGACGCGTTGCTTTCAGCGTTGGATCGTTCAAGTGCTTGGAGTGCTTCGGATCGTAGAGAATTCAAGTAAAGCTTGGGGAATAGCTCAAGAGAAGGATACCATTTAATAAATGGACTTCAAGGGTGAGTTTCTTACAACTCTTATTTTCGTTTATATATTCGTATATATGTAGCTCGATCGATCCTCATAGGGATTCGGATCAAATTAATTTTCATTTTACCGCTTCCGCTGGGCCTTCGTTTTAGGCACCGAATCTCAACATAAACTTATGATTGGCGCGCAGGCACAATCTTACATTGTATTCTAGATAGATACAACTTAAACTATGAACTGTTCGCAGACAAGTTCTTACAGTTTATGTATTAAAATAAGTTTTATACTTGTATACAGCAAGAATAAATTTAAGTGCTTGTAAACATACACGAACATAGTAGATTACGAGTTGTAATCTTTCAAGACAGGCAAATATTTTTATTGATATAGCAACAAGGAGTACAAAATTTTGCTGTTCTGAAAATAAGATTACAGAAAAAAAATACAAGGAAATTTAACTCGTGTAGTCTGCGTGCCTCCATGGCCTTTTAGGGTCATTCTTGGTATTCTTCCACCAGTTCTGATGAGCATCCCTGTCTCGATACAGATATAAGGCTCGTTCTTGATATGATTTATCGAAGAATAGGATCCATTCTTCTGGATGGGTAACCAAGTCACCTTTTCTATGTTTAGACTTCATATGCAGTTGTAGCGTGAGTGTTCCTTCTTCCACCTTCTTTTTGAATTCCCCAGCTGCTTCCTGAACCGTCCTATGTACATCTGTTGAATAATGAGGATTCCCTGATAAGAACGACAAAGTATCTTAGCAGTTCATTTGTCCTCCAATTCTTGATCTCTGCTGCAGTAGGCTGTCGGTCGGCAGGGAGGTTAATAGCTTGAGGCTTTTAGACTAGGCTCTTCCAAGGATACTTAGGATTCTAGAATTCTGGTCGATCTCCCTGTATTCTGACGTTCGGCGTTGAAATACGGGCTATATCAGCAGTGATGGAGTCTTCAAAGGGAGCTAACATTTCTTTCTCTTGCTCTAGTCTTGTTCTCCTAGCAGCTTCCCTCGATTCTTCCCCCTTTTTGGCGTCATCAAGGTATGACACCTTCTCATCAAGGCGTTCCAGGATTTGCAAAGCAGCATCCTGTTTCGTCTCAATATTTGTCATTTTCTCAACCAGGGATGAGAGCACCTGCGACATATCTTGAATTTTCTTGTCGTGGGCTCGAAGATGGGAACCGGTTCGATCATAGCTGATGCTGTCTTGGCCTCGGACACGCGTAGCTTTTATTGTTCATCTCGCAGGATCTGCTCCTGTTTTTCTTGCAATTGGCTCAGGGCCTGCTTGAAGACGTGTGGCAAGACAGTGAAGGCTTATACCACTTGGGAAACTTCATGCTTTAGTCCTGTCATCTCTTCAACGGCAGATGTGTGTAGACAATCAAGAGCTTTTCCAACAGAGTATAGAGTGTTGACGGCATCCTGGATGAAAACAGTTTGGAGGCCAAGGGCATGTAATCGCTCTTTCCTTGTGGCAGTCCTAGGAGAGTCTGGCTGGGCGAAATACTCAGCTCCGTTTAACCGTCTCAAATTAACATTGGGACATGAATTGAGTTGGAAATCCTCAGGTATTATACCGTCGTTGGATTCCAAGGTGGTTGAGGGTGCGGGAGTATCAGATTCGGGCTCGGCGACAGGGGGTGCTGCATCCTCCTGTGCTGAAGTGGTTTCTGAAGACATGGATACAGAAGGGACTGATTCCTCCTGCTGTCTCTCAGCTTCCGCCTGCTTCGGAAGAGGGACTGATTCCTCGTGCTGGATGGAGTCGGATTCTTCTTCTGCTTGGGCGGTGACAGGCTCGGTTGCCTATTGCGAAACAGATTGTTCCTCCGCGACATGAGGGACTGAATCCTCGTTGTCAGGAACATCGTCTTGTTGATGGGGAGGTGATTGGTGTTGACTGGAAGTTCCTGCACCCATCTGAAATTCAGATTCCTCGCGACTCATTCTTAGACCAGCCTGTAGGGCATCGTCATCATCGTTTGAGTCGGGATCTGATTTTGGACTATTGGGAGATTCCACAGACTTAGCTTTTCCTTTCTTTCGTGCTTCGACTTTTTCAAAAAGATGGCTCTCAATAAGCTCTTTAACGCAAAGGTTGTCCCATTGGATCAGGACAGCAACATCTTGAGCGTCCATCACTTCCAAAAAAAATATTTCTTCGTTGCTCCATTCACTCCAGTTGTACAGGTTGTCGTACGGAGCAAGTTTGTAACTCTTCCATTAGACAAACCGTTCATAAGCCTGTTCGATTTGCACAGAAAGTAGGGTTTTGTTAATAATTATGTCCGGGGAGGGGCTGCGTACAGCGCCTGAGTCCGCTGTAGGCATGGGTTCCTCTACAGGTGTGGAATCTTGTATCGGAGAGGGATCCCTTACAGGGGTTGGTACCCTGATGGGAGATGGATCCTTAATGGGTGTGGAATCCCGCATAGGAGAAGTAAAATTGGCTCCAAATTGGCAGCCGACTCGCCTGAGTCTTGTATGTTGGCAGATGTCTCAGCATCCGTCATAGCCGCCAAAGGCTCGGGATCTACTGTATCGATAGTAGCAGGCATCTCTTCCACAGGGGTTGGGCCCTGAGGGATTTGTTCAGTGGGTTGGGCCACGGTAGGAGTATCCTTGGAGGTTTCTGTATCCTTAACTTTCGAAAGCCTCCTTAGCTTCCTTTTCGGCTTCTCAACAACAACTGGAGTTTTGCTGTGAGATATTTTTCTCTTCCTTGAAGTCTCCTCACTATGAGACTTCGAAGATACATCCCTTGGGTCGGCAGAAAGGGGTAATTTGCGAACGTAAGGCCTGTTTGCAATAAGGGGTCCTTTCTTGAAGACGGTGGGTCTGATGCTTCCCATATAGATGCGAGAAGTTATCTTCTTTGCTTTATCATCTTGCGGAACACCTTATTTTGTTAAGATGTAGTTCAAAAGCAGACCAAAGTATTTCATTTGTGAGACAGGCTTAGAAACTTCTTCCTGCAACCGTTTGAGGATGATTTGACACTAGTTGACGTTCTCACAGGTCATTATTGCAACCATCATCCTGAACCTAAGAATGGTACACATCTCAAAAGCACCTGTTCTTTTTTCAATAATACGGCAACAAAAATCGTGTAAATAGACAAAAGGTAAACAAAAGTGTTTCTTATGGCATGAGGTATGAACCGCTTCCACAGAGGATGAACCGGTGAACAAGCTATAGTAAGCGGTTAACAGTTCCTGGGACCCAAAGGTCTCAAGATCTTCCATAGACAGGCCATCAGCAAGAAGCCTGTAGATGTTCTGGAGTAGCTCTTTGTCAATGCGGATCTCGACTCTGCGAACGACGGCTGTGATGTCAGCAACATGTCCTCCCTGGCCAATGAAAGGAAATGAACAGCAGCATTGAGGTAGATCTCCTCAACCAGATGAACATCAAATCGTTCAGCAGTGTGGCTGCAAAGGCGATAGAAGCCTTGTTGACGAATCCTAGTGATGACATACTCCATCGATTCGACGTCATCCACTTTAGCATGAACACGTTCAAGCACGACAGATCAAGAAAAGATCCGACCGTCGATGATGTGGGACGTTTTCTTGAGAGAGATGGAAGAGGTCTGAGAAGATTCCATTGTTGATTCTCGAAGAAAAGTTAAAAAGGATTCAAAGAAAAATGCAGTAAGCACAGAAAGCTTGTAGGCTGTATGCTCAAGAACTCTTACAATATGCAGAAAGCGTAAAGAGTCTCAAATGGCATTTTCAGTCCTTTTATAGTGGGCGGCTAAGAAGGGTTTTCAGAGACTAAACGGTCAGATTTAAGGGATGGGAACCATTTGTTTAAAATGGACGATCACGATGGACTGAGTGTAACCGATACAACTTATCCATCTAATTTAAAATAGGAGCGGGTCCCACTTCTTACTTTTCAAATTACCCTTATTGCCCGAAACGGCGGTGTAAAATTAATAAAAAATTTGAAACATCACGGCTTTGAAGATACCAATGTCCAGATGTCATGTAAAGCATTTAATGCAAACGACTTGTAATAATAACAGGGCACGTGGACATAAAATATTGTTTAAAATAAATAACATGATAATTGATTTCCGATTGTAGGTGCTGTATCCGCGAAAATACAGCGTTCCCCTTTAAAAGGTACATACAAGTTTCAATTCGATACAGCAACTTTCGGATGAAGACTGTATTCTTGGGTCGTACTGTATTCCCCCTTAATTATTGCACACATCAGTTGTAGGATAACTCATATCGCTTTATTCCTACGGTGTTGTTCTGATGGTCTGAGTGTACAAATAACTAACGGTGGATACTGTATTCTTGGGTCTTACAACATTCCCCCTCAATTTGCTGAGTAAAAGCATTAAAAACTTACAGGGAGTCAGGTTGTAGCAATCCCAATTCATTTCGAAGCATGCGGAATCTTGCTGTGTTGAGAGGCTTGGTGAAGATGTCGGCTAACTGGATATCTGTATGGACCTTTTCGAGCCAGACATCTTTGTTCTCAACATGATTCCTAATGAAGTGATGCTTCATGTGAATATGCTTGGTGCGAGAGTGCAATTGCACTCGTGCTATCGCACATAATCGGCGTTTCTTTGGCTTCAGTTCCATAATCGGACAGCTGTTGTTGCATCCAAAGGATCTGCATACAGCAACTACCAGCAGCATAGTATTCTGAGTCAGCCGTGGAAAGCGAGTTTGCCAATGGTTTATTGCTAAACCAAAACACAAGTCTAGGTCCAGGAAAGTGACAAGTACCGCTTGTACTCTTCCTATCTAGCTTGCAACCTCCGAGATCCGAGTCGTTGTAGCCAACTAATCGAATCTGCCTTCTTTAGGATACCATAGTCCTACATCCACTATTCCTTTGACGTATTTCAGGATTCGTTTAGCTGTTGCAAAGTGTGTTTCTTTAGGTGATACTTGATATCACGCACACACTCCCACAGCAAACTGGATATCGAGCCTGCTAGCCGTTAGGTACAGGAGTGAGCCAATAAGCTTCCTGTAGAGTGATTGATCAACTGGATTTCCAGCTTCATCAACACTAATTTGCACAGAAGTGCTCATGGGGGTTGACGATGATTTGGAAGTATTCATTCCAAATTTGTTGAGAAGCTCCTTGCTGTATTTTTCCTGATTGATGAAAATCCATATAGGCAACTGCTTTACCTGCAAACCTAGGAAATAACTAAGTTCTCCCATCATACTCATTTCAAATTTACTTTACATGAGATGAGAGTGTAACACCCCCAAGTTATTCAGGGTATATTACAGTGCCGTGAGTCCCGCCGTGGGACCCACAAGGCTAAACATACGCGGAACTATAAACTTGACCGATAAGGTCTACATACAATAGAATGAAAGACGATACAAATGGTATTCAAAACCATAACCAATGAAACCATATACATCACTGCACAAATCAATACCTCGGCAACACAGGCCGGAACATCAAGGAAACTGAAATACAATACTCGAGTATTAAAAATCCATTACAGTACAACAACCGAATGGAGGAATCCAAGAAAATAACCGAGACGAGACACGATATCACACTTGCCCATCATCTTCATGCCGACCCGATACCCGTCGTCCGCTCTCCCGGAACTGAAATACATGAAACGTATTTCCCCATAAAGGGGTTAGCCGTCGAATAGCTAGTGCAAGTATAACAATATGAAACATGATACTCCTCGACAATAAAGTAAATGTAATCCGTCAATTCATCAATATCCGTCAATTCATCAATATAAGACTAGTATTCCTAATGACTAAAATCTCAAGACGTATGTGAATGCCGTAAAACGGTTCGCTCATATCATACGCCGTTACATGTAGGAATGCCGTCAAAACGGTTCGCTCATTACATGCCAACATTATTTCATATGAATGCCGTAGAAACGGTTCGCTCATATCAACCATGGAATCGCACTGCAGGCTAAGAAACCCTCAGAGGACCATAGGCCCGTCCCGGAGTGGCTAGAAATAATCATATCATCAATATTTCATACTTTCAAAGTCGAGAACGTACAATCATAAATGTATACTTGCCTTAATAAACGTTACCGAAGATCCCGAAGGACACGGTTCGACCGGGAAGCTTGAACCACGAAGAAGACAACGAACGGAAGGGTTCCGACTTGAGTTCTTCACAAGGATGTCGTCCCTAAGTCATATCAATGATAAATCAACAATCGTACGATGAATAATAATCATACAACGCACAAAAACCCCCCTCTTAGACCTTTTGTCGGACACTTTGAAGGCGTCGACTAATAACTCAACCAAAACGACGAATCAATACAATCCAACCGTGGAATAACGATGGAAATGATAGAATACACCTAAATAATCATCAATCCATCACTAACCTAAATTACTACGGATTAAAAGGATGAAGTCAAACAAAATCCCCAATTTCTAATACAAAATTCGAAGTGTTCTTGAATAATCTTTCAATAATCCGATGAATACTCCAACAAGTCTATAATCATGCGTATATCACTTCATACCCCATGATTTTAACATCCAAAACATCATTACCCAATACAAAATCGAAATCCAAGATGTTGAAGAAATTACCTCTTGAAGATTCAAGCACTATGATTCGAAGAATACTCCATAGATCGATGATCCGAGCTTAAAAATCGAAAATAGATGAAGGAAGTCACACACTCAAGTGATAGATGGAGAAACCTCCCTCTCTCAAGCCTTTCTTCTCGTGTGATGGTGAAGAAATGAGAAATATCGGTTGAAACGCGCAGAAAAACGCAGATATAGGGCTGACTGACATGTGTGCCGCGGCTCAATATAGGTGTGCCGCGCACGTACCCAAAATTCGCTCCCTGGGCTCGGCGGTGTGCCGCGGCTCAGCCCAGGTGTGCCGCGGCACCGGGTACAGGCGGTTTTGGCCGAATCTGGAAAATGAGAGTGACTTAGCTATTTCGACCATAACTCCCTCGTCTGGACTCCGATTGACTCACCGTTTGAACCATTGGAAAGCTAACTCGATGCTTTATAATATTGCAAAGATTCAGAATTTTTGGAGTTTTCAAGAATTTACGGTGATTTAACAAGGTCGAACTCATACGTGGAAAAGTCGCTAAAGAACACGGAATTCAACATAACGATACCGAAACGAACTCGGATGACAAAAAGTGTAGAATTAATCATTCTCAGGATGACGAAACGGTCCCAAGCTAGTCGCCAAAATAGACTTCCGCCAAAAATAGAAAATTTCCGGGGAACAAAATTACGGGTATTACATTCTACCCTCCTTAAAAGAAGTTTCGTCCCGAAACTTAAAACAGGTAGGAGAAGAAATATTTCGCAGAAAATCTCAACGAGATGCACAAAAATCAAACTTACGCCCAAACGGCGAATCATCAATATAGAACACAACAATACATTACCCGAAGGTAAACCAAACCAATGCCGAAAAGATACGACCACAATGCCCGAAGGCTCCAACGGAAATACCGATACATCACAATGGCTCGAAAGCCGAATGTACCCCAAAGTCAGAATCATCACAATACAGATCTCAAAGAAGCAAACGTGACTGTCGGGCATACCCCTCGGCGTATGAACAACCAGTCGCAAATCGTCGGACATATCCAATACAACATGGACTACGAACGATCAATCAATAAAGCTCAAGAGGTACAAGTACGCCCGATCCGGAAATGTGTCCGTGCACATGTCCACCCCGTATACGGAATCCTGAATATACGTGTGACAATGTGCCTAATTAGCCTCAAGAACTACGTCTCGTGTGCACGGTCCAATGCGGAAATATCCACGCATGACCATCGAGTGCCTGGCTAAAAATCCTACACATAACCAATCGGCACGCAGACATGATTCCAGATATGCCACGATACAACATGACAACGAAACTCAAGGGATAAAACATCCAATACGGATCATACGACTCACCAAGTGAACGATGACACACGAATAATGAAAGATCGACACGACCAACGATATTCAAAACAACCATCCTGGGATCAGAATTCCCTAAGGACCGATTAATACGAGCAACGATCACAACACAACAGTTCGGGAAAATCCTCAACCTTCAACGATCACAAAATTACCGAGTTTACAAGAATAATAGTGTCGCCTTGAATCGCCAACACGACAATAATAATTCAACGGATGGGAACTATCCTCGATGTACCTAATTCAATACTTCGATTACCGTAGAATGGCCAATCGATAACAATGATACAACGGATGAGAATATTTTTGACAACGGATGGGAATTATCTTTGATAATCCCAATTCAATATATCGATTACCTTAGAACGGTCAATCGATAATCAATGATACGATAGAATAGATGTCCCGGTGTCTTAAACCGACCACCGAAACGGAGATGACAAAAGGATATATCAAACGTCCCCAATCGGTTAACGTAACATCATAGCTACAGTTCCAATTCGACGACAAAGATTCAACGATGTCTCAGAACGACATTAATCGCGAACAATAATAATCGATACATCGATACCGCGAACCGGCTATCGACAGCAACTTTACCAACAAGTATCGTAATGCCTTGAACCGGCCATTTACAACCAACAGTAACATTTGGCATAAATTTCCGACGGGCGTCGTATCAATGATCCCCTGATATCAATACAATCATAAAGAGGCCGAGTCTCGAAATGATACACACATTCGTACACCTACACGATAACATTAATCTCATTGATTAATACAAGTATAAAACTTGCCTCGATATCAATACATCGAACTGTTACCAATTCAGTTGATTTCGTCTTACGAGTTCCTCAGTCCCGACCAAGTTAATCTACGAGCCCTTCAACCTTAACCGCAACACACAGTCATAATCTATGATCAAACATCATATCTTATTGTAAAACGAAGGATTGATAATCAACCGGTTCGATGATGACCAATATCAATACCACCAAACTACGAACTCAATCGTTTCACCATATCTCGGCTAATCATAGTCTGAACTGTCCAACTCAGACCCTCACGAATCCATGTCCACAATACGAGCCGAAATCCGATGATCATATCAGCAATCAATTCGGACCAATAATAAGGGTCTAAATATTATCGGTTCCAAACTCAATTCTTAAACACGAATTGACAAGGTTCCCTTCTCGTAAATCCGTAGTTAAAATTTTCCGATGATCATCGTTAATTCTAACCATCCAATTAGTTCAGCATTATAGATAATCATATTTTAAGGTTATCAAACACTCCAATCATTCGATTTGAATATTTGCTCCGTACGTATGGGCTTCCAAATTCAGAGATGAATAATAGTCTCATCAAGCTCATAATCACATTCGTATTTCCTATACGAATATTATTTCCAACACATAGTTTAGCTCTAGATATGAATATTCCATATTCATATTCAAAACATCAACACTTCTTAAAAATTTTCATCACCTCGTATAATTCAAGAGTTCTTCAAGAACATGAAATATCCGAAATCACGTTCAGAACAACATATCCGAGGTATATATCTCCATGTTACCATTTTCTTCATCATGTCATTCATACAACCTCAAGAATCACAACAGAACCCTTATCGTCATATGAAGAAGATCTCAATAACGAATACCTTCCCGTACACAATCTTCTATGTACGATTACCACAAAACATACCTCTATCCGGACTTCCTTCCGAAATGTATACCATAGACCAAGAATATCCAAAATGACATCAACAATATCCGAATACTACAATCTTCACCCCAAAACCTTACGGAGTATTACACGCCGTAAACCCTTCTCACAAGGATTTACTGTGCTAAGCACAATTTTCCACGTCATTTCAAAAATGTCAAAAAGATCGATGACGGTAATATTTTTCAAATACTAAAAAAATCATTTTCCAAATACCGTCAAAACGATCAAGGTTAAAATGCCAAAAACTCGCTTAGGGAATCGGTTTTACAAAATAATATTTCATTGGCAAAATACCAAAAATCCATTTCAAAAATACTCACGCCGCGGATAAAAGTACACCAATTTATGCATTTTCATTGAAATAAGACGAACATCAAAATACACGATTCCCAACATACTCCCTCCCAAGTAGTAATCCAAAAAGAAAAAAAATGAGCCACTATCAAAGGGATACGAGGATTACCATGTATGGACGAACCACGAAGAAAGAATAATTGAACTCCATTCCAAGAATCATTAAATCATCATAGTCATCATATGGCCTCAAGAACATCAAGATCTCTATGATTCCATAATCATAATCAACATATTCAAAGCATATCATTATCTTCCTTCAACATAAACCTCATAGAATATGGATAACACAAGAAATCACTTCAAGAATCAACAATAGTTCCATAACCAAGCTCTAATTCCACGATTCCAAGCTCACAATCATGTTAAAAGCGTTTAGAACACTCTTAAAAGTAAAGAGGGACGAGTTTTGGAGAGAAATATCTCAAAGGATCGTGAGAGAAATGAAAGGCAACACTTCAATATATAAATCGCACTCTCATTACGTACGTAAGTGTCCTTTCTTAACGTACGTAACAACTTTAACCTACGTAATCCAATATCCATAACGTACGTAACCAACTCACTGTCTCATTCCGTGCAGTCCATTACGTACGTAACCCATACCATAAAACGTACGTAATATACCAGTTGACTTGCTACGGTACAATGGTTGTGTTACGTACGTAACACGCCCCGTATAACGCATTTAACGCTGCGTCCGTATAACGTCGTAAACGACGTTGACTCACCACAACATCCTCCGCCGAAAGTGCCGAAACAGGTCCCACTGCCACCAGGACTCGGTTCTGTCCGATGCCTTCGTTACGTACGTAATACCTTAGCCTTAACGTACGTAACTATGCCAATCTTACGTACGTAATCTCACCTTATTAACGTACGTAATAATTCCATTCTTAGCCAATTTCAACAATTCCTGTCCAAAGTCATGACATACCAAATACGAGCATACGACAAAATCAATACATATACTCAATTCAATAACATTTCCAAACGTTCACAACGTCCTCGAGCATAATTAACCATCCACGATATCCAATATATAAACGAAAAAAAATATATCCGGAAAATCGGGGTATTACACTCTACCCCCCTTAAAAATAGGTTTCGTCCTCGAAACTTACAATCACTCGTACAAACAACATTTTAACGGGAATTCAATTTCACCCTGAATTATCGAATAATTCGAACAACATACTTACAAGTCCGCGAAGTCGAAGATCTCCCGTGATACTAGCATGCGACTCCTAAACAAAGTCTCAACATAATACCGATACACACCATTATCGAAATTAGCAACTTAACAAAATCTCAAGGAAGAGTTCACGTCCGTGACCACGGCCACGATTCTTCCTACTTTCAGCCAACATTCTGAAGGGCACATACATGCGTAAGTATAATCCGAATCGCACATTCTCGAAGTGACCAATTTCCAAGAATACCAAGCTATAAACGAAACGATTAAGAAGAATACAAGAAGAGTGAGAGGACTTACAAGTACCGGTCGCACTGTGATGATGGCAGAGTAGTGATACTGTGGGCAAATGCCGACTCAATCGACCCAAAAGACCGACAACCTAGGTATCCATAAACCTAAGCTCTGATACCATATTCTGTAACACCCCCAAGTTATTCAGGGTATATTACAGCGCCGTGAGTCCCGCCGTGGGACCCACAAGGCTAAACATACGCGGAACTATAAACTTGACCGATAAGGTCTACATACAATAGAATGAAAGACGATACAAATGGTATTCAAAACCATAACCAATGAAACCATATACATCACTGCACAAATCAATACCTCGGCAACACAGCCTAACATCAAGGAAAGCGAAATACAATACTCGAGTATTAAAAATCCATTACAAGACAACAACCGAATGGAGGAATCCAAGAAAATAACCGAGAGGCGAGACACGGTATCACACTTGCCCATCATCTTCATGCCGACCCGATACCCGTCTCGTCCGCTCTCCTGGAACTCGAAATACATGAAACGTATTTCCCCATAAAGGGTTAGCGTCGAATAGCTAGTGCAAGTATAACAATATGAAACATGATACTCCTCGACAATAAAGTAAATGTAATCCGTCAATTCATCAATATCCGTCAATTCATCAATATAAGACTAGTATTCCTAATGACTAAAATATCAAGACGTATGTGAATGCCGTAAAAGCGGTTCGCTCATATCATACGCCGTTACATGTAGGAATGCCGTCAAAGCGGTTCGTTCATTACATGCCAACATTATTTCATATGAATGCCGTAGAAACGGTTCGCTCATATCAACCATGGAATCGCACTGCAGGCTACGAAACCCTCGAGAGGACCATAGGCCGTCCCGGAGTGGCTAGAAATAATCATATCATCAATATTTCATACTTTCAAAGTCGAACGTATAATCATAAATGTATACTTGCCTTAATAAACGTTATCAAGATCCCGAAGGACACGGTTCGACCGGGAAGCTTGAACCACGAAGAAGACAACGAAGCGGAAGGGTTCCGACTTGAGTTCTTCACAAGGATGTCGTCCCTAAGTCATATCAATGATAAATCAACAATCGTGCGATGAATAATAATCGCACAACGCACAAAAACCCCCTCTTAGACCTTTTGTCGGACACTTTGAAGGCGTCGACTAATAACTCAACCAAAGCAGCGAATCAATACAATCCAACCGTGGAATAACGATGGAAATGATAGAATACACCTAAATAATCATCAATCCATCACTAACCTAAATTACTACGGATTAAAAGGATGAAGTCAAACAAAATCCCCAATTTCCAATACAAAATTCGAAGTGTTCTTGAATAATCTTTCAATAATCCGATGAATACTCCAACAAGTCCATAATCATGCGTATATCACTTCATACCCCATGATTTTAACATCCAAAACATCATTACCCAATACAAAATCGAAATCCAAGATGTTGAAGAAATTACCTCTTGAAGATTCAAGCACTATGATTCGAAGAATACTCCATAGATCGATGATCCGAGCTTAAAAATCGAAAATAGATGAAGGAAGTCACACACTCAAGTGATAGATGGAGAAACCTCCCTCTCTCAAGCCTTTCCTTTCGTGTGATGGTGAAGAAATGAGAAATATCGGTTGAAACGCGCAGAAAAACGCAGATATAGGGTTGACTGACGTGTGTGCCGCGGCTCAATATAGGTGTGCCGCGGCACAGACCCAAATTTCGCTCCCAGGGCTCGGCAGTGTGCCGCGGCTCAGCCCAGGTGTGCTGCGGCACCGGGTACAGGCGGTTTTGGCCGAATCTGGAAAATGAGAGTGACTTAGCTATTTCGACCATAACTCCCTCGTCTGGACTCCGATTGACTCACCGTTTGAACCATTGGAAAGCTAACTCGATGCTTTATAATATTGCAAAGATTCAGAATTTTTGGAGTTTCTAAGAATTTACGGTGATTTAACAAGGTCGAACTCATACGTGGAAAAGTCGCTAAAGAACACGGAATTCAACAGAACGATACCGAAACGAACTCGGATGACAAAAAGTGTAGAATTAATCATTCTCAGGATGACGAAACGGTCCCAAGCAAGTCGCCAAAATAGACTTCCGCCAAAAATAGAAAATTTCCGGGGAACAAAATTACGGGTATTACAGAGAGAACCTTTGACATAAAGCAAGGTTAGTTGAACCAAATATTATATCATCTAAATAGATTTGAACCATCAGGAGGTCATCACTTTCCTGTATTTTGAACAAGGTCTTGTCAACAGCACCTTTCTCGAATTCATTATCGGTTAGATAATGGGGCAAAGTCTCATACCATGCTCTAGGGGCTTGCTTAAGTCCATACAATGCTTTCCTTAGCCTGTATACTAAGTCTTCGCCTTCTGTATTGACAAACCCTGGTGGTTGTTCAACATATACTTCTTTTGCAAGGTCTCCATTTAGGAATGCACTTTTGATGTCCATTTGGTATACAATGAAGCTCTTATGGGCAGCAAAGGCTAAAAATATCCTAATGTCTTCTAGTCTAGATACAGGAGCAAATGTCTCATCGTAGTCTATGCCTTCTTCCTATATGTAGCCTTGAGCGACTAGTCATGATTTATTCCTGATAATTAGTCCATTTCTATCCTTCTTGTTTCCAAATACCCATTTGGTTCCAATTATTGATTGATGCGAGGGTCTAGGTACAAGATACCATACGTTGTTTCTTTCGAAACCGTTAAGCTCTTCTTCCATAGATGTGATCCAATGAGAGTTGTTGAGAGCTTCTTTGGTAGAAACAGGTTCGGATTGGGCTAAGAATACAGCAATAGTGCACATATTAAGTCTTCTAAGCTCGGATTGAGATTTCCATTCGGGAAATGGAGATATCTCTGACTCGGGGTCTTCTTACGCACATAGTACATTTCCTTGTGTACTCTGTATTCTCATATGGGTAGAAACACCAGCATCAATGTTTCCAATGATCATCTCTTGCGGGTGATCTCTCAACCATCTTCTGTCGAGTTCTAATTCGGGGTCCCGTACTGTATCTTGAGTTGCTATAGTTTCAGCTTCAGCTTGTACAACATCGGCTTCATCTACGTTTCTTCTTACAGCTGCGGGGTTGATTTCTAGGTCAACGACAGGTTCGATAGGAGTTGGTGGGTCTATGATGGAAAGTTGTTGGATGTTCTGAGAAAGGTCTCCTATTCCTGTAGGATCATGGTGGGGTTCATCGAACACTACGTGAACAGATTCCTCAATTGTTAGCTTCCTTTTATTGAAAATCCTATAAGCTTTGCTAACAGAGGAATATACTACGAATATCCCTTCATCCGATTTCTCATCGAAGGTTCTAATCTGATCCTTACCGTTGTTCAAAACGTAACACCTACATCCAAAAATGTGAAAGTACGAAACTAACGGAGTTTTGTTGTTCCATACCTCGTATGCTGTTTTGTTGTGATGCTTGTTAACGATACAGCGGTTTTGTGTATCGCACGCTGTATTGGTGGCTTCGCCCCAGAAACGCCGTGGCAATTTGCTTGCGGCAATCATTATCCTTGTTGCTTCCTTCAGCGTCCTGTTCTTTCGCTCGGCAACACCATTTTGTTGAGGTGTTCGGGCAGCTGAGTATTCGTGCTGTATCCCATTTTCCGTACAGTACTGCTCAATAAAGCGGTTAGTAAATTCTGTACCTCTGTCGGAACGAATGGACACGATACTCGACCCTTTTTCATTTTGAAGCTTTCTCAGGTGCTCGGGCAGCTTTGAGGTTGTTTCCTTCTTTTTGCTTAGGAAAATTGTCCAAGCATACCTGGAATAATCATCAACAATAACGAGATAGTATTTCTTACCTCCCAAACTTACCGGGTCTACAGGACCATAGAGATCCATATGTAGAATTTCCAAAACTCTGTGTGTTGAAAGGTAGGATTTGCTTTTCAGGGCGGACTTGATTTGCTTGCCTTTCTGACAGGGTCCACAAATGCTGTCTTTCTGGAATGAAATGTTTGGCAATCCTCTAAACATTCCTTGTCTGGAGAGTTTGTTGATAGTCTTGAAGTTGACATGTGACATCCTTTTGTTCCATAGCCAGCTTAGATCTGCAGTGCCTTTGGCAACAAAACAAGGAATTATGGAGCTCGTTGGCATCCAGTCGGCAATATACATATTACCTGGTCTGCTTCCTGTGAGCACAACTTCTTTGGTCAGGATGTTCTTGACTCTACAGTGATCTATATAGAACTTCACCGAGAACTATTTGTCACAGAACTGGCTAATACTAAGTAGATTGTACTATAAGCCTTCAACATAAGCTACATCGGTGACTTTGAATTTTCCTACAAGTAGGGTTCCTTTCCCTCGTGTTCTTCCTTTAGATTTATCACCGAAGCGCACTTTTAGACCGCGACCTTCTACGAAATCTGATAACTTACTTTTATCTCCTGTCATGTGCCGGGAACATCTGCTGTCGAAGTACCAGATGTCCTTCTCCAAAATGTCCTGTAGCAAACAAATTAGGTAGATTTAGGTCCCCTTTGATTTTTGGGTCCATGGATGTTAGTGCCTTTAGGTACCCAGATTTTCCTGATAGCAATATGTTTACTGTAGGATGGTTTAGGTCCATAGTTGCGATTTCTACGTGGGGCATATACGTAGTTGCTATAACCGTGATAATTATTATGCATATAAAATTCAGGGTTATTTAGTCCAGTACAAATGACGTCTTGGAGGTGGAGCCATTTTCTTCGGCCAAACAGCTTGCCTTGTGGGTCTCCAGTTGGATTCCCAATGCTGTTGTTGATACTGTGTGGAAACTTGCTGTCGCGAGAAGTGACGGGGCTCCTATATCCAATACCTAGGCGTGTTGTACTGAAAGTACTGTCGTGCGGGCCTTTGATATTTGGATACAACCTTCCTTCTGAATGGCTGTTGGCGCTGTTGATATGCTCGAGGAGCATCCTGTTGAATACGCCTTACAGGTCCGAATGGTTGGTGATTCCGCTGCCTGGAATAGGACTGAGGTGGCGGAATGGCAGTTTTTGCTGTTCGCGGTGCGACGGGTTCCTTCACAGGACTTGGAACTTCTTCCGATGCAGTAATGGGTTCCACACCCTTGACGAACACAGTACTAGTTTTCCCTTTATTGGAAAATGAGTTGTATCCTAAGCCACTTTTATCATGAGCATGTTACCCAGTGCTTAGAATTTCTTCCATTCTTTGGATGATTTCTCGAAAGATTTCAGAATGGTCTCAAGTTCTCCTTCTCGTTTTTCGAGAGTTTTTACTTTGGCTTGAAGCAGAAAAAATGATTTGTATTGCTTTCACTATGAGATTTAGTCTCACTTAGTTCATGAGAAAGTTGATGATTTCTCTCTATGAGTTTTTCATACTCTGCTTTGCTGTTTTCACAATCAATAGACATATTTTCGTAATTTACTTTCAGCAAGTCGTTATCTTCTTTTAGCTCTAAGTTAGAAAGTTGGAGCTGCATATTTTCATTTTTCAATGTCTCATGGGCCGTTTGAATGTTCTTAAACTCATTCATCATGTTTGCAAAAGTATGAGATGCATTAGTAGGAATAGCTGAGGTTGAGCTTACCTCATCATCGCTATCTTCATCTTCCAGAATATCCTTGGCCATAAAGCACATATAGGCTTTATCTTCGAAATCATCATCAGATGAATCACTATCAGTGACTACCTGAAGACATTCTTTGGATTTGGATGATGCGGGGGAGGCTTCTGATTCACCAATCAGGGCCCTGAGCTTGTTTTTCCAAGAACGTCTTCTTTCATCCTTTTCTTGTTGCTCGGCAATCTTTGAACTTTGGGATGGGGACATTTATTTGCCTAATGCCCTGGTTTCCTGCAGTTATAACACAGGTTAGCATCACCAGAGGAAGTTTCAGTACTTACCTTTTGTACAGGCTTGTGCCTGTATGGAGTCTTTCCCGACTGCTTGATAAACTTCTTGAACTTATGCATGAGGAGCGCCATTTCATCTTGCGATAGGATATCGTCATCGCTGTCAGCATTCTTATGAATGGGCTCTGATGAGCTTGGCATGTTGTGTCTTCGGTTGGATACAGCGGCTAAGGCTGTAGTCCTGGCGGGAGATTCTTCAGCATTTTCTCTCCTGTCTATATCGTACTCAAATGCTTTAAGGTCAGAAAAGAGATCAAAAGTGGATATTTCACTAAGATTGCATGACACACGCATAGCTGTGGTCTTAATGTCCCATCGGGCAGGGAGAGATCTGAAAATCTTTAGGTTTTTCTCCCTTTGGGTATAAATCATGCCTAAGGCTTCAAGTTCACCAACAATGCCAGTGAATCTGAGGTCAAGTTCCTCAAGTGTTTCAGTTGGTTTCATTTCAAAAGATTTAAATTGCTGAGTTAATTTTGAAATCTTGTTTTCTTTTGAGAGCTCAGTTCCCTCACAAATTAACTTGATTTTATCCCAGATATCCTTAGCTGATTTACAACTCTTTACCTTAGAGAATGTGCCTTTGTCAAGAGTGACAAATAGCGCATTCTTCCCGACATTGTCGAGGTTGGCGTGCTTTCTTTCGTCAGAAGTCCATTGTTCGTGCTCTTTTTCAAGCATCTCTGCATGATCCTGGCCTTCAATCCTTGGGGCCGGATTTACCTTCATAATCTTTATGGGGCCATCCTGTATGACAAAAATCATCTCTTCGTACATTGCTGCAAGATGAGCCTCCATCCTAATTCTCCAATCATCAAATTCGTTAATAGAAAACATAGGAACTTTATTAATCAATGTTGAATCCATATGAGAATATAGGGGAAAAAAAGACTATTTACAAAAATAAGTGATTTAAGGATCTGATTCAATAAAAAATATGACTGCTTCTTTTTAGAATCAACCGCTCCGATACTACTTATTGGTCACTAAGTATACATGATACAGCTTGGAAATTGTTTTAAACAACAATCTGTACGGTTTTCAAATCTAAGTGTGTAGCGGAAGTCTTGTTAAGAGAAGTTGTTGTAAATACAGCAACTAGATATGAAGTGTATACTTAAAGATAATCACAAATATTAAAACATTAAATGCAGAAGGTAAAAGACAATGTAATTAAAGTGGTTCGAGGTAAACCCCTTTACGTCCACTGGTCCTCCACACAGGAGCGAAAATGTTTATTATAAATACTACGTACACAACTACATATTTATAATCAAACCTAATCAACATATCGTTCACACATATTGATATAATGATCTTAGCCTTCAACCGTTCACACAGATTGATTTAAGCTTTCACTTGACTAGCTTCTTTACACACAGTTCTGAACCTTCGTCTCTTCAATGCCAGTCCGTCACACACAGCTCGGGAATATCAAGGTTTCTCAGTCCACACAGGGCTGATGGGTTTTGTTCAAGGGTAGAACAATGATTGAACAATAGCTTTGACTTTCTGAGCTTTTAGGTGATGATGTGTTGTTCACGGTTTGAGCACTGTATATCTCTTCTTTCAGAATAGCAGAATGCCTTGGGAGATATGTTTGCTCAGATGTATATGATGATAACTTCATTGTAGTTGATTTTGTGTACTTCGATCTTCAAAGACTGGGGATATATATAGACTTCTGAAATATATCCATTGAGCAAGATTCCATTCCAACGGGATGATGTGTTTAAATAAAACACGTTCCGAATTTTGCGCTAGATTGAAGATCTCTGACGACTTGATATTTAAATACTTTATTCTTTAGTATTTAAATATATCTTCTCAAACGTGACTTTGACTTTAGCAAATAACAAAGATTCCTTCTTGTCCTATTTGGATGTTGTATGGAATGATAACTGTATTGTCGATTCGAGACAGCTTCCATACTTAGTCTTATGAGACTCCTTTGCTGATAGATTCACTGTATGCTGGGGCTACGAGAAGTCTTCGATACAGGTTGATACCTTTTGATCAGCATTTCGATACAGCTGCCTGCTATATGCTGGATTGTCACATTGTCAAAACATTCTATCATGATCTTTCGATACAGGGATTGTTTATCCCGACAATTTCGATATCAAATATTGTTTATCCCAACATTCAGGGTATCCCGATCGCATCTTCTCTTCCATATCCCAAGTCGCTTCCTCGACTCCATATCTTGACCATTGCACCTTAACCAATGGAATGGTTTTGTGCCAAAGCTGCTTCTCACGATGTTCAAAGGTCTTCACCGGTCTCTCTGGAAAGGTAACATCCTTAGCTACATCAATCTCACTATAGTCGATAATATGACTTGGATCCGGCACGTACTTTCTCAACTGAGAAACATGAAAAATGCTATGGACATGACTCAAAGCTGGAGGCAACGCCAAACGATAAGCTAAATCTCCAACCCTGTCCAAATTTAAAACGGTCTGATATACCTCGGACTAAGTTTCTCCTTTATCCCGAAGCAGAAAACTACTTTGGTTAGCGACACCTTAAGTAGAACATGGCCTCCCACTTTGAATTCCAAAGGTCGATGACGAGTATCAACATAAGAACTCTGATGGCTCTGGGCAGTCAACAACCGGTCTCGGATAATAGAAATCTTCTCCTTGGTTTCCACCAGCATATCCGGTTCCATTCCGACCAACACTGAAGCCTCATTCCAACATAATGGCAATATACACTGCCTACCATAAAGTGCCTCAAATGGTGCCATTTTGATCGACGCATGCCAACTATTATTGTAAGCAAACTCGATCAATGGCAAATGAAGTTCCCAATTATTACTCCAGTCTCGGGCACAAGCCCACAACATATCCTCCAATGTCTGGATTGTCTGCTCAGTCTGAACATCCGACTGAGGATGAAAATATGTACTCAAATTCAACTCGGTGCTCAAGGCCTGATGGACCGCTTGCCAGAAATGTGACACAAAACGACCATCTCGATCAAAAATAATAGTTTTAGGGGCACCATGCAATCTTACAATCTCGGCTATAAAGGTTCGGGCCAATCTCTATGTTCCCCAAGTATCCTTAATACTAAGGAAATGTGCAGACTTGGTTAGTCGATCAACGATTACCCAAATCATATTCATTCTGGCTCCAGATCTCGGCATCCCCGTGATAAAATCCATGGAGATGTCTTCCCACTTCCACTTGGGAATAGGAAGCGGCTTCAACAACCCCGCTGATCATTTATGCTCGATCTTGACTTGTTGACACGTCAACCATCGCAATGCGAACTCCATGACATCTTTCTTCATATTATTCCAACAAAAATTTCGCTTCATGTCCTTGTACATCTTACTCGTTCTAGGGTGGATTTTGTAAGGCATAGCGTGGGTGTTGGGAAAACAAGAACCTTGTATCGAAATAGCCGGGATATCCGATCCCTGTATCGAATGGTATTTGATAAAGAGGTTTTGACATATATGCCAATCCGAAATCGAGAAAGGAAATCAGACAAGCCTTGAGGCTTTATCCTCGTATCGAAGACCCGCCGAATCAAAGCATATAGTGAAGCCCTTCGTAATGCAAGAAGTCTTGTAAAAGACCAAAGTATGGAAACTGTCTCGAAACTCAAAATACAGTTATCTTCCATACAGCTCACAACAGGACAAAGAAGGAATATCCAGAAGTCAAGTCCCGTTGAATAAAGAAGTATTTAAATACTCAAAGACAAAGTATTTAAATACTGCCACTCAACAGATCTTCAGAATCCCGCTAAATCCGGATCGTGTCATAATCCCGTTGGAACGAAATCTCATTCAAACGGATACATCTCAACGGATATATATTTCAGAGACTATATATATCTTATGAAGGCATTGAAGATCAGTTACCTGTCACCTAACACTCAAGCTATCAAAAGTTATCATCAGAGCACAACATATCTCCAAAGCTTACTGCAATTAAGATCTAAAGAGATATATAGTGCTCATCATCCTGAAAAACACTTCATCAGCTGAAAGCTCTTAAAGTCAAAGTTGTTGTTCACCATCTGTTCTATACGTTGAACAAACTCAAGATCTGCCTTGTGTGTGGACCGAATAACTGCTTCTCCTAATCGTGTGAAGGATTTGCATTGAAGAAGACGAAGCTTCGTAATCGTGTGTGAAGAAGCAAGTCAAAGCATTAGCTCAAAACCAATCTGTGTGAACGGTTTAAGCTAAGATCTTTATATCAATCTGTGTGAACGATATATTGATTGTGTGTGTTGTTATAATTACGTAGTTGTGTACGTAGTAATTATAATAAACTTTTTACTCCTGTGTGGAGGACCAGTGGACGTAGAGGGGTTTACCTCGAACCACTTTAATTACTGTGTTATTTACCTTCAGCTTTTACTGTTTTAATTACTGTGATTAATTAAGTATACACTATACATTTAGTTGCTGTATCCACAGCAACCTACTGTATCCACAGCAACCTACTGTATCCAAGACTTTCGCTACGCACTCAGATTTAAAATCCATACAATTTGTTGTTTAAACTATTTTTCCAAACTGTATCCAGTATACTTAGTGGCCAACAAGTGGTATCGGAGCGGTTGATTCTAAAAAGAATCAGTCGTATTCTTAACCGAATCAGATTCAACACACTTATTTTCAAAACAGTCTCTTTCATTCCTGTATTATCAGTATGGATACTTCTAAGATTAACAAAGTCCCTATGTTCTCTATTAACGAATTTGACGACTGGAGAATTAGGATGGAGGCTCATCTTGCAGCAATGCACGAAGAGATGATTTTTGTTATACAGGATTGTCCTATCAAGATCATGAAGGTAAATCCGGCCGCAAGAATTGAGGGCCAAGCCCATGCTAAAGTGCTCGAGAAGGAACGCGAGCAATGGACAACAGATGAAAGGAAGCGAGCCAATCTCGACAATGTGGCTAAGAACGCGTTATTTGTCACTCTTGACAAAGGCACGTTCTCAAAGGTAAAGAGCTGCAAAACAGCCAAAGAAAGCTGGGATAAACTCAAGTTGATTTGTGAGGGAACTGAGCTCTCAAAAGAAAATAAGATTTCAAAACTAACTCAGCAATTTGAATCTTTTGAAATGAAACCAACTGAAACACTTGAGGAACTTGACCTCAGATTCACTGGTATTGTTGGTGAACTTGAAGCGTTGGGCAAAATTTACACCCAAAAGGAGAAGAACTTAAAAATTTTCAGATCTCTCCCAGCCCGATGGGACATTAAGACCACAGCTATGCGTGTATCCTATAATCTTAATGAAATATCTACTTTTGATCTCTTCTCTGACCTCAAAGCCTTTGAGTATGATATTGACAAAAGAGAGAAAGCTGAAAAATCTCCTTCAAAGGTCACAGCTCTAGCCGCTGTATCGAACCGTCGACACAAAGATGCCCACTGCCGAAGCCTACCACAAGAATGCCGATAAAGGACGACGACATCCTGTCTCAAGATGAAATGGCGCTTCTCATGCATAAATTCAAAAAGTTCATCAAACAGTCTGGAAAGACTCCCTACAGGCCCAAACCTTTCCACAAGGTAAGTACTGAAACATCATCTGGTGATGCTAACCTGTGCTATAATTGCAGGAAACCAGGGCATTAGGCAAATAAATGTCCTCATCCCAAAGTCCAAAGATTGCCTGAGGCCGAGCAACAAGAGAGAGATGAAAGAAGACGTGCTTGGAAAGACAAGCTCAAGGCCCTGATTGGAGAATTAGAAGCCTCCCCCACACCATCCAAATCAGAATGTCTTCAGGTGGTCATCGAAGTGATTCATCCGACGATGAGTTCGATGATAAAGCATATATGTGCTTTATGGCCAAAGATGTTCCGTAAGGTGAAGACAACGACGATGAGGTAAGTTCAACCTCAGCTATTCCATCAAATGCATCTCATACTTTCGAAAATATGATGAATGAATTTAAAAACATTCAAAAGGCCCATGAGACTCTAGAAACTGAGAATATACAGCTTCAATTAACAAATTTAGAGTTGAAAGATGAAAATGACTTGCTGAAAATAAATTATGAAAATATGTCTCTTGATTGTGAAACCAGCAAGGTCGATTTTGAAAAACTCATGGAGAGCAATCATCAACTTGCTCATGAACTAAATGAGGTTAAAACCCACAATGAGAGCAAGACAAATGATTTGGTTCTACTACAAGCCAAAATCACAACTCTCGAAAAGCGAGAAACTGAACTTGAGACCATTCTGAAGTCGTTTGAGAAATCGTCCAAAAGAATGGAAGAAATTCTGAGCACTGGGCAACATGCTCATGATAAAAGTGGCTTAGGATACAGCTCATGTTCAAACAAAGGGAAAACTAGTACAGTGTTCGTCAAGAGTGTGGAACACATTCCAGAATCGGAAGATACCCCTAGTCCCGTGAAGGAACCTGCTGTATTGAGAAAACCGAAGGCTGCTATTCCGCCCCCGCAATCCTATTCTAGACAGCGGAATCATAAGCCGTTCCAACCTGTGAGGCGCACTCAACAGCATGCTCCCAGAGCATATCAACAGCGCCAACAACCGTTTAGAAGGAAGGCTGTATCCAATCACCAAAGGCCCGCACGGCAGTACTATCAGTACAGCACGCCGAGGTATTGGATACAGGAGCCCCGTTATTCATCAATCCAGCAGATGCCGGTTCAGTATCAACAACAACATTGGGAATCCAACTGGAGACCCAGAAGACAAGCTGTTATGCCTAAGAAAATGGCTCCACCTCCAAGACGGCACTCGTACTGGATTAATAAGAATAACCCTGAATTTTACATGCATAATAATTATCATGATTATAACAACTACGGATATGCCTCCCGTAGATATCGCAACACTATACCAAGTATGTCCTACAGTAAACCAATTGCTGCCAGGAAAACTTGGGTACCTAAAGGAACTAACATACATGGACCCAAAAATCAAAGGGGACATAAATCTACCTAATTTCTTTGTTACAGGACATTCTAGAGGAGGATACCTGGTACTTTGATAGTGGATGCTCTCGTCACATGACCGGAGATAGGAGCAAGCTATCTGATTTTGTAGAAGGTCGCGGTCCAAAAGTTCGCTTCGGTGATAAGTCTAAAGGAAGAACAAGAGGGAAAGGAAACCTACTTGTCGGGAAATTCAAGGTCACCGATGTTGCATATGTTGAAGGCTTACAGTATAATCTACTTAGTATTGGCCAGTTCTGTGATAAACAGTTCTCGGTGAAGTTCTATATAGATCGCTGTAGAGTCAAGAACACCCAAACCAAGGAAGTTGTGCTTACAGGAAGCATATCAGGTAATATGTATATTGCTGACTGGAAGCCTATGAGCTCCTCAATTCCATGCTTTGTTGCCAAAGGCACTGCAGATCTTAGCTGGTTATGGCACAAGAGGATGTCTCACATCAACTTCAAGATGATCAACAAGCTTTCAAGACAGGGAATGGTTAGAGGTTTGCCAAATGTGTCATTCAAGAAGGACAGCGTCTGCGGACCATGTCAGAAAGGCAAGCAAATCAAGTCAACCCTGAAGAGCAAATCCTACCTTTCAACCCAAAGAGTGTTGGAAATACAACACATGGATCTCTACGGTCCTGTAGACCCAGTAAGTTTGGGAGGTAATAAATACTGCATGGTTGTTGTTGATGATTATTCCAGGTATGCTTGGAGGATCTTTCTTAGCAAGAAGAAGGAAACAACATCAAAGCTGCCCGAGCTCCTGAGAAAGTTGCAAAATGAAAAAGCATAGAGTATCGTGTGCATTCGCCCGGCAGAGGCTGAATTCACTAACCGCTTTATAGAGCAATACTGTTCGGAGAATGGAATACAGCACGAATACTCAGCTGCCCGTACACCTCAACAAAATGGTGTTGCCGAGCAAAAGAATAGGACGTTGAAAGAAGCAACAAGGACAATGATTGCCGCAAGCAAATTTCCACAGCGTTTCTGGGGTGAAGCAACCAATACAGCATGCTACACTCAAAACCGATGTATCGTCAACAAGCACCACAACAAAACAGCATATGAGGTATGGAATAACAAAACTCCGTTAGTTTCGTATTTCCACATTTTTGGATGCAGGTGTTATGTATTGAACAATGGGAAGGACCAACTTAGAACCTTTGATGAAAAATCAGATGAAGGAATATTCGTAGGATACTCCTCCGTCAGCAAAGCCTTCAGAATCTTTAATAAAAGGAAGCTGACGATCGAGGAATCAGTTCATGTAGTGTTCGACGAACCACACCATGACCCTACAGGAGTAGATGATATCACTCAGAACATTCACCATCTATCTATCTTGGATCCACCAACACCTATAGAACTTGTCGTTGATTTAGAAATCAACCCCGCAGCTGTAAGAATCGATGTGGATGAAGCCGACGCTGTACAAGCTGAAGGTGTATCCACAACATCTTTTGATACAGTACGGGATCCTGAATTAGAACCCGACCGAAGATGGTTGAGAGATCACCCGCAAGAGCTGATCATTGGAAACATTAATGCCGGTGTTTCTGCTCGTAGGAGAATACAGAGTACACAAGGAAATGTACTTTGTGCACAAGAAGAATCTAATGCTGAAGTTTCACAGTTTCCTGAATGGAAATCTCAATCCGAACTTAGAAGACTCAATATGTGCACTATCGCTGTATTCTTAGCCCAGTCCGAACCTGTTTCGACCATAGACGCTCTTAACAATTCTCATTGGATAACATCTATGGAAGAAGAGCTTAACGGTTTCGAAAGAAACAATGTATGGTATCTTGTACGCAGACCAACACACCAATCGGTTATAGGAACCAAATGGGTATTTCGAAACAAAAAGGATCTAAATGGACTTATCATAAAGAACAAATCCAGACTAGTAGCACAAGGCTATAGTCAGGAAGAAGGAATAGACTATGATGAAACCTTCGCCCCTGTAGCGAGACTAGAAGCCATTAGGATATTTTTAGCCTTTGCCGCCCATAAGAGTTTTATCGTATACCAAATGGACGTCAAAAGTGCTTTCCTGAATGGAGATCTTACAGAAGAAGTTTATGTTGAACAACCACCAAGGTTTGCCAACACAGACGGTATCGATCTAGTTTACAGGCTAAGGAAAGCGCTGTATGGACTTAAACAAGCCCCTAGAGCCTGGTATGAAACCCTGTCCCAGTATCTAACCAACAACGGATTTGAGAAAGGTGCTGTGGACAAAACCTTGTTCAAGATACAGGAAGGTGATGACCTTCCTATGGTACAAATCTATGTGGATGATATTATTTTTGGTTCAACTAACCTTGCTCTATGTCAAAGGTTCTCTCATCTCATGCAAAGTAAATTTGAAATGAGTATGATGGGGGAACTTAGTTATTTCCTAGGTTTGCAGGTAAAGCAGCTGCCTACAGGTATATTTATCAACCAGGAGAAATACAGCAAGGAGCTTCTCAACAAATTTGGAATGAACACTTCCAAATCCTCGCCAACCCCCACGAGCACTTCCGTGCAAATTAGTGCTGATGAAGCCAGAAAGCCATTTGACCAATCACTCTACATGAAGTTCATTGGTTCGCTCCTGTACCTAACGACTAGCAGGCCCGATATCCAGTTTGCTGTTGGAGTGTGTGCGAGATACCAAGTTGCACCTAAGGAATCACACTTCAATACAGCTAAACGAATCCTGAAGTACATTAAAGGAACAGTCGATGCAGGACTATGGTATCCTAAGGAAGGCGGATTCGATTTAGTTGGATACAGTGACTCGGATCTCGGAGGCTGCAAGCTAGATAGGAAGAGTACAAGTGGAACTTGTCACTTTCTCGGACCTAGACTCGTTTCTTGGTTCAGTAAGAAGCAATTGGCTAACTCTCTTTCCACGGATGAATCAGAGTACTATGCTGCTGGTAGCTGTTGTATGCAAATCCTTTGGATGCAAAGAACAAGCTGCCGACTATGGAATCGATGCTAGAGAGACTCCAATCATGTGTGATAGCACGAGTGCAATTGCAATCACGCACAATCCTGTTCTGCACTCACGCACTAAGCATATCAACATGAAGCATCATTTTATAAGGAATCACGTCGAGAACAAGGATGTTCGCCTGGAAAAAGTTCATACAGACGTTCAGCTGGACGATATCTTCACCAAACCTCTCGACACAGCAAGATTCAACATGCTCAGACAAGAATTGGGAATGCTACAGCCAGACTCCCTGTAAGTAATTTACTATTTTTACTCAACAAATGAGGGGGAATGCTGTAAGACCCAAGAATATAGTATCCAATGTTAATTATTTGTACACTCAGAATCGTCAATACAGCACTGTAGCGAGAGAAGACATATGAATCCTACAGCTGGCGTGTGCAATAATTAAGGGGGAATACTGTAGGACCCATGAATACAGCATTAATCCAAATATTGCTGTATGGAATTTGAAACCTATATGTAACTTTTTAAGGGGGAACGTCAGACGACGCTAAACAGCACATGCTATAGGATTTTGATTCAGTATATAATATAATATTATTTCCTTTCAAAATAATTTTTGTCCACGTGCCCTGTTTTTATGTCAAACGCCATGTACATTAATTGCCTTACACGACATCTGGACAACTGAATCTCAAAAGCCGTGATGTTTTTAAATTGTTTATTATTTTTAAACCACCGTTTTAGGCATTTAGGGTATCAACTTATGTCAGAAGTGGGACCCGCTGATATTTTAAACATTTCAATGGATTAGCGTACCAGTTACATTCAGTCCATCTTAACCGTTGATTTCAAAACCGGTTCCCATCCCTTAAAATCTGACCATTCATACTCTGCAAAACCCTATTTCGCCGCCCAACTATAAAAGGACTGAATCTGCCATTAGAGACTCTTTACGCTTTCTGCAAATTCAAGAGTTCTCAAGCAAAAACAGCCTACATACTTTTCTGCATTTTACTGCATATTTCGATTATTTTCTTGCACCTTTTTCTTAAGAAATCATCAATGGCTGGACAATCTTCTTCTCCTGCTCTGAAGAAATCTGCTAACATCATTGATGGCCGGATCTTCTCCAAACCTGTCATCATTGAGCGTATTCTGTCAGAAACCAACGACGCAGAACCAATGGAGTATATCATAACTCGTCTTCAACAACAAGGCCTCTATCGCCTTGGAAGCAAGACTGCTGACAAATACGACACCCATCTGGTTGAGGAATTCTACCTCAACGCCGCCGTATGTTTTCTGTCATTGGCCCAAGGAGGTCATGTTGCTGACATCATCACTCTGATCCCAGGAGTTGAGATCTCAGATCGATAACGATCTACTCTGAACATCTACAAAGCTACCCACGATGGCCTGACCATGGATCAACTTGAGACATTCGGGTCTCAAGAGCTCATTACTAAATTTTATGGACTGTTCACAGGGTCCAAAGTTGTTGACATGGTGCAGACTACATGTCACAAGAAAAACTTTTGTCTTCCTTATGTGTATCTTCATGATTTTTGCTCCAGGATAATTGAAAATCGAACCGGTGCGTTCGAAATGTGTACCAACTTGAGGTTCAGGATGATGGTGGCTATTCTGACCTGTGAAAAGGTCAATTGGTGCCAAATAATCCTGAAGCGCCTACAAGAGGAGGTGTGCAAACCTGCCACCCAGAAGAAATCTTTTGGTTTAATGTTGAACCATATCCTGACGAAGTGCGGACTGACGCAATCCGCCGATGCGAAGAAGAATAGCTCGAGGATATACTTAGGAGGCGTCAAGCCTACTGCGTATAACCAGAGCACCTTGTCTAGCAACCACCCGAGAACCAGACATATGCCAATTTCTGACAATCCAAGAGATGAATCCTTGAAGTTCCAAGAAGTGGAATCTTCAAAGAAGAGAAAGAGATCTCACAGCAAGAAACGCACTGCTGGTGAGAAGCCCAAGAAAAGACTTAGGAGGCTTTCGAAAGTCAAATCTGCCAAGCCCTCTGAAGAATTCTCCCCCGTGGCTCAACCCACTGACGAAGAACCCCAGGGCCCAACCCCTGTGGAAGAGGTGTCTCCTACTGTATCGACAGTAGATCCCGAGCCTTTGGCGGCTAGGACGGATAATGAGACATCTGCCAACGATCAAGACTTTAGCGAGTCGGCTGCCCATTTGGAGCCAAAAGCTACTTCTCCTCTGCGGGATCCCACACCCGTACAGGATCCATCTTCCTTCAGGGCACCATCCCCTGTAAGGAGTCCCACTTCCGTATAGGATCCCATACCTGCACAGGAATCCCTCGCTACAGCGTCTCCAGACGTTGTACGCAGTCCCTCCCCTGACTCGATTATTAATCAGACCCTTCTTTCTGTTCAAATTGAACACGCCTACGAAAGATTTTTGCAATGGAAAGGCTATAGGCTAGATCCGTACGAAACATTGTACAACAGGAGTGATTGGAGCCACGAAGAGAGATTCATCTCAGAAGTGACGGACTCAACAGAAATTGAGGCCCTGCTTCGATGGGACAATCCCTCCTGCAAAGAACTAATTGAAAGCCATCTTCTGCACAAATCTGACGCTCGGAGGAAAGGAAAGAACAAGTCAGAGGACTCTCCCACTAATCCAAAAGACGACGAAGATCATGACTCAGACGACGACGACGATGCTTTTCAAGCAGGTCTGAGGATGAGTCGTGAAGAGGCTGAAGCTAGAGACGCCTTTCCACCCACAGACGACGAAGGGCCTTCTACTCAAAACAATCCCCCTTCGCCACAGCATGAGAACATTCCCGACGAAGAGGAATCAGTCCCTCCAGTCGAGGAAGTAGAAGAAATTTTGGAAAAGGCACCTGAGCCTGCTGCGACCGAAGAAGCTGTTCCTGAAAGACAACAGGAGGATTCAGTCCCTCCTGTATCCATGTATACTGAAGAATCTTCGCAACAGAAAGCCTCTCAACCCCCTGTCGCCGAACCAGAGCAAGCTGCTCCCGCCCCTTCAACCGTGGAATCCGAGGACGGTATTGAACCTGAGAATGTCCAACTTACTTCACGCCCATCCGTGAATGTAAGAAGGTTGAAAAGCTCTGGAGACCTTGCCTAACCAGATTCTCCAATTTCTGCCGCAAGGAAAGAACGCCTGCGTGCACTTGGTCTTCAAACTGTATTAATCCAGGATGCAGTAAATGCTCTGTCTTCCGTTTAGAAAGCATTAAATTGGATGCATACTTCTGCCGTGGAAGAAATGACCACTCTTCAACATGAAGTATCTCGTGTTGTCGAAGCATTCACTATTTTGCCAGAAGTTTTCAAATAAGCTTTGAAATCATGGAAGATAAGCAGGAGCAACTGCTGAAGGAAGAAGCAACAAAAACGAGGATAGCTGAAGCCAAGACCGCTTGTGCTATGATTGAAAACAGCTCTCAAATGCGCGCTCACGACAAATGCATTAAGGATATGTCGCAGATGCTTTCCTCCCTTGTAGAGAGAATGACTAACATCGAGACAAAACAGGATGCTGCACTAGAAATCCTAAAACGTCTTGATGAAGCCAAAAAGGGGGAAGAGGCACGAGAAGCTGCTAGGAGAATCAGGCTACAGCAAGAAAGGGAATTTGAGGCTGCTCAAAACAGCATCACTACCGAGTTAAACAAACTAGCACCTCCCTCCCAAAGTTTTAAGATTTCAGGCTCCCTACCGGAATTTCATGATCCCAATGTCCCTTGGCAAACTCTTATTCAGAGACCTTCTGAAATTCGTCTGCCGACCAACTGCAATCCTACTGCCGACGAAGTGAAGCATTGGAGGAAGAACGAACTGATGAGATACTTTGTCAAACTCATCAGGGAATCCGCCATCTTCAAAAACTATAAAACGTTAGCGGAGGCCGTAGACAAATTTACGAAGATGCTAGAAGACGGAAAACTCCCTCTCCAAATCGAGATGAAATCCAAACACAGAAGAGGAGATCGGATCACCCATCCAGAAGACTGGATTCTTGCCTTTGATCGATCCTATGAAGGAAGATCTATATACCAGGATCGAGGCAATGATTCTCTTCAGAACTGGTGGCGTGGTACCGAGAATGACCCAGGGAAAAAGCCATGGAGGCATGCGGACTATAGATAGGAGCTGAAATCTCTGTATATTATTCTTGTTTTGTAATTTCTCTTCGAAACAGCAAACTTTGTACTCAATTCATTTTGAATATCAATAAAAGCGTTTGTTTGTCTTGAAAGATTACAACTCGTAATCTACTGTGTTGATGTATGATTACTTAAATTGTTTGATAGCAATCTCAAGTTAGATAAACTTGATTGAAAATTAAGCAGTACGAACTAGTCTACGAACAGTTCATAAATTCAGTTGTAAGCTTAGAATACATTGTAAGATTGTGCCTGCGCGCCAATCATAAGCCTAAGTTGTAATAATCCTTAACTGTATCGAACTCGCCTGCGAGCAGTTCATTATTTAGACTAAAGACAGACCTTTTGACGAAAGACCAATAAATCTGCCAGAAGACATCAAAGAAGATCACTTCATGAAGAAGGTTTTGGCATCATCAAGAAGACTTGAAAAAGTTAAGAAAGTAAGTCTTGGCAAATTGTCAAAAAGGGGGAAATTGTTGGGAAAACAAGAACCCTTTATCGAAACAGCCGAGATATCCGATCCCTGTATCGAATGGTATTTGATAAAGAGGTTTTGACATATATGCCAATCCGAAATCAGTAAAGGAAACTGTATCGAAGCCTTGAGGCTTTATCCTGTATCGAAGACCTGCCTCGAATCAGCATATAGTGAAGCCCTTCAGAACAGCAAGAAGTCTTGTAAAAGACCAAAGTATGGAAACTGTCTCGAAACTCAAAATACAGTTATCTTCCATACAGCTCACAACAGGACAAAGAAGGAATATCCAGAAGTCAAGTCCCGTTGAATAAAGAAGTATTTAAATACTCAAAGATAAAGTATTTAAATACTGCCAGTCAACAGATCTTCAGAATCCCGCTAAATCCGGATCGTGTCATAATCCCGTTGGAACGAAATCTCATTCAAACGGATACATCTCAATGGATATATATTTCAGAGACTATATATATCTTATGAAGGCATTGAAGATCAGTTACCTGTCACCTAACACTCAAGCTATCAAAAGTTATCATCAGAGCAAAACATTTCTCCAAAGCTTACTGCAATTAAGATCTAAAGAGATATATAGTGCTCATCATCCTGAACAACACTTCATCAGCTGAAAGCTCTTAAAGTCAAAGCTGTTGTTCACCATCTGTTCTATACGTTGAACAAACTCAAGATCAGCCCTGTGTGGACTGAACAATCTGTGCTTCTCCGGAATTGTGTGTGAAGGATTTGCATTGAAGAAGACGAAGCTTCAGAACTGTGTGTGAAGAAGCAAGTCAAAGCATTAGCTCAAAACCAATCTGTGTGAACGGTTTAAGCTAAGATCTTTATATCAATCTGTGTGAACGATATATTGATTGTGTGTGTTGTTATAATTACGTAGTTGTGTACGTAGTAATTATAATAAACTTTTTACTCTTGTGTGGAGGACCAGTGGACGTAGAGGGGTTTACCTCGAACCACTTTAATTACTGTGTTATTTACCTTCAGCTTTTACTGTTTTAATTACTGTGATTAATTAAGTATACACTATACATTTAGTTGCTGTATCCACATCAACCTACTGTATCCAAGACTTCCGCTACGCACTCAGATTTAAAATCCATACAGTTTGTTGTTTAAACTATTTTTCCAAACTGTATCCAGTATACTTAGTGGCCAACAGTGGGCTTCTCGGAGAATTCTCTGCCTCAACTCCAGATTATTTGGGATACAAATCCTGCCCTGAAATCTCAAGATACTGTCTTCATGGACCATAAAGTCAGGGGCTTTTCCCTTTATTACATCTTCCTTCAGTTGGGAAATCATCGGGTCACTCCACTATATCCCTTTGATGTCATCAACGAAGGATGAAGTAATTTTGAGGGTACCCAATTGTACCTGTACTCTTTGAAGTCAAACTTCTATACCTTGCTCGATCAAATCCTGACGAACCTTCGCCTGGGATGTAAGAACCTCGAGCATCTCAAGTGATGCTGATTTGCGGCTCATAGCGTCCGCGACGACATTGGCCTTCCCCGGATGGTAAAGAATTTCCAAATCGTGATCCTTAATCAATTCCAACCAACGCCGCTACCTCATATTCAACTCTTTCTGACTGAAAATGTACTTCAAACTCTTGTGATCGGTATAAATCCGACATGATGAGCCATACCCAAATCTGATGCAAAAACTTTCGTTTTATCGTGCTGCATAAGCACAAATCCAAGTCCTTGTCCTCAAGCTTCACTACCGTGTGGTAAAGCTAAAATCGGCGCTGAAGTCAAATGTCTCTTCAGCTCATCGAAGCTCTGCTGTCTCTTAGTAGTCCAAACAAACTTTTTTGTCTTTTGAAGTAATTGTGTAAGCGGCCGAGCAAGTTTCGAGAACCCCTTGACAAACCGACGATAGTACCCAACAAGACCCAAAAAGCTACGAACCTCCTTAACATTATTAGGCGGTGCCCAATCTAGCATTGTCTCAATCTTCTGCGGGTCCACATGAACCCCTTCGGCCGAAACCACATGGCCGATAAACATAACTTTTTTCAACCAGAATTCACATTTTGAGAATTTCACATAAAGGTGCTCGGCTCTCATAACATCTAGTATCAAACTCAAGTGTCTAGCATGCTCCTTCTCATTTAGAAAATAAATCAATATATCGTCAATGAAGACGACCACATATTTGTCAAGGTACTGAATAAATATCTTGTTCATCAGCTGCATGAAAACTGCCGGTGCATTAGTCAGTCCAAAAGGCATGACCACAAATTCATACTGTCCGTATCTCGTCCGAAAAGCAGTTTTTTGAATGTTGGACTCTTTCACTCGGAGCTGGTAGTACCCTGATCTCAAACTATGTCCTAATTTTTGAGAATACTGCGGCTCCCTGTAACTGATCAAATAAATCATCTATACGAGGCAATGGATACTTGTTCTTGATGGTCACATTGCTTAGCTCATGATAATCGATACATAAACGTAGTAAACCATCCTTCTTCCTCACAAAAAGAACAGGTGCGTCCCAAGGCAAAGCGCTCGGTCTAATGTACACTTTCTCCAACAGTTCTCCCAACTGATTCTTCAATTCTTGCATTTCTGAAGGTGCCGTGCGATAAGTCGCCTTAGAAATCGGAGCCGTGTCAGGCTCTAAATCAATAGAAAATTCTATCTCTCAATCTGGCAGTAATCCCGAAAGATCGTCTGGAAACACACCTGGATACTCATTAACGACTGGAATCGAAGCGAAATTGATTCCATTCCCTTCCGACTTCAAAGCATAACACCAATAGTCCGTGCAACCTTTATTCAAGAGTTTTACGATCTTCATGGCGCTTATAAGAAACTTAGGTTGATCTGATGTACGTCCCATGAATGAGTATTCGGAACCATCTTTAGTCATCATAGTGATAACCTTAGTGCGGTAATTCATAATCGCTTGGTGACTCTCAAGCCAGTCCTCACCGAGGATCAAATCCTCGCCCTCGATATCAACCACAATCAAATTCGATAACCAATCAATACCTATTATGATCACCAGATAATTTCTAATCTCCCGATTCCCCACGATTATATCCCCGCTAGGTAGTTTCACAGTGAAAGGATCGCAAGCAGTCATACAATTTACATTCAAACGGCCCACACAATCCAAGGAGATGAAAGAATGTGTAGCACCAGAATCAAAAAGCACTCGAACTGGATGAGATAAAATATGAATGGTACGTGAGGCCACCGCCGCATCAGGTTCATCTTCTCGGCGCATCTCGTAAACTCGTGGGTGTGCCGAGCCGATGCTAGAATCTCCTTCTGTAGTGGTCTGATTCCATCCCCAGCCTCTGCCATAACCCTACTGTGACTGGCTCACTGATTGCCGCTGATTCATACTCTAATCTCTATGTGTTGGTGCAGAAGCCCGAGTATCCAAGGTCTGATCTTGTTCGGGGTAATAAACTTCCCTGTGCCCCATCTGACCACAAGAGTGACATTTTAGAGATGGAAAATTGCACTCCAGACTGATGTGAACTGGATGACCACAGTTAAAACAGATTATCGGGCGAGTTGAGGTGCCTGAAGTAGAACGAAAACTCTTCTTCCCTTTAAAAGAACACGAAGACTGCCCGGCAGAATGGTTAGCCGACTGAGGTCTCTGAAAGTTGCCACCCTTAGAACCAGAAAAATTACCGGTGGTCTTCTGCTTATTCGGCTCATCTGGGGTGTCATTGTGGGGACACATCCTGTCATATGCCAAAGCCCTGTCCTGGTATTCTTTTAGAGTAGTGCAAGCAACCCCGTCCATGTAATGCCGTAAATCCATATTCATCCACATGTCAAAGTGGCGTATCTTGTCACGCTCATCACGTACCTGATTCTTCACATGAATCAGCTGTTGGTTGTATTCCACTATCGCCTGAGAGACTAGGATGTTCTATGGCTTATCTTAGAAAAAGGATCGGATCCTGTTTTCTTGCACTGGCCAAGGATAATAGTCAGCCTCCAGTAGATCCTTAAATTCGTCCCATATAGCAGCATGATCTTGCGGCTTAATAGCTTTCCACCAAGTTGCGGCTTCCTTAGTAAGGAAGTACTGAGCAATCGGTACCTTCCTCATTTTTGGACAGTCAACCGCTTCAAACACTTTCTTCAATTCAAATAGCCAACTTTCCCAACCCGCGGGGTCGGTATCACCACTGAACTGCGGAGGATGCATACGGAGCACATTCTGGAGTAAAACATCTGTTGTTGGATTATGGTTATTCAGTTGAACAGCTTGGGACAGGATAGTCATCTTGTAATACCCTCGCCTTTAATATTGTATTTCATGATTTAAGTTAAGTATTGTTGCACCATATCTGTGATGTGTAGCATGTACCGACAAATTATGTTAAGTTGGATTCATGGTCATTCATACTATATTAGTTGTTGGGTGATATTGCGAAAATTCCATTTATACTCGTTATAGTACTTAACGTACGTTAACATGTATTCTTAACGTACGCTATGAAGGCCGCCTTACGTACGTAACACCGATACGTTAACGTACGTAATGCGGAAGATTCTCCAGCAATCCGCCTTTCGGCGGGTGGGGTCGAGCAAGGGTAGCTGGTCGGGAGTCGATCGCGACAGCCAAGTCAACGGCCACTACGTACGTAATAGCCGCTTGGTTACGTACGTAACGAACTGCGTGTTTTTAGGCAGTGAGTTTGATGAAATTGGTTACGTACGTAATGATCATAAGATTACGTACGTAAAGGCTATAACGTACGTTAACCACGTTCGTTAACGTACGTAATGTCCACTTCAGATTATAAATGTAGGATCGCCATTCATTTCCTACTCGGCCTTTTTCAATCTCCCGACTAAGGAACGATTCCCTTCCCCTCCAACTTCGTTTCTAAGCCTTTCTAACTTGTGTTGGAGCCTCAACACTTGATTGGTGACTTGGAGAAGCTAGAGATTGAAGTATATTCCTTGAAGTGTTGGTGTTGTTCTTCATTTTAAGGTTGGTCTTTCTTTAACTCATATCAATTCCATGTTTCGATGATGTTAGTAGATAAATACTTCACATAATGATAGTATAGATTAGTGTAAACATGATAAGTTAATTGAATCATACTCAAATCAAGTGAAGATTAATTTTGAAGGTATTAGTATTGCTTCTTGAGGTAAATAACTTCATAATATGATTGTGTTGATAATGATATACATAAAACCCGAGGTATAGCATGATAATCGGAAGTTGATTTTAGTCTCTACACTAGGAACATGTTAGAGATGATGTCCTTAATGATTAAAAGTGGGAAATGTTAAGATTGTCTTGAACATTCTATTGATCCTTAAAGGTTGCATGAAACCATGATTTTGGCATTTAAAACCTTTGTGATGGAATTGTTGGAAAGATGATATTAACCCTTTGAAGATGATCTTTGTTAGATGGATGAAATTACTTCAAAAATCTCAAGTATCCAATGGTATAACTAGGCATTTAATAAATTCTTCAAAGTAAAACAATGAATGTTGATAGGAGGAAGTTGTAATCTCCGTGCGTCAATGTATCGATTTCACCAAAGAGCGTTAATCACTACATTAATAGGTTAATAATGTTCTTAAGAGAGTTGTGTTGAATATGACGATACAAATACGGTAGATGAATAGCCGAATTCCATTTCATTAATCCGTGCATGTCTAGAGGAGTAAATTAAGATAATGTTCTTAACTCATTAAAGACTTGAACTTACGTTTCATATGATAATCAAGTTTTGAATGGAATCGTCGGTAAATAATGAAGAATGTAATTAAACACAACTTATATCGTAATTAGAAGTGTCGATGATTTGAAACGATATCCTCACGATATTACATTGATGATAAACTGGACATCAAGAATTTGACATCAAGATTAGAATATGTAATGAACATGATAAACATGCGATGATTTGTAATAAGAACATTAAAATGGTCAATAGGATAATCTATTTATTCAAAGTGAATTCACGAATATTGTTCATGCGATAATACCATTATCATACGAATGTGTTGTTGAATGGATTATATTTCATTCAAGGTTGCTTGTTCACGTGACTATTGTTAGACGAGGATACCGTTCGTTTGACCATTCAAAGAAGGATTATTCGTCTACGGAATTGAGGCAAGTTATCTTGCTTGGTTATAGTGATGGTTGAATTCTTGTGATTATTATGCAGTTCGTGTGTATGAAATGTTCTGATAATCTATGATTCGTGATATGGTGATACCCTTGATCGTAATGTCATGGTGTTGGGGATGATACCCCCGGAATTACCGTCCTTATTACCGTTAGTTCTTTTGAGCTTTGTTGACACTTCGGTGAGTTGTTCGATTCCCTCGTAAAAGTGTAATTCGTTGAGTTTCGTTGTCATGTTGTATCGTGACATCTCTGGAGTCATATCTGCGCGCCGATTGGTTATGTGTAGGATTTTTAGCCGGGCACTTGATGATCATGCGTGGATGTTTTCCGCATTTAGATCGTGCACACGAGACGTAGTTCGTGAGGCTAATTAGGTACATCGTCCCACGTATATTCTGGATTCCGTATACGGGGTGGACATGTGCACGGACACATTTCCGGATCGGGCGTACTGTGACGTCCGTCTTGAGCCATAGTATGTGGTCGTTCGTATACTTGATTATGTTTCGACAGTTGAGATCGATTGTTTATACGCCTTGGGGTATATTCGGTAGTCGGTGGATTTCTTTGAAATCGGTATATATATGAATTGTATAATGCCATGAGAATTATTATCATGTATAGTGACCTGTGGTTTGGGGCGAAATACTTGTATTTCGGGCGAGGAAGGGCAAGGCACAGGAGGAGCACAATGGCGACGGAGGATTCTCGATGTATGCTATTTCGGGGCCCCAGTCTTTTGGTTGTTCGGTTATGTTTTAAGCGTGACTTTCGTTTTTATTTTTGTGTCGGATGAATGTACTAAAACTTGTTAGGTACTACCCATCGTCATATGGTCTGCACTGTTTGGATCCTGTGTATGTTTGCTTGTATTTAAAAATATGAATAACTCATACTCACACCGGGTTTTGATAAATATCGTGGTACGGTGCCACGTTGTCGGATTTTAAGTGTATTTTGTGATATTGCCACGGTGGGTCCCGGGAGGGATCCACGGACCGTAATGGCCACTGTTTTTGGGTCACATGTAAGATGGTATCGAGACGATGTGTGTTTTTATTTTGAGTCATTGTAGGATCGAAATAGCATCAAGAAAACTTCGTGCCACGTGTAACCTGTGCAAGCGCCTGACCCGTCGAATACGGTATGTTCTCATGAACCATAATTTGATTTCTGGCATGATATTGACGATGTATTGGTCTCCTTACTTATCTTGGCATCTTGATACCATGAGGCAAAATTCATCTATTGAAGAGAACCTAAATTAATTATGTGATTGGAATTGTTTCGACTTAATGTTGATATGATATTGAGTGTGTAACACTTGTAGTGCCAGTGACTCTTTACAACTGCTTTATTGGATAGGAAATTCCCTGTTGTTATTAACTTAGCATGAATTGTGATTGATAAATCAAACTGTACTTGTGACTTGATTCTTTCAGTATGGAAAGGAACCTTAGGGGCCGTGGCCGAGGGGGACGAGGCCGCGGAAGAGGCCGAATTCCGATACCACGAGCTAACAGACGCGTGAATGTGGAGCGAGTTCCGCAGTGGTCGCCTTCTCGGGACCAATCACACCACACCGGAGAGAATGCACGTGCCGATCCTTACACCGTGATGCGGGCATGATGGCCCAAATGACCCAAATGGGTGGTGATGGAAACTATGCAAAGGAATACTGCTGGTCAACGGCGGGGCAACGACCTCCGCCCACAGTACTGGCGGGATCGTGAGCCGGATTATTAGCGACATATCACGTCAGCGACCTCCGACTTTTGAAGGCTCATCGAGCCTGCCGACATTGTACACTGGATAGAACATTTCGAGAAACTGTTCGAGATGGTGGAGTGCCGGAGGAAAATCGAGTTCTTTGTGGCGACTACTACCTTAGTAAGAGTGCCCATACTTGGTGGCTTTCTGTGAGGCCTGCTGAAGGCGCGAGTACTTGGGAGGAATTTAAGACTCTTATGCTAGATCGTTACTATCCTGCACCCCTCCGTGAAGCCAAACTGTCCGAATTATTAAACCCCGACCCATCGGAAGACGAAGATGTGTTAGCAATTGCTGAAAATTTCCAAGCACTTCTCCCTTTTGCTACGTCAGTTGTCCGTTCGGAAGCTGATAAAATCAAATATTTCCTCAAGAGGCTTAAACCCCGAATGAGGATGCAATTACTCAATCACCACCTGCATGCGACCTTAGGAGTTTATTGAGAAGGCTTTGGAGTATGAACTTACTGCGAAGGAGATTTCTAAGAGACAACCTCGCTTTTCCAACAAGAGATCCAGAACTGCACTCCAAGGAGACAAAGAACCGGGGTATTCAAGAAACCCCACTGTACCAAATCCTTCCGAGCGGCCACCTATGGCACCAAAACCGGCAGAACGCACTCTCGGGCAATCACTCACCGCCGTGTGTTATAACCGTGGGGACCAGGGCATATCAGCTCAAGTGTCCGGAAGCCGGCCGTTACTGTCACACTTGCGGAAGAACGGTCATCGCGCCGCTATTGCCGGGTGGACTCGGCGTGCCCAGGCATCTCTTGCTCCAAGATCTTCTGTTCAGAACGTGCTCCTCCATCCGCTTCTTACCGGACTACCGGCGAACAAAGGGATAGGCCGTGGAAACCAAGTTGGTACACACTGCTTAGGGGTTGCAAAACCCGGAGTTTACGAGATGAAGAAAGCCGATGATCCCGGCTTGCATGATTGCAGTACTCTCGAGATCCACTCTCGGCCGTTTGTGTTCTTTTTGATCTTGGTGCTTCACACTCCTTTTTGTCTAGTTCTTGCTTGAGTCGTTTGCATTTGAATCATGTTATCAATTGTGAACCTTATGTAATTGGTCTACCCGATGGTAGAAGAATTATTGGGAGTCGTGAAGTACTAATCGTCTGATTAGCATAAACAACCGTGAGTGGTTGTCGACTTGATTGTGGTGGATTTACCTAAAGATGATGTAATCTTGGGTATTGACTGGATGGATCGTCACGATGCCGTCCTTAGCGTCCGTAGCGAATGGTGACCGTCACATCGGATGATGGCGTCGAGTGTATTTTTCGGGGTGATAATCCCAATCATTCAGGAGAGTCATCAGCGCTATGAAGGCTATGAGATTACTAAACCAGGATGCATTGGTTATTGGTGTTACATGACTAAGGCGGTGACCGGCGATCAAATTGATTGATATTCCCTTAGTTCGAGAATATCCAGAAGTATTTCCGGACGAGCTACCATGAATACACCCACAGCGAGAGGAGGAATACACCATTGAGTTGGAGCCAGGGACGTCCACACTTTCGAAAGCACCATACCGAATGGCACCGACCGAGATGCGGGAATTAAAAAGACAACTCGAAGAATTAGCGAGAAAGGGTACGTTCGACCCGGTGCATCCCCTTGGGGAGCGCCGTGTTATTAAATCGGAAGAAGGACGGATCGCTGCGTTTGTGTATTGATTAGGGAGCTGAACAAGGTAACAATTAAGAACAAGTATCCTTTACCTCGCATCGATGACCTATTGGATCAGCTCCAGGAGCCATTGTATTTTCCAAGATCGACTTGAGGTCGTGGTACCCCCAATTTCGGAATCGAGAGTCTTACTTCCCGAAGACAGCTTTTCGCACTCGCAATGGGCATTATGAGTACGTTGTCATGCCATTCGACCGACTAATGCACTGCGCAGTATTCATGGAATTGATGAATCGGGTTTTTATTAATTATCTGGATCGTTTTGTAGTCGTTTTTATTGACGATATCTTGGTCTACTCTCGTGATCATGAGGAGCATGAGTGTCACCTCCGCCAGGTTCTCGATGCGTTAAGGCGAGAACAACTCTATGGAAAATTTTCCAAGTGTGAATTCTGGATGTCTGAAGTTATTTTTCTGGGTCATGTGATATCAGCAGAGGGAGTAAGAGTAGACCCACAGAAGACGGAAGCTATCCGAGACTGGCTACCCCCGAAGAACGTGAAGGAAGTTCGTAGTTTTCTGGGTCTAGCAAAGCACATGCATTTATTCGTGGAAGGATTTTCCAAAATTGCTCAACCGATGACTAATCTGTTGAGAAAAGATAAGAAGTACTTGTGGTCGGAAGCATGTCAGCAAAGTTTTGATGAACTCAAAGGTCGATTAATTTCAGCACCTGTTTTGGTACTACCTAGAGGGACGGAAGGATTCGCGGTATACAGCGATGCATCGAGGCAGGGCCTTGGCTGCGTATTAATGCAGGACGGGAAAGTGATCGCCTATGCGTCCAGACAGTTGCGTCCTTACGAGGTCAGCTACCCGACTCATGACTTGGAGTTAGCAGCCGTAGTGTTTGCTTTAAAAATCGCGCCATTATCTGTATGGAGTTACCCGCGATTTTTACGGACCACAAGAGCCTGAAGTATATTTTTACCTGAAGGAGTTGAATATGAGACAAAGGAGGTGGTTAGAGCTAATCAAAGACTATGATATCGAGATCCTTTATCATCCGAGCAAGGCAAACGTGGTTGCCGATGCCTTGAGCCGCAAGGCAGAGCAGAGATGCTAGCTCGTTTGACCGCCCGAGGGAGTTGCGGTTAGAGTTCATGAGACCGAGAGATTGAGGTCCTGGATACAACGCATTCGGGGACAAGTGTGCATGCTTGAGATTTCACCATCCATTGATGAGACGATCGGGACGAAATAGATGTCGGACCCATTCTTATCCGAGTCGAGGAGAAATCGATCGGGGAAGGCCCTGGATTTGTGGTTCACGAGGATGGACTTACGCTTTAAAAATCGAGTGTGTGTACCAATGGACGAAGAGTTGAGGAATACTATTCTGAAGGAGGCTCATGCTACCCCGTATTCCATACACCCGGGATCAAACAAAATGTATAAGGATTTGAAGCCGTATTATTGGTGGGGTAATATGAAGCGGGAGGTTGCCGAGTTCGTTTCGAAATGTCTGACCTGTCAGCAGGTCAAGATTGAGCATCAACGACCAGCTGGCATGATGAGACCGCTTCCTATTCCCGAGTGGAAGTGGGAAGACATATCGATGGACTTTATTACTAGTTTGCCGACGAGCCGTCGAGGCATGAATACGATTTGGGTGGTTGCGGATCGATTGACTAAATCAGCCCACTTCTTGGAGATCAAGGATACTTGGGGCCCTGAGAGATTGGCCCAATTATTCATCAAAGAGATTGTGAGGCGCATGGCACCCCTAAGAGTATTGTATCGGATCGGGATGGACGGTTCGTGTCGCACTTCGGAAGGCGGTTCATCGTGCTATGGGTACACAGTTGAACTTGATGCGGCTTTTCATCCTCGGACCGACGGTCGATCTGAGAGGACAATTCAAACTCTAGAGGATATGTTGAGGGCATGTGCTCTCGATTGGAAGCTTGATGGGAAGCCCAACCGCCGTTGGTAGAATTCACATACAATAACAGTGGCACGCCTCGATCATGATGGCACCTTATGAGGCACTATATGGTCGTCGCCGTAGGTCCCCATTGTCTTTGGGACGAATTATCTGAATCTATTGGTACGGAACCCGATATGTTATTGGCGGCCGCGAGAAGATTTCCCGATCAAGAGCCGTCTATTAACGGCCCAAAGCCGCCGAAATCATATGCAGATAATCGTCGACGACCACTCGAGTTTGAAGTTGGTGACCATGTCTTGGTCAAAGTATCTCCTACTAGAGGTGTTTTCCGATTCGGGAAGAGAGGCAAATTGAGCCCAAGGTATATTGGTCCGTTTGAGATCCTGGAGCGAGTAGGCGACCTAGCCTATCGTTTAGCATTACCACCGACTTTGAGTCGGATTCACAACGTATTCCATGTATCTCGATTAAGGAAGTATGTTGCTGATCCAAGTCACGTTATTCAATTCGACGAGGTCAAAATAGCCGACGACCATTCGTATGAGGAGCACTGTGCGGATACTCGAAAGGAGAATTAAACAGTGAGGAACAAGACGATTCCCTTATTAAAAATTCGGTGGTCAAGACACGGAGTCGAGGAAGCTACGTGGGAGGCCGAAGATAGCATGCGAGAGAGATACCGAATCTGTTTACCCCTTAGTTTCGGGACGAAACTCCTTTTAAGGGGGCGATGTAATACCCTCGCCTTTAATATTGTATTTCATGATTTAAGTTAAGTATTGTTGCACCATATCGTGATGTGTAGCATGTACCGACAAATTATGTTAAGTTGGATTCATGGTCATTCATACTATATTAGTTGTTGGGTGATATTGCGAAAATTCCATTTATACTCGTTATAGTACTTAACGACGTTAACATGTATTCTTAACGACGCTATGAAGGCCGCCTTACGTCGTAACACCGATACGTTAACGCACGTAATGCGGAAGATTCTCCGAATCCGCCTTTCGGCGGGTGGGGTCGAGCAAGGGTAGCTGGTCGGGAGTCGATCGCGACAGCCAAGTCAACGGCCACTACGTGCGTAATAGCCGCTTGGTTACGTGCGTAACGAATCGCGTGTTTTTAGGCGGTGAGTTTGATGAAATTGGTTACGTACGTAATGATCATAAGATTACGACGTAAAGGCTATAACGCACGTTAACCACGTTCGTTAACGCACGTAATGTCCGATTCGATTATAAATGTAGATCGCCATTCATTTCCTACTCGGCCTTTTTCAATCTCCCGACTAAGGAACGATTCCCTTCCTCCAACTTCGTTTCTAAGCCTTTCTAACTTGTGTTGGAGCCTCAACACTTGATTGGTGACTTGGAGAAGCTAGAGATTGAAGTATATTCCTTGAAGTGTTGGTGTTGTTCTTCATTTTAAGGTTGGTCTTTCTTTAACTCATATCAATTCCATGTTTCTGATGATGTTAGTAGATAAATACTTCACATAATGATAGTATAGATTAGTGTAAACATGATAAGTTAATTGAATCATACTCAAATCAAGTGAAGATTAATTTTGAAGGTATTAGTATTGCTTCTTGAGGTAAATAACTTCATAATATGATTGTGTTGATAATGATATACATAAAACCTGAGGTATAGCATGATAATCGGAAGTTGATTTTAGTCTCTACACTAGGAACATGTTAGAGATGATGCCCTTAATGATTAAAAGTGGGAAATGTTAAGATTGTCTTGAACATTCTATTGATCCTTAAAGGTTGCATGAAACCATGATTTTGGCATTTAAAACCTTTGTGATGGAATTGTTGGAAAGATGATATTAACCCTTTGAAGATGATCTTTGTTAGATGGATGAAATTACTTCAAAAATCTCAAGTATCCAATGGTATAACTAGGCATTTAATAAATTCTTCAAAGTAAAACAATGAATGTTGATAGGAGGAAGTTGTAATCTCCGTACGTTCGAATTTATCGATTTCACCAAAGAGCGTTAATCACTACATTAATAGGTTAATAATGTTCTTAAGAGAGTTGTGTTGAATATGACGTTACAAATACGGTAGATGAATAGCCGAATTCCATTTCATTAATCCGTGCATGTCTAGAGGAGTAAATTAAGATAATGTTCTTAACTCATTAAAGACTTGAACTTACGTTTCATATGATAATCAAGTTTTGAATGGAATCGTCGGTAAATAATGAAGAATGTAATTAAACACAACTTATATCGTAATTAGAAGTGTCGATGATTTGAAACGATATCCTCACGATATTACATTGATGATAAACTGGACATCAAGAATTTGACATCAAGATTAGAATATGTAATGAACATGATAAACATGCGATGATTTGTAATAAGAACATTAAAATGGTCAATAGGATAATCTATTTATTCAAAGTGAATTCACGAATATTGTTCATGCGATAATACCATTATCATACGAATGTGTTGTTGAATGGATTATATTTCATTCAAGGTTGCTTGTTCACGTGACTATTGTTAGTCGAGGATACCGTTCGTTTGACCATTCAAAGAAGGATTATTCGTCTACGGAATTGAGGCAAGTTATCTTGCTTGGTTATAGTGATGGTTGAATTCTTGTGATTATTATGCGGTTCGTGTGTATGAAATGTTCGATAATCTATGATTCGTGATATGGTGATACCCTTGATCGTAATGTCATGGTGTTGGGGATGATACCCCGGAATTACCATCCTTATTACCGTTAGTTCTTTTGAGCTTTGTTGACACTTCGGTGAGTTGTTCGATTCCCTCGTAAAAGTGTAATTCGTTGAGTTTCGTTGTCATGTTGTATCGTGACATCTCTGGAGTCATATCTGCGCGCCGATTGGTTATGTGTAGGATTTTTAGCCGGGCACTTGATGATCATGCGTGGATGTTTTCCGCATATAGATCGTGCACACGAGGCGTAGTTCGTGAGGCTAATTAGGTACATCGTCCCACGTATATTCGGATTCCGTATACGGGGTGGACATGTGCACGGACACATTTCCGGATCGGGCGTCTTGTGACGTCCGTCTTGAGCCATAGTATGTGGTCGTTCGTATACTTGATTATGTTTCGACATTGGGACTGATTGTTTATACGCCTTGGGTATATTCGGTAGTCGGTGGATTTCTTTGAAATCGGTATATATATGAATTGTATAATGCCATGAGAATTATTATCATGTATAGCTGACCACGTGGTTTGGGGCGAAATACTTGTATTTCGGGCGAGGAAGGGCAAGGCACGGGAGGAGCACAATGGCGACGGAGGATTCTGATGTATGCTATTTCGGGGGCCCCGAGTCTTTTGGTTGTTCGGTTATGTTTTAAGCGTGACTTTCGTTTTTATTTTTGTGTCGGATGAATGTACTAAAACTTGTTAGGTACTACCCATCGTCATATGGTCTGTACCGTGTTTGGATCCTGTGTATGTTTGCTTGTATTTAAAAATATGAATAACTCATACTCCACACCGGGGTTTTGATAAATATCGTGGTACGGTGCCACGTTGTCGGATTTTAAGTGTATTTTGTGATATTGCCTGGTGGGTCCCAGGAGGGATCCACGGCACTGTAATGGCCACTGTTTTTGGGCTGTTACACATCTGATTTGCCAATTGTTGAACATTCGTAGCCCCAACATCTACACTATTCCCTTGACCGGTCGACTGGTCGTGTTGACTCTCGGTATTGGGATGCACTGAGTTAGATAAACTAGGGGTTGCCAACCCCACAACGAAACTGAGGGAAGCAGCCGCGCCATGTCCTTGCCAGCGTCCACGACCACTGCCTCGTCCTCGACCCCTGTCAGCAGACATTCTGAAGGAAACACAAAATTCACAAGTATAATTCGAATCGCCCGTCATCGAGGCGACCGATTCACAAGAATACCAAATTAAAAGTGGGGCAATTAGGAAAACACAAAAAACATAAAAGGACTTACTAGTACTGGTCGCACCGAGATGATGGCAATATAGTGATACTGTATTCGAACGACGGCTCAATTCGACCCAAAAAGACCGACAGGCTGGGTATCCATAAACCTAAGCTCTGATACCATATTCTGTAACACCCCTAAGTTATTCAGGTTATATTAAAGTGCCATGAGACCCTCCGTGGAACCCACAAGGCTATAAATACGTGGAACTATGAACTTCGACCCAAAAAGAGTCTAAACATAATGCAGTAGAAGGAAACAGAAATGACACCAAGGTAATAATCAATTCAACGGGAATATAATACATCTGGATTAAAACTCAAGGCAACACAGGCCAAACTTCAAGAGCATCTTAAACACTACTCGAGTGTTCATAACCATTCCGAGTACAACAATACCGAATGGTAAACTACAAAATACAAACAGAGACAAGACACAGCATCACTCTTGCCCATCATCTTCGTGCCGACCACGCACATGCCTTTCCCCTCTCCTGGATCCTAAAGTACCTGAAAGGTACTTCCCCCAAAAGGGGTTAGCCGTCGAATAGCTAGTACAAGTATATCGAATATGAACCACAATACTTCTCGACCATAAAGTAAACGTAATTCATATTTCATCAAACTCAAGACTAGTATTCTGGAATAACTAAATCTCATAACCTTTCGTTCCAATACATACGTGATTAACCATGGAACCGCACCAACGGCGACGGAACCCTCTGAGGCCCCGTCGGACCCTCCCATAGTGGTTAACCCCAAAATATGTGGAACCGCACCAATAGCAACGGAACCCTCTGAGGCCCCGTCAGACCCTTCCAAAGTGAATATATACAATCATACAATTCATATACCTCACTTTTGAAGTCGAGAACGTACAATCATAAACATATACATGCCTTTGAGACATTAAAACCTAAGTGAAAACGGTGTTCGAGCTCGAGAGGTCCAAGAACGCACTTTCGGTCCTAAACAATTCATAAGGAAATACGATAATTAATCATCAATACTCAATTCTCAAGGAAGACTCCCGAAATCCCCCTTTTACGATTCATAAATCTTCAAAGTATTCACATAGAGGTTGGAAATCATCCAAACCCTCTCCATTTCAAGTAATACACAAAATAATTCGTACAATCGTAAGGGAAACATGGGTATGGGGTAGATACATCATAAACTCAAAGATTTCAAGCTTCAAAATGGATAAACCGGATTGATCTAAGAAAAATCCACAAAAATTCCCCAAACGAGGGTTCTAAGGAATATACCTTGATTTGGAGAGATAGATTAAATGTTGTAAAATCCTTGTTATCTAACTAAAGATGATGATGGATGATGAAGAGCTGTCCCAAATCGCCTCAGATTGCCTCTCTCGCGTGTTCTCGTCGAAAGAGTAAGAAATAAGAAGAGAAATGACGCAAAACCTGGCTGACTCAGCTTATATACTGGGTTTAATTTGCATGAGCTAATTCCCAAGCATAGCGCACGCTAACGGGGTCACCCGGTAGTCCAGTAGCCTTTGACCTACGTCGATAACGTGCGCTACCCACAGCGTTGCCTGCGTTAACTGCTACCATGCAGAAATTCCGAACTCACTACCCAATTCACTAGTGTGCGCTACAAGCGATGCTAGCGCATGCTAATCAACTCCGATAGCATGCGTTAGTTCATGCCTAGCGTGAGATAACTATTCGTCCAGAGAACAGAACCCAACCTACTTCCACTGCCACACCTGAGTAATTAGCGTGTGCTACTCAACTCTGATAGCGTGCGTTAGTTCACGCCTAGCGTGCGCTAACTGCTGGTCCAGAGAGCAGAACTCGGCTACTGCCTCTGCCCAACTCGGGCCATTAGCGTACGCTACTCGCAAAGCTAGCGCGCGCTACTCAAACAGCGATAACGTGCATTAGCTCACGCCTAGCGTACGCTATCTGCTTCACTCAAAAACACCATTGTAAAGTCTGTTCAATACGAATATGTTCCGAAAGATACGAAACTTTAAAATCAACAACATCTCAATAAGCGCTTACATGAGTGACAAAAGTGAACGAACGTCAAAGCCCAAAAATTCATGGAAAGTACTATTATTACATAAGATATGTAATAGAAACCCAGCTGAAGACAGTGAAGATGCAGCATGAAGAATAACTTACGCAACAAATGAAGAATAACGTACGCTAAGCATGGAAGCTAACATACGTAATGTAGTGTACGTACCGTACGTAATGACAATTTGAAATACGAATTCAAATAAATCAATTCGTTGGATTGATTCTAGAAGGTCAAAAAGCATGCAACGGATATGAGCATATATCGTACGCTACAAGGTGGTGTTAACATATGCTAAAGCATATGATGTCATGGAGTAGGTCATCATATCAACGGCTATATGAAGTTGATATAATGTACGCTACAACACGACATAAATGTACGCTACTAAGATAACATAACGTACGCTACGAGGAAGAATAACGTATGCTACACAGGAGACAGAAGCTACTGGACTAGAACAACAAGTAGATAACGTACGCTACATGGAAGTGTTACGTATGCTAAAGGATTTACGTACGCTATACATGGAGCATAACGCACGCTATGATGAGTCAGTGTGCTAACGGCCAATTTAGGCTTTGAAGCCTAAAAATACCACTTCATATGGTATTCACAACACAACAACTTCAAGCAAAGCTTATATACTTCAGATACTATTATGTTCATTATTGTTGTTGTAATAGAGCTTAATTGATAAGAGTTCGAGTATTTTATTCATTCAACCATACACGAGAGGAAATAAAGGATTATAGATTTGATTCTGTGTTATTAGGATCGTGGATCCGGCATTATTAGAACCACAATCTAAATTCGAGTGAGGTTTGTATAGTACTAATCGAAAGCTAGATAGGTTGATTCCTTGTCCGATAGAAAAGGAAAACAGTTTAGCTTGGACCGACAAAAAGATAAGAGCATAATGGTTTATCTTGGACCCATATAAGACAAGATTGTAACAGTTTACCTCGGTCCGATAGAAGACAAGGCGGAAAGGTTTATCTTAAGCCTATAGAAAAAGATACAAAGAGAGTACGTAGGCATAATTGGCCGAACGTCTATAAATCCTGTGTCGTTTATCTTCCGCACTTTAAATATGCTTCCACAATCGCAAAAGAGTTTGAAAACTCTACATCACACTATTCAAGTGGCGGTACCAAAACCCAACAATTGGTATTGGAGCGGGTATCTCTTATAGTCGGCTTAACATCCGAGGAGACAAAGATCCAATGGCGCTCCATTTTGCACCGGTCGAAGGCCTCGCCTGAAACTGACCTCCATTTTTTGATGGATCAAATTTTATGACATGGAAGAAGAAGATGTAAATATTTATCCGATCTTATGATATCGAGCTTTGGAAAATTATTTGCCTAGGTCCGAAAATTCCTACTATACCGGACGGCTCTCTCAAAAGCTTCGAAGATTATAGTGATGATAATTGGAAAAATGATGACAACAATTGTAAATCAACGGAATTGCTTTATTGTGCTTTAAATCTGGAAGAACACAACTGGGTTTCCTCGTGTTATAGTGCCAAAGAAATTTGAAAAATGCTAGAGGTTACACATGAAGGAACGAACCAAGTCAAGGAGACAAAGATCAATATGCTTCTCCACGACTACGAGCTATTTATGATGAAGTATGACGAGTCCATAACAAACAAGCTCAACTGATTTTCGGTCATCACTAATGGACTAGCTTGTTTTGGGAAACCATTAACAAGTAGTGAAAAAGTAAAGAAAATATTACGATCACTACCTTGTGAATGGGACAGAATGGTTACGGCTATAATGGAGTCTAAATATCTCAACACTCTCGATTTTAGCACCCTCGTTGGTTTGCTAATAAACTATGAGATAGTTTTAAAATCTCAAAATGCCAATCCGAAACCGAAGGGAAGATCTATAGCTTTAAAAGGTAAAAAATGTCAAGAACATAAGAAATCATCCCAGTAGATAATAATGATGAAGAATCAACATATTATGCCAAAAACATCAATAAGTAACAAAACTTATTAAACCGGCGAAGAAGAGACATCAACACGAACGAGTCAAAGAAATTTGACAATGTAATATCCGAAAATTCTACTACTGTTGTTTAATATTATTTTATCCGAGTTATGTTGTACATTGTGGAATCTGTACAGTATGGATAAAATAAAGGACTGAGATGTCAGTATTGGTATAATTGTCGTATTTGGTCGACAATTGTATTTGAGGATATAATGTGTTGAGTAATTTATTCAGTATGCCGTATGTTCATTTTTGGTATGTCGAGACGTTGGACAGAAATTGCGGGAAATGGCTAAGTGTAGCATTATTAGCTCACGCTAATATGCATTCCTAGCGCACGTTATTGTGCAGGTTTAGCGCACGCTAATGGTAAAAGATAGCGCACGCTAGTTCAGAACAGATCAGAGGGAATCTACGTTTGGACCCGGTCACTTTCGGCGCATGTGACGACGAAGTCAACTGATGTTGTCATAAAGCATTAGCGCACGCTAATGCCTATTATTAGCGCACGCTAATATCAGATCGGTCAATAGGGAATCTTGGTTTTATTGGTTGGTTTCGGCATGTGGGGTCACGAGCATATTCGGGGTAGGTTCAGACTGTAGCAAGTCAACTTAGGATAGCGCACGCTAAGGGCAAAGAACTTGCGTACGCTAGACAGTGTAAGTTATGTACGCTAATGCATGGGCATTACGTACGCAAGCACATGTACGAAGCCAGACAATGGCCTCTGGACCGCGATAGCGCATGCTAACAAAGTCAATTAGCGCACGCTAAGGCTGTGGCGCACGCTAAACATGAGATGTTAGCGCACGCTAGTAATGTATTCAATATAAGGGGACAGATGGGTTTTGAGATGCAATTTAGTCCATTTTCTCCTTCAGTTGATAGAGAGAGTTTTGGGAGGTTCTTGAGGTTCCCAAACACGGTGAGATGATGATCTTTAACAAGATTAAGATGGAGAGCATGGATTCAAGCCTTGTTCTTCAAGTTATTCATGATTCTTGGAATGGAGTCAAATGTTCTTATTCTTGGTTCATCCAATCCAGGTAATTTTCGTATCCTTTGATGGTGGTTCGTTTTTCTTGGATGATTACATGTGAGGAGCATGTTGGATAATCAAATGATGATGTTATATGAGATTCAATGGAATTTGATAAGAGTTTCGGATGTTAGTTAAGATTCTTCATACTATAAGGATGTTGATTTATTTAACCCGGTCTAAGATGGATTTCTGAATCATGGTAATTGTATTGGTCGATTTAAATGAGATGAATCATGATACTAGGTTGAATTCCATATTGAGTATGTTCTGATCCTTGCTATCGAGTTGGTTTGATTGTTGATGTTGTTATTGATATATGGACATTGATATGATCCTTGTGATAGTTATGGTGTCGTTTATCTTCAAGAGATATGGAGATTTATGTCTCCTTTCATTTCGGATTTTGAGGTTAAGATGATATAAGGATATATAATGGTTTTGTTTATAAATATGGATAAGATGATCAAAACCAACATTATGTTGATTTTAGTTCGTATGTTCTTGATAAAATATGGATCATGATGATGAGATTGAATTTGGAAAAGCTATTGTTAATCTTGGAGTATGATTTCCTTTCCATTCGGATTCATAGTCGCAAGGTGTTAGTCGAGGCTGGGAATGCATGCCACTGTACAGCAAAAGCGCACGCTAAGCTTACTGGCTAGCGCACGCTAACGGGAGAGCAATTTAGCGCAGCTACGTTATGCATTTAACGTGCGCTAAGTAGGCAGACAGTGCAGTATTTTTTGTGTTGTGATTATGAATTCATGATGGTTTGATTTGGTTTGTTCTGACTGCGTTTATTGGAAGTTTTGTTGAACCATTGAGTTTGATTGGATAGTTTTGTTGGTTGTTGATTGTTATCGGATATGTGTTATTTGATTACTTCGATAGGTTGAGATTATTGATCGGTGATTATAATCGGATGTTGCGGTCATGTTCGAGTATGTCCGTTGTGTTGCTTTTGATCGGGGCTGAGGAGCTCGTAGACAAAGGCAATGTGTTCGGTAGCAGCTTCGTGGTATCGGTATCGAGGTAAGTTATTACTTGCTCAGTTATAATTTTTAATGAATGGTTTCAGTTTCATTTCGTTTATAATGCATATATCAATGATTATTACTGCAAATTCTAGAGATTTGGATTATGTGTTGTCTTTTCGATTCTGGGAGTTAAATCATAAGGTTTATGATTCATTTCGGTTATTGGAATTTTGGGTATCGATGATACATTATGGTAAAGACGAGAATATGAGTATCTATAGTCCATGGAACGTTTGGATCGCCGAGCATTGTGGATAATCATCGGTGATGGTTTGATATCGAGATTTCTCCCGAAGGACTCGGGGCAAGTATCTTTTATCGATTCAGTTAGTGTTAGTGATTTGATCATGCATATTGTCATTCATGTTGTCGAACATGAGGTCGTCTTAGTTGATTTGTCTTATTGTCGTTCATGCTGCGTTGTTCATGTTGATGAACATATTGTTTTGCATATGTGTATGCATATTGTTGGATCGCGCGATCTATGCTGAGGGCGCTGGATCGGATGTCCACCTCGTGTTGGTCCGACGGGATCATCTTGGGATCTATGCTGAGGGCGCTAGATCATTGGACGGGGTTTTCCACCTCGAGTTGGTCCGACGGGATCATCTTGGGATCTATGCTGAGGGCGCTGGATCATTGGAATACCCACGTTGTGTTGATGGAATCATGTGGATTCCTATCATTGATTTTATCATCTGTTGTTTCGCATATGTATATTATTGGTTATCCACCTCGTGTTGATCTAGTAGGATCATCTTGGGACCTATGCTGACGGCGCTGGGTCATGGGATTTCCATTGAGTATACACTGTTGACATTGTTCCGAGCATATTGACGTGGTCATATGAGTATGCATTTGTAGGTCTTGTGTTAGGACCGTGTTCGTATTGCATTGATCTGATCTCGGATGAGACTGATATGATTGTCGTGGCACTTCATATCTCGAGGTATGTTCCGTATTTTCATTTGGTAATTGTCGTTTGATGGACAACCGGTTATCATCTTGGGATTTAATGATACTATCCGATGGATCGTATTGGTCAGAACTGGTATATTTACGTATCGTGAGTTGGCGATGATAGTTTGAGAATATTGAGTATTGCTTGAGGTATAATATAGATATTATGTTCGAGTTTAATGGTTAATCGAGTACGAGATTTGATGAGAATTATTTGAGTAAGTAAAGTTACTACGATAAGATTACATTGGTCGTATTCTTATTTTGTATTCTCATTGGTATGTAATTATTAATGTGATGTGACGGTTATCATTGTTGGATATTATGGATGACCCCGTCGTGGGATTTCTTTTTAGGTTCTTGGAGAATCAAGCTTGTAGCGGTCGTGAAGAGATGAGCTTCTCGGAGGATACTGGCTAGGACATGTTTTGTGCATTGAGTTTCTTGATTGGTTCTTGTATCCCGCTGCTAGAGTATCTTTATGGTTGGTCTTTTTCCGCTGCGTGAGTATTTTGAAACGCTCTTTTGGTATCTGGTAACTGAGATTACTTTGGAAATCATCTTCTAAACTTTTGAGTTTCGGCCGTTTGGCCTTGTGATTTCAAATGAGTTTTTACGACGGTTTTTGATAAATGGATTTTATAAGTCTTGGTGAATTTTTAAAGATAGTACCGTCGTTGGCCTCTTGGGCATTTGTAAATGTTTGCGAAAAATTCTTTTAGCCTTGTGGGTTCCATCTTGAGGCCCACGGCACTGTAATATTTCCCGTTAAATCTGGGGGTGTTACAGAATATGGTATCGGAGCTTAGGTTGAGAAAACCTAGGCATTTGGGTCGAGTTGGGTCATGTTTTGGTCGCGTCATTCGAGTTGTCGATTGACTAATACTAGAGTCGTGAGTTTTTGTTGTTCACTCGGGCTTATGGGTTAAGTGATTTACCAGTGTGGTACTGGGATTGTTGTAACTTTTCCAAATGGTATTAACGTTTTTCTTCATATAGAGGTGTGTTGTGTTCACAAGTTGAACTGATTTTGCAAAACGTGTGTTTTGAAAATATCTATGTCGAGTATTTTATTGAGTCGAGACATGAGCCAGTATCACGGGGAATCGTCGGCTTCACGATCTGTAAGTATTTGGAATTTTGGATTTCATTGAGATTTATTGCTGTTCTAAGTTGACATGCATTGAGATTCAGCAGGATATTATACGTTACAGTATGAGGTGACGGAATTGAAACAGGATTGGTGATTTGAGAAACTATGATGTTGGAAATCAATATGTCGGTTAAGTTTTGGAACGAAATTGTGTATTCGGGAGAAAGAATGTGGATTGTTGAGAAGAACATGTAGTCATGTTAGTTCATTTTGTGATATATGAACTACTTTTGAGCATTTGAAAATATACTTTTCAAAATGAATGTTTCACGGATGTTTTATTGGAAATGATTTTGGGCCGAGACCCAATTGATTTTGAAATGGTTTTGTAACTCAGGACTTGGAGTTCGAAAAGAGTTTTCTACTTTTTGGAATACAGAACGATATATGGGCTTAGACCCTGATGTTTCAAAAAGCTTTTCTGTTTTCTAAAACTCCCGAGATTGTAAAACACTTTACCAATCATCTTTGTTTCTGTCATTTGAGGTTTTTAGCTTACATATTCAAATAAAACTTCTCGGATAGTCTTTCGCTGTATTTGATTTGCCGATTATTCAATGTTTTGTCATATCATATTTGAGGTGATCCAGGATAGATTAAGGATTGACGTTACGAGTCATGTATAGAAGAGGAGGTTTTATCCGAGTTTATATATTGAGATTTTGGAACTCTGTTGGGTGATTTTTTGATGAAATATCAGTGAATATTGGTGACGAACCGAATTGATATACATGAGTATGCATGTGGTGAATCATTTGCATAGTTTTCATTTTAAAAACTTCGAAATCGTGCGGATTTGAAGGAAACTGTTATCGAATACTTGGCACCAGTGAGCCGATTTAATTTTTCAAAATTTGATTTCGTGGTCTTACGAAAATTTATGTTTTGAGTTTTGAAATTTTTAAAGAACTTTTGAAAATTTGTCTTCTTGATAATATTACATGATTTCAAACCGGTATTGAAAATGGGACTAATATCCTTACGTATTTTGTGCATAATGCATATCGTGGTGAAGTTCTGAGTGAGACTCACAAACTGGATAATATATTAATGTGGAACGATGAATAGGGATCCGAACTTTGGTATGGTCGTTTGGTTATGCAAGGATGATCGATTGATTTATCAGATAAGAGAAATATGCTGCGTGTTGTAAATTCATGCACAGGATGTAATTTTGGAACTTTGGATTTTGCGAAATTGGGGCATATATGCTATGTAATTCCATTGGTATGGTAGTAGCGCGATTTTTACCATAGTGATTTTGGAATGATTTCTTTTGTAGATTTGGGGATGGTGACCCCTTGTTGGTTGTTTTAGATGCTGAGCGGTCGTTTCCACTCCAGGTATGATTGGTTATTTTCGTCGGCTTGATTGGGGTGTTTGTATGCCGAGGGGTATGTTCACCAACCGGATGTGTTTTGTTGAGATCCACTGTATGTGATTTGTTTAGCGTTTCGAGAATTTTGCTCTTTCATATATTTGTCTCTGTGGTTCTGTGTTTATCGTGTTGGAATTTACCGTGTGAAGGTATTCCCAATTATTGTTGCTCCTTCGTTGGTCATATTGGAGTTTATCATGTTGATGATATTCTCAGTTGTGTTTTGACCATTGGATTAATCGTATTGGAGATATCTTATCGATGATCTTCTTGGTTAGTTAGTTGGTTGATCATTGTTAATGATCGTATAATCGTTCGAATTCTGTGTCGATGTTTCAGGATTGATTGTCATTGTTTTGGACAGTTGTTTCACAGATATATCAGATATTATTCGTTTTATCGGAATTGGAACTTGATCATGTGATCAGGCAAACAGGATTTGTCACGGATAGATTATTTCATCTGACGATGATATATTTTTTAGACTCATGGAATTGTGATTGCTAGTATCTCAGGAGATCGTCGACTTTGTGCATTGGTAAGTATGCTGTTGTGGTTATTTTATAGTGATGATGATTGATCGTTGTCGTGATGATTTTGGAATATTTTGGTTGAACAGTTTGTTTGTTTTCTATGACGGATTGCAAGTTTCGAGGACGAAACTTATTTTAAGTGGTGTAGTATGTAATATCCAAAATTTCTACTACTGTTGTTTAATATTATTTTATCCGAGTTATGTTGTACAGCATGGAATCTGTACAGTATGGATAAAATAATAAAGGACTGAGATGTCAGTATTGGTATAATTGTCATATTTGGTCGACAATTGTATTTGAGGATATAATGTGTTGAGTAATGTATTCAGTATGCCGTATGTTCGTTTTTGGTATGTCGAGACGTTGGACAGAAATTGCGGGAAATGGCTAAGTGTAGCATTATTAGCGCACGCTAATATGCATTCCTAGCGCACGTTATTGTGCAGGTTTAGCGCACGCTAATGGTAAAAGATAGCGCACGCTAGTTCAGAACAGATCAGAGGGAATCTACGTGTGGACCCGGTCACTTTCGGCGCATGTGCCGACGAAGTCAACTGATGTTGTCATAAAGCATTAGCGCACGCTAATGCCTGTTATTAGCGCACGCTAATATCAGATCGGTCAATAGGGAATCTTGGCTTTATTGGTTGGTTTCGGCATGTGGGGTCACGAGCATATTCGGGGTAGGTTCAGACTATAGCAAGTCAACTTCGGATAGCGCACGCTAAGGGCAAAGAACTTGCGTACGCTAGACAGTGTAAGTTACGTACGCTAATGCATGGGCATTACGTACGCAAGCACATGTATGAAGCCAGACAATGGCCTCTGGACCGCGATAGCGCACGCTAACAAAGTCAGTTAGCGCACGCTAAGGCTGTTGCGCACGCTAAACATGAGATGTTAGCGCACGCTAGTAATGTATTCTATATAAGGGGACATACGGGTTTTGAGATGCATTTTAGTCCATTTTCTCCTTCAGTCGATAGAGAGAGTTTTGGGAGGTTCTTGAGGTTCCCAAACACGGTGAGATGATGATCTTTAACAAGATTAAGATGGAGAGCATGGATTCAAGCCTTGTTCTTCAAGTTATTCATGATTCTTGGAATGGAGTCAAATGTTCTTATTCTTGGTTCATCCAATGTAGGTAATTTTCGTATCCTTTGATGGTGGTTCGTTTTTCTTAGATGATTACATGTGAGGAGAATGTTGGATAATCAGATGATGATGTTATATGAGATTCAATGGAATTTGATAAGAGTTTCGGATGTTAGTTAAGATTCATCATACTATAAGGATATTGATTCATTTAACCTGATCTAAGATGGATTTCTGAATCATGGTAATTGTATTGGTCGATTTAAATGAGACGAATCATGATTCTAGGTTGAATTCCAGATTGAGTATGTTATGATCCTTGCTATGGAGTTGGTTTGATTATTGATGTTGTTATTGATATATGGACATTGATATGATCCTTGTGATAGTTATGGTGTCGTTTATCTTCAAGAGATATGGAGATTTATGTCTCCCTTCATTTTGGATTTTGATGTTAAGATGATATAAGGATATATAATGGTTTTGATTATAAATATGGATAAGATGATCAAAACCAACATTATGTTGATTTTAGTTCGTATGTTCTTGATAAAATATGGATCATGATGATGAGATTGAATTTGGAAAAGCTATTGTTAATCTTGGAGTATGATTTCCTTTCCATTCGGATTCATAGTCGCAAGGTGTTAGTCGAGGCTGGGAATGCATGCCGCTGTACAGCATTAGCGCACGCTAAGCTTACTGGATAGCGCACGCTACGTTATGCATTTAACGTGCGCTAAGTAGGCAGACAGTGCAGTATTTTTTGTGTTGTGATTATGAATTCGTGATGGTTTGATTTGGTTTGTTCTGACTGCGTTTATTGGAAGTTTTGTTGAACCGTTGAGTTCGATTGGTTAGTTTTGTTGGTTGTTGATTGTTATCGGATATGTGTTATTTGATTACTTCGATAGGTTGAGATTATTGATCGGTGATTATAACCGACGTTGCGGTCGTGTTCGAGTATCTCCGTTGTGTTGCTTTTGATCGGGGCTGAGGAGCTCGTAGACAAAGGCAATGTGTTCGGTAGCAGCTTCGTGGTATCGGTATCGAGGCAAGTTATTACTTGCTCAGTTATAATGTTTAATGAATGGTTTCAGTTTCATTTCGTTTATAATGCATATAGCAATGATTATTACTGCAAATTTTGGAGATTTGGATTATGTGTTGTCTTTCCGATTCTGGGACTTAAATCATAAGGTTTATGATTCATTTCGGTTATTGGAATTTTGGGTATCGATGATACATTATGGTCAAGACGAGAATATGAGTATCTGTAGTCCATGGTACATTTGGATCGTCGAGCATTGCGGATAATCGTCGGTGATGGTTTGATATCGAGATTTCTCCCGAAGGACTCGGGGCAAGTATCTTATATCGATTCAGTTAGTGTTAGTGATTTGATCATGCATATTGGCATTCATGTTGTCGAACATGAGGTCGTATTAGTTGATTTGTCTTATTGTCGTTCATGTTGCGTTGTTCATGTTGATGAACATATTGTTTTGCATATGTGTATGCATATTGTGTTGTTTATATTGTTTTGATCTGATGGGATCACGCGATCTATGATGAGGGCGCTGGATCGGATGTCCACCTCGTGTTGGTCCGACGGGATCATCCTAGGATCTATGCTGAGGGCGCTGGATCATTGGACGGGTTTCTCCACCTCGTGTTGGTCCGACGGGATCATCTTGGGATCTATGCTGAGGGCGTTGGATCATTGGAATACCCACGTTATGTTGATGGAATCATTTGGATGCTTATCATTGATTTTATCATGTGTTGTTTCGCATATGTATATTATTGGTTATCCACCTCGTGTTGATCTAGTAGGATCATCTTGGGACCTATGCTGAGGGCGCCGGGTCATGGGATTTCCATTGAGTATACACTGTTGATATTGTTCCGAGCATATTGACGTGGTCATATGAGTATGCATTTGTAGGTCTTGTGTTAGGACCATGTTCGTATTGCATTGATCTGATCTCGGATGAGACTGATATGATTGTCGTGGCACTTCATATCTCGAGGTATGTTCCGTATTTTCATTTGGTAATTGTCTTTTGATGGACAACCGGTTATCGTCTTGGGATTTAATGATACTATCCGATGGATCGTATTGGTCAGAACTGGTATATTTCCGTATCGTGAGTTGGCGATGATAGTTTGAGAATCTTGAGTATTGCTAGAGGTATAATATAGATATTATGTTCGAGTTTAATGGTTAACTGAGTACGAGATTTGATGAGAATTATTTGAGTAAGTAATGTTACTACGATAAGATTACATTGGTCGTATTCTTATTTTGTATTCTCATTAGTATGTAATTATTAATGTGATGTGATTGTTATCATTGTTGGATATTATGGCTGACCCCGTCGTGGGATTTCTTTTTAGGTTCTTAGAGTATCAAGCTTGTAGCGGTGGTGAAGAGATGAGCTTCCCGGAGGATACTGGCTAGGACATGTTTTGTGCATTGAGTTTCTTGATTGTTTCTTGTATCCCGCTGCTAGAGTATCTTTATGGTTGGTCTTTTTCCGCTGCGTGAGTATTTTGAAACAATCTTTTGGTATCTGGTAACTGAGGTTTCTTTGGAAATCATCTTCTAAACTTTTGAGTTTCGGCCGTTTGGCCTTGTGATTTCAAATGAGTTTTTACGACGGTTTTTGATAAATGGATTTTATAAGTCTTGGTAAATTTTTAAAGATAGTACCGTCGTTGGCCTCTTGGGCATTTGTAAATGTTTGCGAAAAATTCTTTTAGCCTTGTGGGTTCCATCTCGGGGCCCACGGCGCTGTAATATTTCCGGTTAAATCTGGGGGTGTTACAGACAATAGTTGTCGAAACTGTGGAAAACCAAGCCACTTTACTAAAAATTGTCGAGGCTCGACGTCCAAAATGGAAGTGCTTATAGCCATATGGAGCGACGAAGATGAGAAGAAGATTATATTCAAAACAATCTCGCACTCATGGCAAGAAGCTCATACGACGATTGTGACGTCGAAAGCCAAGTAAGTACCTCCTCTCGCGATGAACTTTTTGAAGCTTTCGAACAATTGCATACAGAATTTCAAAATTCATTGAAAGATAACAAATCCCTTAGATTTAAAAATAAGTTTTTGGAAGATGAAATCTCCAAATTAAAAGAAATAGGGAAACTTATTGAAACCGATCATTCTCGATGCCTTGAAACAGAATAAATTAAAGAATGATTTATTAAAAGTTCAAAACGAACTTAAATATTTAATGGACAAATTTTCTTGCGGTAATGACAAATTTGAAAAATTATTGTTAATTCAAAAATTTTTGTTAAATAAACAAGATTTAAGATTCAAACCGAATGATAAAAATGAATCCTTAAATTTAAAAATACCCCAATGTGGTAAATGTTTAAAAATCGGGCATCATATCTGGAACTTTAAAAGCCCAAGACAAACGATAAAAATTAAGAAAATATGGATTCCAAAAGGAACCATAATACCGAGTATCGTCTATTTACCTAATGAAAAACGACCAAGAGTCGGTTGGATCCACAAAATTCAAAATTAATATTTCATCAATTAGTATTTTTATTAATTAGTATTAACTCAGGGGGAGTTATCGTTTTAAAAAAAGGGAGATCTAATTTTCAGGGAGAATTTTACTCATATTTCCTCATAATTTTATTATAAAAAGGGGGAGAAGAATTTTTTTCGATTTTATGATTTTATATGCGCTTTCTGCTAATGACTTAAAGGGGGAGAAGATTGAAGGAGAGGAATGTCGAGAAAAATAAAGAAAAAATATAATGACGTGAAGAAGTTGAAAAGAAGAGAAGGAATGATGGGAGAAGAAAACTAACAAAATGGACAAAGCCGAAAACTTTGGTCTCTATATTTTTATATTTTTGCAGGTATAAATCCCATCGAAGGATTGTTGTTTTGTGATCATCAAAAAGAGGGAGATTGTTGGAATATTCTATTAAACACAATGATTTTGATGATGAGTTTTCGAATAAAGACAAACAACAATGAATCAATGTAAAACAACATTGACTCAAGAAGAAGTCGAAGACGACGAGCCGGACAGAAATACATTGAATTGAAGAGAAATCACACATAACGTACGCTATGCAACATAGCTAATGTACGTAATAGAAACCCAGCTGAAGACAGTGAAGATGCAGCATGAAGAATAACTTACGCAACACATGAAGAATAACATACGCTAAGCATGGAAGCTAACGTACGTACTGCAGTGTACTTAATGTATGTAATCACAAGTTGAAATGCGAATTCAAATAAATCAATCCGTTGGATTGATTCTAGAATATTAAAAAGCATGCAACGGATATGAGCATATAATGTATGCTACAAGGTGGTGTTAACGTACGCTAAAGCATGTGACGTCATGGAGTAGGTCATCATATCAACGGCTATATGAGGTTCATATAACGTATGCTACAAGATGACATTAATGTACGCTATAAGGATAACATAACGTATGCTATGAGGAAGAATAACGTACGCTACACAGAAGACAAAAGCTACTGGACTGGAACCAAAAGCAGATAACGTACGCTACATGAAAGTGTTGCGTACGCTAAAGGCTTTTACGTATGCTATGCATGAAGCATAATGAACGCTATGAGGAGTCAGTGTGCTAACGGCTAGTTTAGGCTTTGAGGCCTATTAATACCACTTCATATGGTATTCACAACACAGCAACTTCAAGCAAAGCTTATATACTTCAGATACTATTATCTTCATTATTGTTGTTGTAATCGATCTTAATTGATAAGAGTTCGAGTGTTTTATTCACTCAGCCATACACGAGAGGAAAGAAAAGATTATATATTTGATTTAGTGTTATTAGGGTCATGGATCCAGCATTATTAGAATCAGAATCTAAATCCGAGTGAGGTTTGTCTAATACAAATCAAAAGCTAGATAGGTTGATTCCTTGTCCGATAGAAAAGGAAAACGGTTTAGCTTGGACTGACAAAAAGACAAGAGCATAACGGTTTAGCTTGGACCGATAGAAGACAAGATTGTAACGGTTTACTTCAGACCGATATAACACAAGGCGAAAAGATTTATCTTAACCCTACAGAAAAAGATACGAAGAGATGACGTAGGCATAATTGGCCGAACCTCTGTAAATATTATGTCGGTTATCTTCCGCACTTTAAGTATGCTTCTGCAATCACAAAAGAGTTTGAAAACTATATATCGCACTAATCAAGTGGCGGTTCCAAAACCCAAAACCTCCTATATTGTAGTCATTGATCTCCAAATTTTGATAATCTTCACCATGACATACCCAAACACGATAATCCGGTGCAAATTCGCCTTGATATAAATATTGCATGATTGTATTATGATCATGTTCACGCTAACTCTTGCACTTTTGCACAAACATAATATCTTACTGCCAATTACTATACGAGTGAATCCAAAATCCAGAAATATATTCACACCACCAGTAAAATCTCTAGTAATCATACTGTCTGGACCACGAAATTTTTCGCACATCCAGTCTCTAAAAGTTGACATTTTTTATGAGTGCATACAAAATAAATAACTACAAAATATAAAAATATTTTCATTGCATTCCAAACTAATGAATTATCAACTAAAATATAATTAATATTTTCGTATTTAATATAATATTTATAATTAATTTAGAACTACAACTAAATTATCGACTAAAAAGTTTATTTCGTATTATCAACATGAAAATAAGTATAATCAGTATTGCATAAATTTGAACTATTTAATCCATAATCGTACCTTATAATAATAATATAATAATTTATTTGGAATTATAAATAGAAAATTAATCAACTTTCATCAAGCTAAATTTTAAGCTGATATAAAACTACCACCAAATTATCAATTAAAAAGATAATTCTACTTCGTATGAACAACAAGAATATAAGTATAATCAATATTGCATACAAAATTAATATATTCAAGTGCATATTTAATTTTAGCTGTTTGTACATACCTTATAATATCGACGAATATTGCTTCAAAATGCTCAATATATCCTTGAATATATTTAGAAAAAAATTCAGAAAAAGAAATATAGTGCTCCATAAAAAATAAGAGAGTTTTTAGATAACTCTCTGTGAATCTACTGAGGTATCAGTTTTATAATATACATACTTAAATATTGAGGCCAAAGAAAGTTGAGTATGATTACATATGCAGTAGATGGCCCACACGGGATATGGTAGTTGATAAGTTTTAGCTTCACATATTTCAAGTCAAAAAGTTGCTGGGAAAAAGATAAAGGCTAAAGGCGTCACAAAATTGTCGCCAATATGAAAATCTTCAAAAAAATTGGCAGAAGTTTGAAAATTTTCGCGTAAATGATGGGAAAAATTGAATTTACTGAAACGCATTAGCTTCACATATGTGAAGCTATTTACTTGCAAAATATATTATAAATACAAAATCACTGTGAACCTTCATCTATTCCAATTCTCATTTTGTATCACTCTTTTCAACGTTCATCTTCTCAATCCTAAAGGAAACTTCTAAATTATTTTTTATTTTATTAATAAGTTTACTTACATTATTTTTTGTTTATACTAACTTATTAATTAATATTTTTTTTTGTTTTTCTTTATTTTGCAAGATTTTTATTTATTTAAACATAAGTGAATAAAATTATCTCAATATTGTTTGGATATAACATAATAAGATTTATATCCTTCTAAACAAAATTGGATATTTATTTTCTAATTAAAATAAATATCTTTTAAGTATAGTGTAGTTTATTTTTTTAATAAGAACTATAAGAGTAGTTTTTGACATTTATTTTTTAATCAACATAAAATTTATATTAAGAATATGTTTCTGATTAAACTAATATATGTATATATACATGAAATTAGCCAAAATATAATCTTTGTGGCTAATTTCATTTTCTTTAAAAACGAAATTACTATCGAATCTCATGATTTTATTTTAAAACTTTGTGTTGCAAAATTGACGCAAGAAATATATAACAGTTTATTAACTTCTTTAGCTTCATCTTGTTCACGCGGATAAATTTATCGATTTACAAATCTGACCCTTTTTGGCGACACATATGTGACTCCAAAGGTTAACAATTAAAAATGCTGGCCTTTTTTGGTGATACCAAAGTGACGCTAAAGCTATATATAGTATTATATGTATTCGGCTTTAGCTTTACATATGTTAAGTTAAAGTAATTATTTTATTTGCTCAGGACTTTTATTTAACTTCACATAATTGAAACTAATATTACTTTCTTAGCTTCACCTATTGGCTTCACATATGTGAAGTTAAAGTACATGTGAAATCAATAGTGTAGCGACCACTTTTCTAAAATATGATTCTTCAAATTTTAAGAAGAATAAATAAAAATACTGAAGCGGAAATACATCTCAAAAGACAAACTCAATAATTGCAAGTAATCTTCTCGAGTCATTGTTAAAACAAAACATACCTTGACGTAAAAATAAAACAAATTGAACACTTGTTCATAAACATAGTTTGAGGGAAATAACATTAAATAAATAAACATCTATGTAACACCCCCAGATTTAACCGGAAATATTACAGCGCCGTGGGCCCCGAGATGGAACCCACAAGGCTAAAAAGAAATTTTCACAAACATTTACAAATGCCCAAGAGGCCAACGACGGTACTAACTTTAAAAACTCACAAAGACTTATAAAATCCATTTATCAAAAACCGTCGTAAAACTCATTTGAAATCGCAAGGCCAAGCATAGATACTCAAAAGTTTAGAAAAGCGATTTCCAAAGTAACCTCGATTACGGATACCAAAAGAGCGTCTCAAAATACTCACGCGGCGGAAAAGACCAACCAAAAGCGATACTCTAGCGTGAAAACAAGAACCAATCAAGAAACTCAATGTACAGAACATGTCCTAGCCGGTATCCTCAGGAAGCTCATCTCTTCACGACCGCTACAAGCTCGATACTCGAGAACCTAAAAGAAATCCCACGACGGGTCACCATAATATCCAACAATGATAAGCTGTCACATCACATTAATAATAACATACCAATGAGAATACAACATAAGAATACGACCAATGTAATCTTACCGCCATAACTTTGCTTACTCAAGTGATTCTCATCGAGTAGCCATTATCACATTTCACATCATGTACTCGATTTACCAATAAACTCGAACATAATATAAGTATCTTGTACCTCAAACAATACTCAAGGTTCTCAAAGCTCATAACCAACTCACGATACGGAAATATACCATTTCGACCAATACGATCCATCGAATAACATCATCAAATCCCAAGAGGATAACCGATCGTCCATCAAGACAAATACCAAAGGAAAATACGGAACATACCTCGAGATATGAAGTGCCACGACAATCATACCGATCTAATCCGAGATCGGATCAATGCAATACGGACAAGGTCCTAACACAAGACCTACAAATGCATACTCATATGACCACGTCAATATGATCACAACAATAACAATCATGTATACTCAATGGAAATCCGACGATCCAGGCCCTCGGATAGATCCCTTTGTTGATCCTATCGGACCAACATAAGGTGGATAACTAACAATACACATGTGAACAACAACACATGATAAAATCAATGATGCGAATTCACCAGATTCCATCAACACAATACTGGTAATCCAACGATCCAGCGCCCTCAGCATAGATCCCCATGATGATCCCGTCGAACCAACGCATGGTGGAAAACCTGTCCAACGATCCAGCGCCCTCAGCATAGATCCCCATGATGATCCCGTCGAACCAACGCATGGTGGACATTCGATCCAGCGCCCTCAGCATAGATCCTCATAATCCCATCGGATTAGTTACACAACAAAAACAACACAATATGCATACACATATGCAAATCAACACGTTCATCCACATGAACAACATAACATGCACGACAACATGACAATATTCTAGGACTACTTCATGTTCAACAACATGAAAGAAAATGTACGAGACCAAAATAAATAACACTAAACCATAATCAATATGGAATACTTGCCCCGAGTCCTTCGGGAGCAACCTCGATGTCCAATCATCACCGATGATTATCCTCAATGCTCGGCGATCCAAACGTACAATGAACTATAGATACTCATATCTTCGTCTTTATTATAATGTAACCTCGATACTCGAAGTTACCAATAACTGAGATAAAGCATATACATTATGATTTACCTCCCAGAATCGAAAGAACGATATGCGATCCGAATATCCGAGTTCACAATAATAATCATCGCTATATGCATTATAAACGAAATGAAATCGAAACCATTCATTGAATATTATAAGCGAGCAAGTAATAACTTGCCTCGATACCGATACCACGAAGGCATTGCCGAACACATTGCCTTTGTCTACGAGCTCCTCGGCCCGATCAAAAGCAATACAATGGACATACTCGAACACGACCGCAATATCCGGTTATAATCACCGATCAGCAATCTCAACCTATCGAAGAAATCAAATAACACATATCCGATAACAATCAACAAGCGACAATACTAACCAATCGAACTCAACGGTTCAACACAACCTCGAATAAACACGGTCGAGAACCAACCAAGTCAAACCATCACGAATTCCTAATCAAAACACAAAATACCGCATTTACGCCTACTTAGCGCACGTTAATCACCTAACGTAGCGTGCGCTAAGTTGCTCCGTTAGCGTCGCTAGCGGTAAGCTTAGCGTGCGCTAATCTTTGTCTGATGGCATGCATTCCAAGCATCGACTAGCATCTTGCAACTACGAATCCGAATGAAGGGAGACATAAATCTCCATATCTCTTGAAGATAAACGACACCATAACTATCACAAGGATAATATCAATGTCCATATATCAATAATAACATCAACAATCAAACCGACTCGATAACAAGGATCATATCATATTCAATCGAATTCAACCTCGTATCATGATTTAACTCCTCTAAATCGATCAATATAATTAACAAGATTAAATCCATCTTAGATCGGGTTAAAGCGAATCACCATCCTTATAGTAAGAAGAATCTTAACTAACATCCGAAACTCTTATCAAAATTCCATTGAATCTCATATAACATCATCATATGATTATCCAACATGCTCCTTACATGAAATCATCCAAGAAAAAGCGAACCATCATCAAGAGGATACGAAAATTACGGATTGGATGAACCAAGAATAAGAACACTAGACTCCATTCCAAGAATCATGAATAACTTGAAGAACGAGGCTTGAATCCATGCTCTCCATCTTAATCTTGTTAAAGATCATCATCTCTCGGTGTTTGGGACCTCAAACCTCTCTCTAAAAACTCTCTCTCTCGGTTACAAGGAAGGAATGGACGAAATGCTTCATAACACCCTTCTGTCCCTTTTTATAATATTCATTATTAGCGTGCGCTAACATCTCATGTTTAGCGTGCGCTACCATATAGCGTGCGCTAAATGACTTTGTTAGCGTGCGCTATCGAAAGCCAAAGGCTACCGCCTTGCTTCGTAAACTAACTACGTACGTAATGCCCATGCATTAACGTACGTAAAACATCCTGCTTAGCGTACGCAAGTCATTTATCTTAGCGTGCGCTATCCGAAGTTGACTTGCTACAGTGTTCACCTACCACTCGCCCCCATATTCCGATAGCATCTGGCAAGGATAAGATTCCTTGTTGACTGATACATAGTTAGCGTGCGCTAAGCCTAATATTTTAGCGTGCGCTAATACTTCAGGACAACAACCGTTGACTTACCAGAACGTGCGCCGGCCAATGGGTCCACACGCAGATTCCTTCCGATGCATGCGCACTAGCGTACGCTAACCTATAAACGTAGCGTGCGCTAATCCTGCACGATAGCGTGCGTTATGCATGAATATCAGCGTGCGCTAATAAGGCTATACTTAGCCATTTTCTGCAGTTCTTGTCCAACGTCTCGACATACCAAAAGCGAACATAAGACACACTGAACATAAACACTGAATCCAATAATATCATCATACGATATACCCAATATCAAAAGTACGACAACCTGATACACAATATCCTCAAATGTAATTGTCGACCAAATACGACAATTATACCGATACTGATATCTCAGTCCTTTATTTATTTTATCTCTACTGTACAATATAACTCGGATAAAATAATATTAAACATCAGTAGTAGAAATTCCGGATATTACAATCTAATCATAGGCTTGATCATCCCACTCTCAATCGCATGCCACATCGAGCTCTTCAACCTGAAAGGGGTTAAATAGTGGGGTGAGCTTCCAACTCGCTCAGTGTGGAGGATACGCAATATGTCTACGTTAATTACTAAATATATTAGCAAGTATAAACAACATGGTGATAAATTAAGCCCGTCGGCTGGCAGAAGGCTTTATGCACAATTAAGTGCTTCTGACTGATTTGCACATTTAAGTGCTTCTGACTGATTGCACATTTAAGTGCTTCTGACTGGTTGCACATTTAAGTGCTTCTGACTGATTGCACATTTAAGTGCTTCTGACTGATTTCACGTGCACATACGAGACAATATATAAAGTAATTAAAATAAACAAAAGCGTAATAAATCTCCACACCTGGATAAAATGCAGTTCTTGAACTTGAATATGATGAGATACTTGACTCGACAATTCTAGGCCCGTAAGTTCTTGTTATTATCTACAAATAATGATTATAGTTTATTATTAATATAATACTACAATTGAAGATAAAATACAAGACATAATTTAAATTGAATATTAATATTATTTGATAAAGTCAATAAGTTAAAGGCTTGGTTAAGGGATTGATTTTTAATTATTGAAAAGCTGATTGGAGTAAGATTGAAGGAATTAAATATTTAAAGACTGAAATTGAAGGAGTTGTAAGTCTGATTGGGGTTAATTCGTAAGAATTAATTATCTGATGGCTCGAAATGAAGGAATTATAAATAGTCTGGGGTCAATTGACAGAATTAAAAAACTTAGGGGTGGAAATGAATTTAACCAAGGTTGGAAAACAAAAGTCCCGTCTCATCGTTGAAAGAATCAGATCTAAACTCTCTCCCCTCTCACTTCACCTCCTGCCCGACCCCCCACTTTCGCCTGGGTTCAGAAATTCCCACCCGCGACGCTCCCGGCCCAGCGAAAATACCGGTGACGACCATGCCCCCCAATCGGAGTGGTGGCTATACTCCGCGATGGTGAGGCGGCTCAGCTGATGATTTAATGGAGGCGGCGGCGAGATGGGTTCTTGAATCCGGCCAACTCCGCGGCGGCTCGAACAGGAAATCATACAGTCGTGTGAAACTAAACGGCGAGGCAGCAGTGGTGGGACTTGACGCTATGGTGGCGCTGTAGGGCAGCGGCTTTTAGGTTGAGAGTCAGAAGATTTCCGACCGAAACTCAGGTTTGAAGGCTTGTACTCGATTTGGATTCTGAGTTCGAGATTATAGATTTGGAATTTTGCAGGTTTGGAAAAGTTTCAGGTTCGATGAAGAAATTTCTGTGGCGACGGCCGGATGGATACTTGGTTGATAAATTTTTTATTCAACCGGACGATGGGGTTTGTCATCTTGAGAGATGAGTTGTAGAAATTCGAGTTTGGATTATAAATTCAGCGTAGCGTAGAATTTGAGATGAAGACTGTTTTTCTTTTAAAATTGCATAAGAAAGATGAGAGTTTACCTTATGATGAAGAGGAGAAGAACGATCTTTTGTTGTGAAAGAGAAATATTAGTCTTTTTCTGAGTTTAATTTGTTGTTTGTAGTTTAATACGGGAAGTGGATAACCAATCCTTCCCATGATGAATAACTCCCCCCATTATGCTCACTACCTCCATTAAGGAGGTTAATGAAGGTGCAGAAAACTCCCCCCATGTTCTGATCGTGTGTGTGTGGGAGAGGATGTTGGGCTTGGGTGAAAATTAATTAAGATGATTAGTGTTAATGGATTGTGCTTGATGGACTTATAATATTTGGGCTAAATATTATAATGGGTTTGGCTTAGGCCGGCCCAAAATGAATGGATTAAAATTAATTAAAATGGACTTGTGGAATCTTAAGGGTAACGATTAATATCGCTTAAAATTTGACTTGGGCCTAGAAATGACGAGATGAAACGATGAATTAAAATGAGAAATGAAACGAAACGAATCACTTGACTTGTCATGAATAATAATGGCATAAATGAATTTGCATGATCGTGAAATAAAATGAATTAAACGATAAATTATTCGGGCATTAATTTAATAAAATTGAATATGTTTTCTATAATTCACAATAAATGTATATGCGAAATCGGGGCGTTACAACCTACCCCCCTTTAACGAATTTTCGTCCTCGAAAATTAAGTTACATACCTTGAAAAATAAATGTTGGATACTTAGAACAGATCTCCTCTTCACGTTCCCAAGTTGCCTCATTTGGTCCATGACGACTCCATTGGACTTTCACCAATTTAACCTCTTTATTTCGTAACTGGTGTACCTTACGCTCCAAAATAGCTATAAGTACCTCCTCATAAGTCAGATTCTTGGCTACATGCAACTCTTTGAAGTTGCATACGTGACCAGAATCATGTATGTACATTCTTAGCATGGAGACGTGAAAGACATTGTGCACTCCTGATAATTCCATCGGCAATGCCAAACTATAAGCAAGATTACCAACACGACCCAAAATCTCAAAAGGTCCGATATAACGAGGCTGTAGCTTTCCCTTTTTACCGAATCGTATTACTCCTTTCATCGGCGCTACTTTCAGGAACACCTTCTCTCCAATCTCAAATTTGATATATTTCCTCCGTTTATCCGCATAAGACTTCTGCCGATCCTGGGCAGTCTTAATTCTACTTCTGATTTCGGCTATCTTCTCTACAGTCTGCCCGATCAATTCTGGACCCAAAATTTTTCCTTCTCCAACCTCACTCCAATAAAGGGGCGATCGACATTTCCTTCCGTACAGAGCCTCATACGGGGCCATTTGTATAATAGCTTGGTAACTATTGTTATAAGCAAACTCTACTAATGGAAAAATATTCTCCCAATTCTCACCAGTATCAAGAACACACGCCCTCAACAAATCTTCAAGTGTCTTGATTGTCCGTTCAGATTGACCATCGGTTTGCGGATGATATGCAGTACTGAAATTCAATTTAGTGCCTAATGCACTTTGCAGACTTTTCCAAAATTTTGATGTAAATAGTGGATCTCTATCTGAGAGGATCGCCACTGGAACACCATGTAACCTCACAATCTCCCGAATATAAATCCTCGCATATTTTTCCATACTGTAAGTCATCCTCACAGGTAGAAAATGAGATGACTTCGTCAAACGATCTACTATCACCCAGATAGCGTCGTTCTTCCTCACGGTTCGTGGCAGACCAACTACGAAATCCATTGTGATATGCTCCCATTTCCATTCTGGAATTTCCAACGGTTGAAGTAAACCTCCTGGCCGTTGGTGTTCTGCCTTCACCTGCTGACATATCATACACCTCTCTACAAATACACCAATGTCCCGTTTCATTCCTCTCCACCAAAAGAACTTCTTCAGGTCGTGGTACATCTTTGTACCTCCCGGGTGAGCGGAGTATGGTGCATTGTGAGCTTCTTCAAGGATTTGCTTCCTAAGGAATGGATCCTTAGGAACACATAACCTCTCATCATAAGTCAAAACGTCATCTGCAGAAATGACAAACTTCTCAATACTCCCAGCTTGTGCTCGATCCTTCATCTTGCACAAGAACTTATCACGTGGTTGAGCCTCCTTAATCTTATCCCTCAAGTTTGGTTGCAAGACCAAAGATGATAGGATTGCTTTCGAATGTTTTGAAGACTCAACTACCTCAATCCTCAACTGGGAGAACTCCTTTATCAAACTCTCCTGATCGGTCAAGCAAGCTAACTCGCTTCTAGTCTTCCGACTCAAGGCATCAGCTACCACATTAGCCTTACCCGGATGGTAATGAATAGTACAATCATAGTCCTTCACCAATTCTAACCATCGCCTTTGTCTCATGTTAAGGTCCTTCTGTGTGAAAAGATACTTCAAACTTTTATGGTCAGTGTATATCTCACACTTCCCTCCGTAGAGATAGTGACGCCAAATCTTCAGCGCATGTACTACAGCAGCCAATTCAAGATCATGCGTTGGATAGTTCAACTCATGTGGTTTAAGTTGTCTCGATGCATAGGCTACTACTTTACCATGTTGCATCAGAACACAACCCAACCCCTGCTTTGAGGCATCGCTATAAATAACAAAGTCTTCCGTCGGATCAGGAATCGTTAATACTGGTGCCGAGGTTAGTCTCCTTTTCAACTCTTGAAAGCTTTCCTCGCACTTGTCGTTCCATTCAAACCTCACGCCTTTCCTTGTTAACTGGGTCATAGGAGTGGCGATTTTAGAAAACCCTTTGATAAATCTTCTATAATAGCCAGCTAAGCCCAGAAAGCTGCGAACTTCGCTCGCATTCTTGGGTACTCCCCAACTACTCACTGCTACAACCTTGTCGGGATCTACCTCTATTCCTTTAGAAGTCACCACATGTCCAAGGAATCCAACTCTGTTTAACCAAAACTCACATTTCTTGAATTTAGCATACAACTTCTCCTTGCGAAGTGTCTCCAATGTAATCCTCAAATGTTCTTGGTGTTGTTCCTTGTCCTTAGAATACACCAAGATGTCATCTTTAAAGACGATCAGGAACTTATCCAAGTAAGGTTGGAACACCCTGTTCATCAAATCCATAAAGACTGTCGGTGCATTACTCAGACCAAATGTAACACCCCAAGATATTCGGAGTATGTTACAGCGCCGTGGACCCCTACATGGGACCCACCAGGCTACAACAAGCGGGTACCCCTCGACTAACCATCTCGGTTAGCGGGGATGCACAATCAAATAATACATCATGTGAAAAATACACCCGAAGCAACCGACAAAATGATCAACCATCGACAACGTAGCAATTTAAAATGATACAACACAGGGTTTGAATTGAAAAGCCTAAGTACTCGCGAGTACAGTCTATCAGTTTATAAATATAGAAAACAACCAAATCGAAATGGACAAAAGAAATAAGTAAACCCGAGTGCACATGTCAACGACCCTGGCCAGCATCCTCGTACTGTCCCAGTGCTCGCTCGTCCGGATGATCATAACCTGAAATCCATAACAAGAATTTCCCCAAAACGGGTCCCCAGAGAAGTTAGCATTTACGCTAGTACAAGTAATCAAGGCAAACCAATCGCTTACACATTTCATAGTACATGCACCAATATCATTTCGAAAACCAAAACAAGACATGTCTTTTCCGGAAATAAACAGTCAAACAATTTGCCGTGGGAATGCAGGCTATACCATTGATCCGCTCCGTGATCCTAAGGACCCTCCCGGTGGCCATATAATAAAACAAAACAAGCACACGCATCGACTTGTGAACAGGTCTATACCATTTATCCCGCTCCGTGATCCATAATGACCCTCCCTAGCAGGCAAGCTAAACAAACTCGTGAATCCAGGGCTATACCATTGGATTCCCTCCGTGATCCCGTCGGACCCTCCCGAGGTGAGCAATCACACACAATATACATTACTATTTCGCGTTAAGCATAAAGGTTCCCAAAAATACTTGCCTTGAATATTTGACGACGCAACGAACGGAAAGGAAAGTCACCGACGAATGCTAGGAACCAATGAAACCGAACCTAACGATTCGAAGAATACAATCACAACCATTTCTAAATGAGTACGGAATTGGAATACACTCGAAAACCCGCCTACGATTCATGTATATTCGTATATAAACAACAACGAGGGCGGACCACAACCAAACCATCTCGATTCCGTAAAAATCACGAAATATACCATGAATCCGTAGGGAAACTAAGAATACCAACAAGATTAATCATATTCATCATGAATTAATCAACAAAACGGAACGAATCGGACAAAAACACGAAAACCCCCAATTTTACCAAAAGTAGGGTTCTAAAGATCTAACCTTGATTCATTTGGATCAAGGGATGATATCGGACAGATTATTGATGATATAACCTCAAGAACTCCATGGATATGTTGTTAAACAACATGGCTTCAAGCTTAGAACACGCCCAGCTGCGGAAGAGGAGAAGAAGAAGGTGAAAAATGGCAAGAAAAACGTCTGCAGGGCCTTTTATAGGGGTTGGTATCTGCCGGACACGGCCCGTGCCGATCGGCCCGGTCATGTCGCATACTGGCGGCGAGGACTCGGCCGTGTCCTGCTTGACACGGTCGCGCGCGGAGGGCCTCCCGACAATGACCGTCCGACAGCCGACTTCGGCATGACTCGGCCGTGTCACGGGACACGGTCGGGCGTCTGGCGATCGCTCGCTTATCCGGAAGAGTATGCACGGGCCGTGTCGGATGACACGGCCGAGTTCGGTCGGCAGAAACTTTGGCATTTCCGGACGAGTACGGCACGGGCCGTGTCGGACGACACGGTCGGGTCCGGTCGGCAGTGATCGGCCAAAAACTGAAACGACCATAACTCTCTCGTCCGGACTCCGATTGACTCACCGTTTGAACCATTGGAAAGCTAACTCGATGTTCTATAATATTGCAAAGATTTAGAATTTTTGGAGTCACCAAAAATTAATGGTGATCTAACAAAATCGAACTCATATGAGGAAAGTTGAAACAATGAACAATAACGAGAATACAGTTCAACAGTTGACAGGAAGGACATACTGAAAGATACACGAGGGTCACTATGACCGAGAAATATACCAAAATGAAAAATACAAGGGAAAGAAAAATACCGGATATTACATTCTACCCCTCTAAAAATAAGTTTCGTCCCGAAACTTAAGAAACAAACAACTCAGGGTACCTAGCACGCATGCTATCCTCGGTTTCCCAAGTTGCCTCCTCGACACCGTGTCTCGACCACTGCACTTTGACCAAAGGGATGGTCTTATGCCTCAGTCGTTTCTCACGATGCTCCAAAATCTTCAAAGGACGCTCCTCAAAAGTAATATCTTCAGCAACATCAATCTCGCCATAATCGATGACGTGACTAGGATCCGGAACATATTTCCTCAGCTGGGAAACATGAAAAACGCTATGAACATGACTCAAGGCCGGGGGTAACGCCAAACGGTATTCTAACCCACCGACTCGCTCGAGAATCTCGAAGGGTCCAATAGATCTCGGACTCAACTTCCCCTTCTTCCCGAAACGGAAAACTCCTCTCGTTGGAGACACCTTCAGCAAAACGTGGTCTCCCACCTCGAATTCTAAAGGTCGACGACGGACATCGGCATATGACTTATGTCGACTCTGGGCAGTCAACATCCGTTCTCGAATTAATTCTATCTTCCGTCTCGTCTCTAAAACGACATCTGGCTCGGTCCCGACTAAATCGGACGCCTCATTCCAACAAATCGGCGATCGACATCGTCGCCCATAAAGTGCCTCATACGGTGCCATCCGAATCGACGCGTGCCAACTATTGTTGTACGTGAATTCGATCAATGGCAAATGCTCCTCCCAGTCGCTACTCCAATCGAGGGCACAAGCACACAACATGTCCTCGAATGTCTGGATAGTGCGTTCGGTATCCATCGGCGAGGATGGAAAGAGGTACTCAAATGCAAACGGGTACCCAACGCCTTATGCACTTTGCCCGGAAGTGCGATACGAAACGGCCATCACGATCCGAAATGATAGACTTCGGAGTACCGTGAAGCCTCACAATCTGTGCGATAAATATACGGGCCAACTTCTCCGGGCCCCAAGTGTCCTTGATGCCCAGAAAATGTGCCGACTTGGTCAGACGATCAACAATCACCCAAACCATATTCATGCCCGATCTCGATCTCGGCAAACTCGTAATGAAATCCATCGATATATCTTCCCATTTCCATTCCGGAATGGGAAGTGACTGCAATAACCCAGCCGGTCGCTGATGCTCGATTTTGACCTGCTGACAAGTCAAACATCTCGCCACAAACTGTGCGACCTCCTCCTTCATATCATTCCACCAGAAGTTCCTCCTCAGGTCCTTGTACATCTTACTCGAGCCAGGATGAACAGAATAGGGTGTGGAATGGGCCTCACGCAAAATACCTTGTCGCAACCCTGGATCGTTCGGCACACAAAGCCGACTCCGGAATCTCAAAACACCATCCTCGTGAATCACAAACCCATGAGACTTTCCTTTAAGAACGTTCTCTCGGATTTGAGTAATCATCGGATCCTCTAATTGCTTCAGCTTAATTTCATCGATCAAAGACGACGAAATTTCTAAGGCACAAAATTGCCCGACAGATCCAGTCAGCAATACCTCAACATCTAACCCTATCAAAGCCCGACGAAGCTCGGGCGAGGCGTAAGGACCTCAAGCGTTCGCAACGCAATCGGTTTCCGACTCAAGGCGTCGGCCACGACATTCTCCTTACCTGGATGATAAAGGATTTCGAGGTCATAATCCTTAATCAACTCTAACCACCTCCTCTGCCTCATATTCAACTCCCTGAGTAAATATGTATTTGAGACTTTTATGATCGGTAAAAATCGACATGTAGAGCCGAAAAGATAGTGACGCCAAATCTTGAGTGCAAAGACAACCGCCGCTAACTCCAAATCGTGAGTAGGGTAGTTAAGCTCATACGGCCTCAAGCTGTCTCGACGCATAGGCAATGGTCTTGCCGTCTTGCATCAATACGCACCCAAGACCACGACCCGAAGCATCGCTATACACGGCGAATCCTCGTTGCCACATGGCAACGCGAACCGAGAAGTCAAACGCTTCTTGATTCCTCAAAACTCGATCGCCTCTCATCGGTCCAGGCGAACTTCTCGGATTTCGGAGCAATCTGTGTAAGTGGTCGAGCTAGTTTTGAGAAACCCTCGGCGAACCTACGATAGTAGCCCCAAACCCAAGAAACTACGGACCTCCTTCACATTTGTGGCGATGCCCAATCCAACACCGCCTCAATTTTCTGCGGATCCACTCGAACTCCCTCGGTGAAATCACGTGACCCAAAAACATCACTTCCTTGACCCGAACTCACATTTCGAGAACTTCGCATAGAGTTGCTCGGTCCTCAAAATGTCCAACACTACCCGCAAATGATGGGCATGCTCTTCCTCGTTCCTCGAATAAATAAGAATATCGTCAATGAAGACGACGACACACTTATCCAAATACTCGATAAAGACTTTGTTCATCAACTGCATGAACACCGCTGGCGCGTTAGTTAACCCGAAAGGCATAACTACAAACTCATAATGTCCGTATCTCGTCCGAAAAGCTGTTTTCGGCATGTCGGACTCCCTCACCCGGAGCTGATAGTACCCCGATCTCAAATCAATCTTTGAGAATACCGCCGCTCCCTGTAACTGATCGAACAAGTCGTCAATTCTCGGCAAAGGATACCTGTTCTTGATGGTCACCTTGTTCAGTTCACGATAGTCGATACACAAACGTAGTGAACCATCCTTCTTACGTACAAACAAGACCGGTGCGCCCCAAGGCAAGGCGCTCGGTCAAACATACCCCGACTCAAGAATTTCACTCAACTGTTTCTTCAACTCTGACATCTCTGAAGGTGCCATGCGATACGGCGCCTTCGAAATCGGAGCCGCACCCGGCTCTAACTCTATAGCAAACTCAACCTCACGATCCGGTGGCAATCCCGGCAACTCGTCAGGAAATACATCAGGAAACTCACTAACGACTGGAATCGATGAAAGCTCGACTCCACCATTCTCCACCTTCAAGGCGTAGCACCAATAACTTGATACACCCTTTTCGCAGAGTTTCATCGCCTTCAAGGCGTTAATAACAAACTGTTTCTCTTTCGCCCGCGAAAGAGTGTTGATCGTCCTCGGCTAACATGGTAATGATCCTCGTGCGGTAGTTCATGATTGCACCATGCCGTTCGAGCCAATCATTCGAGAATTAAATCATCGCCCTAGATACACACAACAATAAGATTAGAGAGCCAAGCCCTCTCACAAATAATCACGAGCAGTCCGGACTTCCCGATCACCGACAATTCTATCACCGCTAGGAAGTTTAACGATGAAAGGCTCGCAAGGTGACAAGCAGTCGAGACTCAAACTGCGTACACACTCTAGAGAAATGAATGAATGCGTAGCACCCGAATCAAAAAGCACACCGACAGAATGAGAATGAATATGAACGGTGCACTGCCGCCCACGGTAGCCGGGTCATCGGCCCTCCTCATCTCGTATATACGCGGCTGGGCGGAGCCGACACTGGAAGCTCCACCCCTAGTGGGCTGACCCCGACCTCTACCTCGGCCGGCACTCGGTGGAGGCGGCGGAGCAAATGAGCCCTGGTTCACACTCGGCTCCATAGGTGCTGGGTGAGAGGAACGGGCACCGCATGGCTATCTGCTGATCACAAAAGAAGCCTTGTGGCCCGACTGACCACAAGTATGACAAGTCAAAGGTGGACGAGGACAATCCCGGTTCTTATGACCCGAAAAGCCGCAGTTAAAGCATGTGAGCTCACGAGTGGGGGTTCTGACGGCACCCCGAAAGCTCCCAGAGAAACGAGCCGAACCGCCCGTAGAAATATTCGCAGCTCGAGATTTCTGCCGCCTCCACTCTTGGGACCGAGAAAAGTTTCCGACCGACTTACGCTTCTTGCTCTCGCGAGCCAAATCGCTAGCGGTCACCGACATATCATAAGCAAGAGCTCGACTCGATAATCCTTCAATGTAGTACAGTCGAGCCCATACATATAGTCCCGAATGGACAGTTTCATTCTCCTGGAAAAATGGAAAATCTTGTCGCTCTCTTCGACAACTTGGGTCTTCACAAAACCCAACTCCTTGTTAAAATCGGCAATAGCTTGGGATACGGGGATATCCCGTGGTTGAGCATCAAAGAAAGCATGCACTCGAGCACATCGACCGGCCATGGACAATACTCGGTCTCCATCAACTCTGAAACTCGGCCCACGAAGCAACATGATCTTTGGGACCAACGACCTCCCACCAATCTGCAGCATCTCCCGTGAGAAAGTATTGAGCAATAGGGACCTTACGGTCCTCGGGCGGTTGGTAGCAGTGAATACTTTGGATATCTCCTTGATCCACCCTTCCCGGCCCGATCGGGTCGAAGCTCCCGAACCGGGAGGATGCATCTTGATGACATCCTGAAGCCGGCGATCCGCTCCGCCCGATTAGCATGGGCTGGTTGGGGTTCTGACCACACGAGCTATAGCCGCCATTTGGTTAACCATTTGTTGCATAATTTGCAATACCAAGATCGGCGCGCTCCCGAGAAGAAGCATGATCGTGACGGTCGCCGATCGCCGGCTCTGAAGAGTGCGGCGTGGTGCCCCAGGCGCCCCACGGCCTCGGCCGCGTCCACGGCCACGACCACGACCACGGTTTCCTCCGGCATCCATACTGAAGTTGAGAGATAACAGAAGTATATCGATGATGAGTAAGGGAGGAAAAGCAACTACGATTCAAAAGTGGAAATACAATGCAAGAAACAAAAGAGCCGAATGAGAAAACTTACGAACATTGGAAGTACTGGGATGCTGGCAGCGGTGTGACAATGTGCAAAACAAATACGACTAGACCCAAATAACCAACAAGCCTAGGTGTCCATAAACCTAGAGCTCCGATACCATTTTCTGTAACACCCCAAGATATTCGGAGTATGTTACAGCGCCGTGGACCCCTACATGGGACCCACCAGGCTACAACAAGCGGGTACCCCTCGACTAACCATCTCGGTTAGCGGGGATGCACAATCAAATAATACATCATGTGAAAAATACACCCGAAGCAACCGACAAAATGAGCAACCATCGACAACGTAGCAATTTAAAATGATACAACACAGGGTTTGAATTGAAAAGCCTAAGTACTCGCGAGTACAGTCTATCAGTTTATAAATATAGAAAACAACCAAATCGAAATGGACAAAAGAAATAAGTAAACCCGAGTGCACATGTCAACGACCCTGGCCAGCATCCTCGTACTGTCCCAGTGCTCGCTCGTCCAGATGATCATAACCTGAAATCCATAACAAGAATTTCCCCAAAACGGGTCCCCAGAGGGGTTAGCAATTACGCTAGTACAAGTAATCAAGGCAAACCAATCGCTTACACATTTCATAGTACATGCACCAATATCATTTCGAAAACCAAAACAAGACATGTCTTTTCCGGAAATAAACAGTCAAACAATTTGCCGTGGGAACAGGGCTATACCATTGATCCCGATCCGTGATCCCTAAGGACCCTCCCGAGCTGGCCATCTTATAAAACAAATCACGCACACGCATCGCCTTGGGAACAGGGCTATACCATTGATCCCGCTCCGTGATCCCTAAGGACCCTCCCGAGCTGGCTAGCGAAACAAACTCGTGAATCCAGGGCTATACCATTGGATTCCCTCCGTGATCCCGTCGGACCCTCCCGAGGTGAGCAATCACACACAATATACATTACTATTTCGCGTTAAGCATTAAGGTTCCCAAAAATACTTGCCCTGAATATTTGACGACGCAACGAACGGAAAGGAAAGTCACCGACGAACGCTAGGAACCAATGAAACCGAACCTAACGATTCGAAGAATACAATCACAACCATTTCTAAATGAATACGGAATTGGAATACACTCGAAAACCCGCCTACGATTCATGTATATTCGTATATAAACAACAACGAGGGCGGACCACAACCAAACCCTCTCGATTCCGTAAAAATCAGGAAATATACCATGAATCCGTAGGGAAACTAAGAATACCAACAAGATTAATCATATTCATCATGAATTAATCAACAAAACGGAACGAATCGGACAAAAACACGAAAACCCCCAATTTTACCAAAAGTAGGGTTCTAAAGATCTAACCTTGATTATTTGGATCAAGGGATGATATCGGACGGATTATTGATGATATAACCTCAAGAACTCCATGGATATGTTGTTAAACAACATGGCTTCAAGCTTAGAACACGCCCCAGTGCGGAAGAGGAGAAGAAGAAGGTGAAAAATGGCAAGAAAAAGCGTCTGCGGGGCCTTTTATAGGGGTTGGTTCTGCCGGACACGGCCCGTGCCGATTGGCCCGGTCGTGTCGCATGGTGGCCGACAAGGACTCGACCGTGTCCTGCTTGACACGGTCGCGGCGGAGGGCCTCCCGGCAAAGGACCGTCCAAGCGGCGACTTCGGCATGACTCGGCCGTGTCACGGGACACGGTCGGGTGTCTGGCGATCGCTTGTGGCTTATCCGGAAGAGTGCGGCACGGTCCGTGTCGGATGACACGACGAGTTGATCGGCGAAACTTTGGCATTTCCGGACGAGTGCAGCCGCAGGCCGTGTCGGACGACACGGTCGGGTCCGATCGGCGGTGATCGCCAAAATCAAACGACCATAACTCTCTCGTCCGGACTCCGATTGACTCACCGTTTGAACCATTGGAAAGCTAACTCGATGTTCTATAATATTGCAAAGATTTAGAATTTTTGGATTCACCAAAAATTAATGGTGATCTAACAAAATCGAACTCATATGAGGAAAGTTGAAACAATGAACAATAACGAGAATACAGTTCAACAGTTGACAGGAAGGACATACTGAAAGATACACGAGGGTCACTATGACCGAGAAATATACCAAAAATGAAAAATACAAAGGAAAGAAAAATACCGGATATTACACCAAAAGGCATCACTACAAATTCAAAATGTCCATAACGAGTTCTGAAAGCCGTCTTGGGAATGTCACACTCCCTAATCTTCAGTTGGTGGTACCCCGACCGCAAATCAATCTTCGAAAAGGTTCCGACTCCCCTCAACTGATTGAATAGATCTTCGATTCTCGGTAGTGGGTAGTTGTTCTTCACCGTGAGTCGATTCAGCTCTCTGTAATCTATACACATCCGAAGTGACCCATCTTTCTTTCTTACAAACAGTACTGGTGCACCCCAGGGTGACACGCTAGGACGAACAAATCTGAGCTCTAGTAGCTCTTGAATCTGGACCTTCAATTCTTGAAGTTCCTTCGGAGCCATTCTATATGGCGCTTTGGATGTAGGGGCCGCCCCAAGGACCAAATCAATGCTAAACTCCACTTGTCGGTCGGGTGGGACTCCCGGCAAATCTTTTGGAAACACATCCAGAAACTCTCGTACTATAGGTACGTCTGTAGGGGACACCTCATTAGTACGAGTGTCGACCAAACTCACCAAGTAACCCTGACATTTCTCCTTCCTTAGACCTCTCAATGCTTTCATGGCTGTGATTACTCTTGGTACTGTCCTACTCTTAGTACCATAAAAGGTGATCGACTCGCCTTCGGAACACCTCAATGTCACCTTCTTCTCACGACACCTTATATCGGCATCATGTCTATCGAGCCAGTCCATACCAAGGATCACGTCAAAATCCATCGAGCTAATCAAATATAGGCTAGCGTCAAATTCTCTTCCTCGTTCGAGATTTCAAAACTCTCTCTACATTTTCTCTCGGTAATGCTGTGGGTAGTACTGCTCCATCACTATTTCTTGAACTGATACCAAGTCAATGTTGCACGCTCGGCTGCCGGCCTCAAGCAGCAACAGCTTATCCACCTGCGTCCAGCATCCTCCACCATTTGGTATTGGCCGAAAAGAATTCTTTGTGCATCAGTGCACCCAATGAGCTCAAAGGTGCACTCGAGTGACATGAACCATTCGTCAACAAAAACGGGTCCTTCTCGACCGTTGAATGTTGGTAGGGTGAAACGCCGGAACTTTTGCACGACTTGTGCCTGAGTAGGACCTGACACGTTATTATTGTGGTTATCCTGACCTCCGTTACCACCACCACCAACACCAAGGTTGGCATTCTGACCACCGAGATTCTCTGCACCTCGGTTAGCTGGGAGTCCACGTCCACGAGTTGCCATTATCTTAAGGCATACCACACGCAACGATCCTTCAGTACTTACCTAACGAGAGGGAGAAATAAAATGGAGAGTTACACCGCATCTATAGGTTGAGCACCAGAGATTTCTAGCAATGATGACTTTCGCATATACTTATGAATTTATAAGAAAACAATTTCATGCCCAAATACTTTATCATCGAATTCTTATGTACAAAGTAGACTGAAGATGCATCTATACTGCATGAATCATGGTTGATCTGGTAAACTGCATTTATGACATAATGAATAATAATAACTTAATGTACCTTGGAGTCGACGTGGAGCGACAGAGGTGGATGATCATAATTGCTAAACAAATATTTGATTACTTGCGAAAATGAAATTTTAGTTTAGAAAAAGAAACCATTTTAACGAGTCTATAGAACCGTAGACCCGCTCTGATACCACTTATGTAGCGACCACTTTTCTAAAATATGATTCTTCAAATTTTAAGAAGAATAAATAAAAATACTGAAGCGGAAATACATCTCAAAAGACAAACTCAATAATTGCAAGTAATCTTCTCGAGTCATTGTTAAAACAAAACATACCTTGACGTAAAAATAAAACAAATTGAACACTTGTTCATAAACATAGTTTGAGGGAAATAACATTAAATAAATAAACATCTAATCATAGGCTTGATCATCCCACTCTCAATCGCATGCCACATCGAGCTCTTCAACCTGAAAGGGGTTAAATAGTGGGGTGAGCTTCCAACTCGCTCAGTGTGGAGGATACGCAATATGTCTACGTTAATTACTAAATATATTAGCAAGTATAAACAACATGACTGATAAATTCTCAAGCCCGTCGGCTGGCAGAAGGCTTTATGCACAATTAAGTGCTTCGATCGATTTGCACATTTAAGTGCTTCATCGATTGCACATTTAAGTGCTTATTTGGTTGCACATTTAAGTGCTTCATCGATTGCACATTTAAGTGCTTCTGACTGATTTCACGTGCACATACGAGACAATATATAAAGTAATTAAAATAAACAAAAGCGTAATAAATCTCCACACCTGGATAAAATGCAGTTCTTGAACTTGAATATGATGAGATACTTGACTCGACAATTCTAGGCCCGTAAGTTCTTGTTATTATCTACAAATAATGATTATAGTTTATTATTAATATAATACTACAATTGAAGATAAAATACAAGACATAATTTAAATTGAATATTAATATTATTTGATAAAGTCAATAAGTTAAAGGCTTGGTTAAGGGATTGATTTTTAATTATTGAAAAGTCGATTGGAGTAAGATTGAAGGAATTAAATATTTAAAGACCGAAATTGAAGGAGTTGTAAGTCGATTGGGGTTAATTCGTAAGAATTAATTATCGATGGCTCGAAATGAAGGAATTATAAATGATGCAGGGTCAATTGTGAGAATTATAAAACTTAGGGGTGGAAATGAATTTAACCAAGGTTGGAAAACAAAAGTCCCGTCTCATCGTTGAAAGAATCGATCTAAACTCTCTCCCCTCTCACTTCACCTCCTGCCCGACCCCCACTTTCGCCTGGGTTCGAAATTCCCACCCGCGACGCTCCCGGCCGCGTAAATACGGTGGCGACCATGCCCCCAATCGGAGTGGTGGCTATACTCCGCGATGGCGAGGCGGCTCGGTGATGATTTAATGGGCGGCGGCGAGATGGGTTCTTGAATCCGGCCAACTCGCGGCGGCTCGAGCAAATCATACGGTCGTGTGAAACTAAAGCGAGCGGCGGTGGTGGGACTTGGACGCTATGGTGGCGCTGTAGGGCGGCTTTTAGGTTGAGAGTCGAAGATTTCCGGCCGAAACTCGTGTTTGAAGGCTTGTACTCGATTTGGATTAAGTTCGAGATTATAGATTTGGAATTTTGCAGGTTTGGAAAAGTTTCAGGTTCGATGAAGAAATTTCTGTGGCGACGGCCGGATGGATACTTGGTTGATAAATTTTTTATTCAACCGGACGATGGGGTTTGTCATCTTGAGAGATGAGTTGTAGAAATTCGAGTTTGGCTTATAAATTCAGCGTAGCGTAGAATTTGAGATGAAGACAGTTTTTCTTTTAAAATTGCATAAGAAAGATGAGAGTTTACTTTATGATGAAGAGGAGAAGAACGATCTTTTGTTGTGAAAGAGAAATATTAGTCTTTTTCTGAGTTTAATTTGTTGTTTGTAGTTTAATACGGGAAGTGGATAACCAATCCTTCCCATGATGAATAACTCCCCCCATTATGCTCACTACCTCCATTAAGGAGGTTAATGAAGGTGCAGAAAACTCCCCCCATGTTCTGATCGTGTGTGTGTGGGAGAGGATGTTGGGCTTGGGTGAAAATTAATTAAGATGATTAGTGTTAATGGATTGGGCTTGATGGACTTATAATATTTGGGCTAAATATTATAATGGGTTTGGCTTAGGCCGGCCCAAAATGAATGGATTAAAATTAATTAAAATGGACTTGTGGAATCTTAAGGGTAACGATTAATATCGCTTAAAATTTGACTTGGGCCTAGAAATGACGAGATGAAACGATGAATTAAAATGAGAAATGAAACGAAACGAATCACTTGACTTGTCATGAATAATAATGGCATAAATGAATTTGCATGATCGTGAAATAAAATGAATTAAACGATAAATTATTCGGGCATTAATTTAATAAAATTGAATATGTTTTCTATAATTCACAATAAATGTATATGCGAAATCGGGGCGTTACAAATAGGACTGTTTTTTAGTAGTGTTACTTCCCAGAACACCAATTTTCCACACGGCTACTTTAATTATTAGACATCAAAAATTATATATCTTTGCTTTTGCAAAATCATTTTTATTTATTCATAGGAGAGTAATTATCACTAGAATAAATTCTACATTTGATAGGTTTCGAGCATAGCATTAACAACATTCTATAAGAAAATTAAATTTTTAGTTAATCCGTACTTACTCTCTTCTCTTTCAATTGCAAACCGTTTACTATTTCGTATTATTCGCAAATAACATTCGATCGTATTTTTTTGTACTTGTTCTGTTTCGCAAAACCCTTTATAGTTTTATTTTACGCAATCCTCAAAAATATTTGACCATTAATATTTTTAATTATATATAATTAAAAATATTAATAATTTAAAAATATACATTACGTTGAATCTAACAAAATCATATATGATAATATTATTTCATATATGTCAATTTAATTTAATGGTCAAATTTAGCCAATCTTGACCAAATGAAAATTAATTGTTTAATGGTAGTGTTGGGAAAAATAATACCTCAAGTGTTTTGATAAATACACCCTATAGCCTGTCCCTACAACGCAACTTCATACAGTGCCAAAAGAAGTCAAATCCTACAGTTAAACTCCAGCATACAGCATGAAGAAACGTTGGCTACAACAAAGATGATGTTGGTGTTTTATTTAGGAAAAGTAAATACAAATTCAACATGATACAGACCGAACTTTAAACCATTGTAAAATAACATTTCTTTATTCATAAAATATTCAAGATTTTAAAGTAGCATTTACTATTGACAGAACAACATTTAATGCAGCCGAAGACACTACAGAGAGAAGGGTATTTAACACCGATCAAAGAGAATGTCTAAAGCATTAAATGCGAAACTATTTAATTTGCACATTCTGAATCTGCTTGTCAGAGCAGTCTAAATCTCATCAAGTGGCCAACGGCTATAGTGATATACAAACAAACTACTAATTGATCAAAAACTTATTATCCAAGAGCAATATATTTCTTCAAGCATACACTGAATATCTTGAGTGAAGAAATATCTAAGTACTCAATAAAGAATAACACAACTACAGCAAAGCCTACAAAGCCTACAGTTGCTGCTCGTACTTGTGATACTTCAAAATCTTATTGTTGAGACCATTAGCCCTATGCGGACTAAGTTAAGATATTCCGACCTGTGGGAATAATAGAGTTCATGAAAGAAGCTTCAATCTATATGACAACAAGCAAGTCGAACAAGCCTACAAGCAATCTATATGAATGACTTAAGCTATAGTCGGCTGCATCAATACGTGTGAACAATACAATGACCAGTTTAGTTAAAATCATACAGTTGTGTACGCCTTGATTTTAATAAACTTCTTACTCCTGTGTGGAGAACCTGTGGACGTAAAGGGGTTTACCTCAAACCATATTAAACTTGTGTGTTATTACTTTCAGTACTTATTGTTTTCTTACTGTCTGTGATTTTAGTATACTTCCTTTGAAAAACCCTGCAAGCATCAAGCTACAAGAGATTGTCTAGTTGTTGTACTTACAACAACTTATTCTAAAGACTTTTGTATGCAAATCAAACTTCGAAAAAGAGTACAGTTTATTCAACCCCCATTTTAAGCGGTAAGATAGTATATTGTGACCAACTAGTGGTATCAGAGTTGTCGATTCTATAAAGAATCAGTCAAATTTTAACCTGAATCAGATCCAAATCACTAGCTTTTGAAAACTCCATTTTTATGTACTTGTATCATTTATTCTGCCCTTGTCATGGATATATTAATGATCAATAAAGTTCCCATATTTTCCATTAACGAGTTTGATGATTGGAGAATAAGGATGGATGCCCATCTTGCTGTGATGCATGAAAAAATGATCTTCGTTATACAGGAAGGATCGAACAAGATGATGAAGGTCAACCCAACTGCCAAGATAGAAGGCTAACCTCGTGAATAAATGCTTGAAAAAGATAGGGAATAGTGGACAACCGATGATCGCAACCATGCAAATCTGGACAAGGTCGCCAAGAATGAGCTATTTGTCACTCTCGATAAAGGCACATTCTCAAAGGTAAAGAGCTTCAAGAAAACCAAAAAAATCTGGGAGAAGCTCAAGTTAATTTGTGAGGGAACTGAGCTCTCAAAAGAAACAAAGTTTCAAAACTTACTCAGCAATTTGAATCCTTGAAATGAAAACAACTGAAAAACTTGAGGAACTTGACCTCAGATTTACCGGCATTGTCAGTGAACTTGAAGCATTGGAAAAAGTGTACACTCCAAAAGAAAAGAACCTGAAAAATTTTATATCACTCCCTGCCCGATGGGACATTAAAACCACAGATATACATGTCTTGTAATTTAAATGACATATCTAGTTTTGACCTCTTCTCTGACCTCAATCCTTTTGAGTATGATATTGACAGGAGAGAAAAGACTGAAGTGTCTCCTGCACAGACCACAACACTTGCTGATGTAACGAGGAGATGCAGCTCTACCCCCAGCACATCTAAAGCCGCTGACATTGATGATGACATCTTGTCACGAGATGAAATTATTGGAAATGAAACACAGCGGAAGCTGTAACACCCCAAAAGGCGGCTATTACAGTGCCGTGAATCCCACAATGGGACCCACCAGGCGATATCCAAAACAGGTTAAATAAATATTATTTGTGATACCGAACCACAATGAATAGTCATTACTCCGATTAGGAGTTTATTAAAATATGGCCAACGGCCTTATAATACACAGGATCCGAAAAACAAGTATAAACCATATGGAGATGGAAAATACTTCAAATGTCAAATACAACCAGATAGCAATTTAAATGAAACAGGAAATAACATATCACAGTTTAACATAACCGGTCAACAAAATATGTGGGGCCCCCGAACTAGTATCCTTCGAACCCTTCGCCGTCGACATGCTCTTCCCGTGCCTTGCCTTTGCCTCGACCTAAAATACAATACAAGTATTTCGCCCAACACAGGGTCCGATATACATGATAATCAATTCTTCCGACATTATACAATTCACATATATAGATCTCAAGAAAATCATTCCGACTATTAATCATACCCCTCGGGCGTATGAAATAATCAGTCACAAATCATCGAACACATCCAATACTATGGACGATTAATAATATGGCTCAAGATGGACATCACAGTACGCCCGATCCGGAAATGTGTCCGTGTACACATCCGCCCCGTATACGGAATCCAGAATATACGTGGGACAATGTACCTAATTAGCCTCACGAAACTACGTCTCGTGTGCACAGTCCAATGCGGAATAATATCCACGCATGACTATATAAGTGCCTGGCTAAAAATCCTACACAATGACCAATCGGAACGCAGATATGATTCCGGATATGTCACGATACAACATGACAACGAATTCAATAAATCACATATCCGATTAAGGATCAAGAAAAACTCACCGAAGTGAAAATAAGACCAGCGAGATCAACGATTCAAAATGACGTACTTGGGAATGCAACCCCATGAAGAAAACGGATTAACGTCAATGGCAATGTCAAATCACGACAAACATTACATGAATAATTTATACACATGAACTATATAACCATCACAAGAATCTAATCATCATAATAACCAAGCAAGATAACTTGCCTCAATACGGAGACGAGAATAGTCCTCTTCTTGTCGGAATGAACGAACGGTCCTCGACTAATATTGTTTACTCGAACAATCAACCTTAAACGAAATACATTTTACTCAATAACATATTCGTATAATTATCAATATAGGATTAGTAAGACGTCATCCTACGATCCTTTAGAATAGTTTGTTATTTCCAATTATCGAAGCCTTATGTCAGGAGTTCTTTTAACATCGTTACAACCATAAAAATCGGTTTACAATACTTTTACCGAATGTTCACATGGTTCATCATAAACAAGAATTCTATCAAGGGTATGTTGAATAACCAATTATGATGTTAAGATCATCTTATGATGATTAAACTTTCCAAAACATTAAAATGTTGAAGGAACAAAATCTGCACATTTATGATCATTCTCCTCTCATCTAAATTGAATATTAAGTTTACAACAAGTTTATTAGTTCTGAGATTACACCATATCCATGAGGATTATCAAAATCTTTGTTTACAAGGCTGGAAGATTAATTAACATCATGATGAATTCACCATGTATCTAGTATGAAGATCAAAACAAACTAAGTTCTCAACACATTAGATTAATGAAAAGTTGCTGTGTTGGTTTCACAATTATCCTTAACCATTCAAAATCTTGCTGAGCTAAACATAAGGAGGATATGATTCTTAAGAAATCTGAGCAAGAAGACAGCCTTCTACTTCTAATCATGGTCAAGTTCTTCCCAAGGTAAATGAAAACTTAAAATGGTGTTTAATTACTTTATGATAACAACTCTTATTAGTTAAATCCAAATATGGTGAAGTTAACTGATTCAAAGGTTTTTACTGAGCTAAATTCGTCCAAAGATGAGCATGGTAGTTACAACATGGTTAAAATCACTATGTCATCAAGAACACATCCATCTCAAACCCTTATTTATCATATTCATCAAAAGTGTTAAAAAGGTTGGATTAAAACTATGTTTTACTTGATTAATCTAACTCTAGGTGAAGGATAATTCGTCATTAACATCAACATAAGAAAATAATGCAGAGAGGAAAGTACACCTACCTCCAGAAATGAAGAACAACTTCAATGCTATGAGAAAATATACTCCAAGCTCAAGAACACCTCCTAATCTCCAAGGAAATGAGCTCCACTCCAAGATTTAAGGCTTAGAAACAAGTTGGTGAAGGTTGATATCGTTTTGGGAGTGCAGAGGGACGATATATGGAGAGAGAATCGGTTTAGAGTTGTGAAGAAATGAAAAACAGGCTGGTCCTATAAATAGACTGTACATACTTAGTTCACGCTATCGGAACAGTTTAGCGTACGCTAATGCACTTATGTACGCTAATCGGTCGATATTACGTACGTAAGCGGCTTACAGTGGCTACTGTCTTGAATTCGTAGGTCGTTAGCGCACGCTAATGAGAAATGGGTTACGCACGCTAATAAAAGTTGACTCTAGCCGACATGACAGCTCAGACCTTGCTCAGATGCATGCCAACGGCTAAGGAGTTCACGTGCTGAAGTCAACTGATGCCAGATTCCCTCTTAGCGTACGCAACAGAGGAAACCTTACGCACGCTAAGGCACATGATTAGCGTACGTTAATCGTACTATGTAGCGTACGCTACATCAACAGAAAAATTCGAAAATGCAACTCTCTAATTAACATCGAATCATCACATATGAAATTCAAATCTATAATACCTCAACATAATACTAAATGCAACGATTCATGATAATCAGATTATCCGAATAATACAATGACAGGTAAAAATGAAAAGTTACAGTCGGATATTACAGAAGCGAAGTTGGTGAAAGTTTGATAAAAGTATTTTACGCATCCACGAGCCCAAAACCTATTTAGGCATGCTAATTAATTAACTGTTGAGGTTAATAAACAATTTAAATATTATTTATTAACTAAACTTGTTGGTAAATTCAATATCCTAATCTAGATTGAAGATCATATGATATTTTACCTTTTGAAGCGTAGTGGTTGTTTTCTTGATCTCTTTCTCAAAATTTTCTAGAGTATGATCCCGCCTTAATCTGGACGATGTGTGGCCAACGAGCTGCCGAATCTTGCTTAGACTCCAATGAGATTAGCCGAACCTTATTGTTCTTGTGCGTCACTCGATTTTTCTTTGTTTTCTAGTATTATGTAAACACTCTTAGAAAATTGATGTGTTATCTTAACTGCAGAATCAAAGACACAAGTCAAGATCTACAGTTAAACACAAGAAGAAACAAATTGAATTCTCCCTCACATGGCCGAACTCCCATATAAGTCGTATTTATAGGCTTTGGACTACTATAGGGATCTTAAGGAGGATTTGGGTTAAGACTCCTAGTGCAACCCAACTTGCCATATTAATCCCTTCCTAATATGGTTGAGTTCACTAATATCAATTCAGTCCACTAAGAAATTAATATTGCACATCCAACTCGAATCCCAATTTACGAAATCGGGCTCCTTATTTAATTATATTATTTCCCGTGTTTAAGATATCGAATGTCCATTAATTAATTTAAGCTACTGACAGCTTTAATTAATTAATTTCTTATCCAACAGTAGTACCACTCGAACCCTATTATTATATCAAAATTAAATCCACCTGTAGGGTTTAATATAATAATCATTATCGAGCTCCTCAAGGGGACATCATCAATCCACACGAGTCGGGTTACGATTTCTAGTTATAATAATAATTGTCATATAAATAATATTATTGCCTAAGATACGAAGGATATTGAGTCAATCAGTATGACTCTCATCCATGGTAAATCAAAGTAATAAATATTATAAATACATAATTAAATATTATATACTCGGAATTAAGAAATAATAATTATCCGAGATTTACGTTCTTCTTACAGTCTGTACAGAAGACACTATCTCACTTCGATCCAGTTCAATGTATGCAAATACGCTAATCCATGCTAATAGTCAAGACCAACTAATATCAAGCATACATTACAACCTTTCATATAATTTATCTAATAATTATATGTAACACCCTCAATATATTCAGGGATATTACAGCGCCGTAAATCCTTTACATAAGGATTTACAAGGCTAAAGAATTGAAAAGACATAACAGATGCCAATTTATGAAATTTCCAAAATAAAATACAACAGTTCTGGTTCAATACCGAGAATACAAATATCCAAACGAAGAATTATTTAATACATCACCAAAATCCAAACATCACGAACTGACGACGTACTCGAGTACTTATTAAAAATTAACCAAACACAGATAATTAAACCCGGCCGGAACATCACTCTGCACCCTCGTCGTCATGCAACTCCAGTGGTTGTTTCCCTGCTCTCCTGGATCCTGAATATAAGCAAATGTTCACCCCCGAAGGGGTTAGCACAACGATGCTAGTACAAGTACAATAATCATACAACAGTGATATAATCAACAATTATATCATAACAAGTTTCTCCAACGAGAAATAACAACAACACATATCACATCATAACAGTCTCAACATACTGATGGCATTCCAGCGATCCAGCACACACAGCTATAGATTCCCATGATGATCCCGTCGGACCAACGTATGGTGGAATTACCTGTCCAACGATCCAGCACCCACAGCTATAGATTCCCATGATAATTCTCGTCGGATCAACGCATGGTGGACATTTAATCACAATACATAATACACAATACAATCACAATATAGCTGTCATAATATAAACAATTCTAATTAGAGTACTTGCCTCGATTCGAAGACAAGGACAATACTTCCACGAAAACGAAATACTCGAAGGTCGCTTCTTCGATCAATCACGTAGCAGGCTCGAACCTTAACAAAAGAAATAACATTGAATTCATCTCACGTCGAACGAACATCTAACAATCCAAAATACGGTCGGATGTTCTTAAAAGAAATCTGTCTGGATTGCTTAACGCACGCTACGAATCCTATGTAGCGTACGTTAAGGCTACTCATTAGCACATGCAATACGCACAGCCTAGCGTACGCTAATCATACACGGTCAGTACCTCACTGATCAGCCGACTGACTCACCTGATGACTTAACACACGCTAAGTTTCAATCGTAGCGTACGCTAAACAAGCCCGTTGGCATACGTTAATTCACAAAGCTTAGCGCACGCTAAGCGTGCATGGCAGTTCACTGATGGGCAGTAGACTAGTTCTAACGGTGACGATTTTTACGAATTCTTCAGTGATTAACGTGTGATATCCATCTACATGTCATATTCATAAACTTATAAATGATCTTACGGATTAAACGACTTCGAGATACAAGGATACGTATAATCATCACAACACCATAATCCATCTTGATTACAATTCTCATGCGAAGTTTGATGTTCTTAAGGTCGAAGCACTAGATTCAATATCATCATTACACCCCGATTTAACCATGGAGATAAACTAACAATTCCAGCTTATAAGAAAGGATGTAATCTAAGATGGTTCTTTCTTGTCCTTATAATCAAAAGTGATATAATCTCCAAGTTTATGATCAATATAACAACATAATTCATATGGATAATCATCTTCAGAATGTTCCTCTCATCATCTGATGTAATAAGATTCCAACTACGAGGTTCCAACGACAATATCTTAAGCATAAACATTCCAATCCTCTAAACATGATGTTTGTTGGATAATTCACCAATGGAACTCAATATATTGCTAGCATGATCATCTTATTCTATAGAACCCGAATCTAAGGCTGGAGATAGAATTAACATACTTTAATATGACGAAATCACTAAACCACAAAGGTAGAATCTGACTACGGTTGGTTGTATGCCACTCCAAGGTGCTACTCCACTTCAATGATCAATCACAAGAAATATCCAATATCCAATGATCAAGTAGATGTGTTCTATGTGTGTTTGAGGAGGATAAAATGCTCTCTGGACTAACAAATAGTGAGGACGAGTGAAGGGAACAAGAAGAAATGAAGTGCTGGCCCATATATAAACTTTCTGTATAATAGCTGATTAGCGCACGCTATCAAACATCCTTAGCACGCGCTAATAAGAGTTGACTCCAAAACTGTACAGGTTCATCCGCGGGAATCTTATCCGGTCCTACGTCCGGCTGGCGCATGTGTTAGCCGCCTAGCTCAATAATTGATGGCCTAGCGCACGCAATTCTTCATTCGTAGCGTACGCTAGTTGTAGCCGATAGCGTGCGTTAAGCTACATTCTTAGCGTGCGCTATCACGAGTTTGCATGAGAAATTATGCATGATGATATACTTATGTACGAAGATACCAATATGAGAAATATCATACTCCAATTATCGAGATTACAAATCCGAATAATACAGGGTTCGAATACAGATGAAATACACAATAATAAATTCGAATATTACATTATATAAGTTGTGAACTATTGTATTATTTTATAAGGCACTGATAATGTGATCTTCTATGTGATACCAATACACCACATTATCTACAATATAAAATAATTAGACATTTCATTTGCATAACCATAATGAATAAATATACAAAACATTTGATTTAAATGTAATTAATTTCTCATAGGTAGTTACAGGAAAATAAGGTAATATAAGTATAAAGTATGCTTTGCAGTATACAATCCTGACAATCTCCCTCTTATACTCAAAGCAATGCTGCCATACACTGTAATCCCATTCCTTCCACATGCCTTTCAAAAACTTTTGAAGGTAGGCCTTTCGTGAAAGGATCAACAAGATTATCTTCCGATGCACTCTTGGCTACAACCACGTCTCCTTCCTTTACGAAGCGTCGTATGATGTGGTACTTGCATTTTATATGTTTACTTGCCTTATGGGCCTGTGGTTCCCTCGAATTTGTGACTGCGTCGGTATTATCACAATAAAGTTTAATACCCTTTGGCAAATCAGGAATTACATCTAAGTCTAGGAGGAAGTACTTCGGCCATACCGCCTCTTTGGCTGAATCAGAGGCTGTCATGTACTCGGCCTCTATGGTAGAGTCCGAGATGCATTTCTACTTCACACTCCTCCAACTAATGGCTCCACTTCCCAGAGTAAACACATAACCTGAAGTAGACTTGGACTTTTCTTTGTCTGATGAAAAATCTGAGTCAGTATAACCAACTGGACATAGGTCATATGATTGATACACTAGCATCTACTCCCTAGTGCTTCTCAGGTACTTGAGTATGTGCTTTACAGCAATCCCAATGTCCTGGTCCTGGGTTCGACTGATATCTAGCAGCCATACCTACAACATGACAGATATCTGGTGTATTTCAAAGTACAACATACATGAGGCTTCCCACATCTGACGTGTAAGGGATCAGCTGCATGTCATCTATCTCCGTTTGTGTCTTAGGACACATATCCTTAGATAGTTGAATTCCATGTTTATAAAGTAGAAAACCTTTCCTGGAATTCTACATGTTAAACCGCTTTAGCACTGTATCGATATAGAATGCATGAGATAAGCACAACATCCTTTTCTTCCGATCATGAAAGACCCTGATCCCAAGGATATGATGTGCTTCTCCCAAATCCTCATATCGAACCGCTCAGACAGCCATACCCATGCGTTCGTTAACTCCTTTGTAATACCCGAGATTCGAATGTGTATTTTTAACATTGTGACACTTTATATGTTGTATTTGATCTGAGTATTATCCAGCGTATTTCATGATCCGGTGTTGTTGAGCGTATGATTTCGTGAATGTGTTCAAAATTGAAATTCTTGCACTTGTAGCGCACGCTAACGACTAGGCGTAGCGTACACTAATTGGGTTTCGTAGCGCACGCTGTGTATGAACCTTAGCGCGCGCTATACGTAGTCAACTTGATTAAGACAGGGTGGTAGGTGAGATCAGTTGTGGATCTTGGTCGGGACATATCGGGATGAATCTGGACGACTTTTGGAAAAGTCGAGTCAACGGCGATTAGCGCACGCTAATGTTATGAGGCTAGCGCACGTTAAAGTTGAGTACAGTGAGGTCAGTGAAGCTTCGTATGGCCATTAGCGCACGCTATATGAGTGGTAGCGTACGCTAATTTATGTACTTAGCGCGCGTAAAAGGATGTTAGCGTATGCTAAGTCGAGGCCAGGCAGAAACAGTAGACTTCAAGCCCGTTAGCACACGCTATGGATATGGCCGTAGCGCGCGCTAATAACCATTTTCTATATATAGGACAGCACCCTCCTTCATTTTTCAGACTTCCACTTCAACCCTCACTCAATTTCCGCGACTTTGAGAGTTACCCTCCCCATCTTCAACCTTCATATCAGCCTCCTAACACATCATTGAAGGCGAGGAGCTTTGAGGATTGGTGTTCAAGTGTCCAACGCTGAGTTCATCAAGAGTGTTCGTCTTTTATTTCCATACAAGGTATGTGTCGCTGCCCGAACTTAGAACTTGTGTTTTTATTCGGATTATAACTTCCTCCTGGAGTTTATCAAGGTTATGGATTAATGATTAGGTTGAGCACCATACATGTAAGCTTGTAGTAATCATTTTTAGAACCCCTTTGAGTAAGAAGATTGTAACCGAACCCTTTTGAGTTGAATCAAGAATTTGTGATTTCTGAGATTTTGGTATATTTTAGGATGTCTTATCCGAATCACTTGCATGTCGGGGTAATGTTATTATCATCACTTCGTATGAGATTTTTACAAGAAGATGAATTATTAGAGTGGTCTAGAAATAATCCTTGGATAGTATGAGGTGAATTAGCGGCAAGATCTGAAAGATGTTTATTTGTGGGATATCCTGAGAAAACTAAAGGATACTACTTTTACAAACCCGCAGAGAACAAAGTGTTTGTTGCTTGATTATGTTCTTAGAAAGGGAATTTATTTCCAAAAGAGATAGTGAAAGAAAAGTAATAATTGAGAAAACTCGAGAACCACAACAAGATATTACTTTATCGATGGAAACTGAATAGGCTCAACAATTAGTTGAGTATCCAGTTCAAAGTACACATGTTCCTCGCAGATATAATAGACTGCGACATGAACCTGAGTGATATGGGTATCTCGTGACAGAGGACGTTGATGCATCTCTCATAGATGATGAGCCTAATACCTAGAGGATTGGATATGGGCCATTAATTCAGTGACACATTACATGTACGACAATCAAGTTTGGAACTTGATAGATCCACCTGAAGGTGTAAAAACCATTGGGTGCAAAAGGGTCTTCAAAAATAAAAAAGACATGGACGAAATCTGCAAGTCTATAATGCTCGACTAATTGTAAAAGGTTATAGACAGACTCATGGTATTAACTATGATGAGAACTTTTCACGAGTAGTTATGCTTAAATAAATTAGAATTTTATTCGCTATTGCCGCATACTATGATTATGATATATGAAAAATGAATGTCAAAATAGCATTTCTTAATAGAAACTTACTAGAGGATGTGTACATGACACAACCTGAGGGTTTTGTTCGTCCCGAAAATTCAAAAGGGTTTGCAAGCTTCAAACATCCATTTATTGATTTAAGTAGGCTTCTCGAAGCCAGAATCTTCATTTTGATGAAACCGTCAAAGAGTTTGGGTTTATTCAAAATGAAGATGAACCATGCATGTACAAGAAGGTTAGTGGGATCATAGTTGTCTTCCCAGTCTTACATGTAGATGACATATTACTCATTGGAAATGGCATATCCACCTTGCAGACAGTCAAAACTTGGTTGGGAAGTTGTTTCTCCATGAAAGATTTAGGAGAAACTAGCTACATTCTTGGGATAAAGATATATAGAGATTGATCAAATAGAATAATTTGTCTGAGTCAGAGTACCTATATTAACAAGATATTAAAGAGATTCAATAAGCAGGACTCCAAGAGAGGACTCCTGCCAATTCACATGCCATTCATGTGAGCACGACTCAGAGTCCTTCGACTCATGATGAGCGAGCCTGTATGAGCAAGATTTCATATGCTGCAGCCATTGGATCAATCATGTATGTCATGATTTTTACTAGACAAGAGGTATCGTTTGTCCTTAGAATCGCTAATCAATACCAATCAAATCCAAGTGAAAGGCACTGGACAGCAGTGAAAATCATCTTAAAGTACCTAAGAAGGACTAAGGATGCATTCTTAATTTATGGAGGTGTGATACACGAGCTGGCTATAAATGGTTATGCCGATGCTAGTTTCAAACCGATAGAGATGATTTAAGATCAGAGATAGTTTTGTGTTTTTGTTTATAATGGAGGCGCTGTGAGTTGGAAATGTTCAAGTAAAGCACGCTCATAGATTCTATAACTCAAGCTCAGTACCTGGCAGCATCGGATGCAGCCGAGGAGTGTGGATCGTTTTAGGTCATATAAGTCTTTACTGCGACAATAATGGTGCTATCGTGCGATCTAAAGAGTCGAGGATGATTACAGATCCAAACACACACTCAGTATATACAAAGTAGCAACGAAAGAGAATGTTGCTGATCCACTTACCAAGCCTCTTCTCACAAGGAAAGCATGAAGACCATGCGAGATCGATAGGACTAAAAGTCACGAATGAACGGTCCTAGTGCAAGTGGGAGATTGTTGGGTTTTTCGTGTATCTAATATAATAAATTTGAGTAAAAAACACAGCGGAATAATTATCGAAAATCCAGATGAGGATCTTCATGCAGTAATTTAATTGATTTATAAAAAGTTCATCGTATTACCTTAGTTTAAAGAACAAATCTGAACCCGGACTAGAAGATGATGAAAATCGTCTTCCTCTTTCAGTTGTCCACACACGAACAATTAGTACAAGCCGGGTTGCTAGATCCTTATGAATAATGTTCATAAATAGTACAACAAATAATTCCTTGCTATAAGGATTTGTACTGTTGATCAAAATCAACTAAGGGAAGAACACGGTGTGACCGAAACGGGACTTCTACTATAGAAGAAGGTGACCAAATTGGAGGAGAAAGTGGGGGTGCCGATTTTCTACTCTTCACAACTAGGGTTGTGTAATCTTTTTATAATGACAACTCCTTGTCCTAGACCCTTTATTTAAACTAAGTAAACCCTAGAGTTAAAACTCTAGTATTTGCTTAATTATCCCTCAACTCATTAAATAATACAATATATAGTATTCTATATTATATATATTACTTATTTATTTAATCTTTTAATAAATATAATATCCAATATTATATATACTATTCCCAATTGATATAATTAAATAATATAATATATAATATCTTATATTATACATTACTCATTATTTAATTTCTTTAATAACTATAATATCCAATATTATATCTATGAATTATTCTTGCTTGTCTTTAATTGCTGTATGTGTGACGGAAAAAGCTTATATTATATTGGCAATCATTTAATACCTTATTAAATGATAAATCATAAGCGGTCTCTAGCAAGACATTATGACTATCCAAATAATATAAGTTTATAATCCGTTAAACCATTTAACGTGTCAAATCCCTTTGTCGCGTGATATCATATTTGAACAAAGTTATGTAAACTGTCATACTTATTATGTTCAAATGCTTTCTCTATTTTAAGTAGACTGATTGATTCAAATGACTCTTCATTTGAGCATGGTCATGCATTCCCTTCAGTCCTACTCATCGAGGGGACCAGCCGGTATCTTTCTCCCGAAAGAGAGGGACAAGTCCCCATCTTGATTTTTCATTTACCTGTACTTGACTCCCACTAATCCTGAACGGTAACTTTTATGATCACCATGTTTCAGATGACACTGGATTACGTCAAGGCATAGCAGTTATATATCATGTTCGACTCTATGACAATCTTCGGTTCAGGGATTTATTGACATACTATTATATTGAGATTCACTTACGATATTTACATGCAGTAATCTCAATGCGGGTCTGTCCAGTATTGAGTTCTCCAACCAATACCCATAAGTTTGATCCGTACCATGCACATAATCATCCGACGATTATCAATCAAACTTATACTATTATATTAATCACTTGAGTCTCCATTCTATGTGATTGGACTAGGGATATTTGTATAATCTTATTATTCGTGAATAACTATTATTAGATTATTATAATATTAAAATGTGCACACATTATAATAATCAACGAGAAATAGATGATATCAAATAACTTTATTCAAATGTGAAAATTACAAATTTAGGCACATCGAATGTCCTAGGGCACTACTCCCAACAATCTCCCACTTGAACTAGGACCATTCATTCATGACTTTTAGTCCAATTGATCTAGCATGCTCTACATGCTTTCTTTGTGGTAGAGGTTTGGTAAGTGGATCTGCAACATTCTCTTTCGTTTCTACCTTGCATATTGTAATATCTCCTCGTCTGACGATCTGTCTGACTAGGTGATATTTCTGAGCCTATGTTTGGAATTATGATGGGACCTAGGCTCTTTAGCCTGTGCAATAACACTATTATTGTCACACTAAAGGCTTATGGGACCCTGGATGGTCGGGACCACTCCAAGTTCAGTAACGAACTTCTTGATCCATACGGCTCCCTTAGCTGCATTTGATGCTGCCGGATACTCAGCTTCTGTTACAGAATCAGCAACCGTGCTTTACTTGGAACTTTTCTAACTCACAGAACCTCCTTTCAATACAAACACATAACTAGTTTGTGATTTAAAATCATCTCTATCGGTTTCAAAACTTGCATCGGCTTAACCATTTACAGCCAGCTCGTTTCCCACACCTTCATAAATTAGGAATGCATCCTTAGTTCTTCTTTAGTACTTTAGGATGGTTTTCACTGTTGTCCAGTGACTTTCACCTGGACTTGATTGGTATCGACTTGCCATGCTAAGGGTAAACGATACATCTAGTCGAGTATAAATCATGGAATATATGATCGATCTAATGGGCGAAGCATATGGAATCTTGCTCATGGGGGCTCGCTCATCAGGAGTTGAATGACTCTGAGTTGTACTCAGATGAATGTCATGTGACATTGGCAAGAGTTCTCTCTTAGAGTCTTGCATATTGAACCTCTTCAATATTTTATTAATGTATCTACTTTGACTCAGACCAACCATTCTCTTTAATCTATCTCTATACATCTTTATCTCAAGAATGTAAGCAGCTTCTTCTAAGTCTTTCATGGAGAAACAACTTTCCGACCAAGTCTTGATTGTCTGCAAGGTGTGTATGTCATTTGCAATGAGTAATATGTCATCTACATATAAGATTAGGAAAACAGCTATGCTCCCACTAACCTTCTTGCACACACATGGTTCATCTTCATTTGGAATAAACCCAAACTCTTTGACAATTTCATCAAAATGAAGATTCCAGCTCCAAGAAGCCTGCTTCAACCCATGAATGGATCTTTGAAGCTTGCAAACCTTTTCGAAATTTTATGGATGAACAAAGCCCTCAGGATGTGTTATGTACACGTCCTCGAGTAAGTTTTCATTAAGAAATGATGTTTTGACATCCATTTGCCATATTTCTTAATCATAGTATGCGGCAATAGCTAATAAAATTCTAATTTATTTAAGAATGACTACTGAAGAAAAGGTCTCATCATAGTCAACACCATGAGTCTGTCTATAACCTTTAGCCACTAGTCTAGCATTACAGGCTTGCAGATTATCCTCCATGTCATTCTTGTTTTTGAAGACCCATTTGCACCCAATGGTTTTAACACCCTCAGGTGGATCTATCAAGTTCCAAACTTGATTGTCGTACATGGACTGCATCTCTGACTTCATGGCCTCTAGCCATTCCTCGGACTCTGGTCCTGAAGCATCTTTTGTATAGGTACTAGGCTCATCATCAATGATTGATGCGTCATCATCCTCTATTACTAGATACCCATATATATCAGGTTCATGTCGCACCCTATCAGATCTACGAGGAACTTGGGTACTTTGAACTGGCATCTGAACTAATTGTTAATCCTGTTCTGTTTTCATCGGTGAAGCAATGTCTTCTTGTGGTTCTCGAGTTTCCTCGAGAATTACTTTTCTCCCACTGTCTCTTTTGGAAATAAATTCCCTTTCTAAGAATACAGCATTTCGAGCAACAAACGCTTTGTTATCTGCGGGCTTATAAAAGTAGTATCCTTTAGTTTCCTTTGGATATCCCACAAATAAACATCTTTCAGATCTGGCCATCAGTTTGTCAAACACTTGGCGTCTTACGAACTCTTCGCAACCCCAGATCTTTAGAAAAGACAAGCTTGGTCTCTTACCTGTCCATTTCTCAAATGGTGTCTTTTCAACTGCTTTAGATGGAACACGGTTAAGAGCGAATGCTGCTGTTTCTAAGGCGTGGCCCCAAATTGTAAGACCCTGGATTTTTTTTACGCCTAAATAACTTCGAATCTTTGACCCATTTTTTTGGATTATTTTGTCCTTTTATTGAACTTACGCAATCTTTCATATTGTTCTATTAGCCTTGTTTTTTCGTTTTATCACAACTTTATTATCAATACATAATAGAATTTGCAATATCTTTATATGTTATTATTGTTATCGTGTGTTGATAATGTTTCGGTATAATACTACGACTATAACCGGATTATTTGATCAATCTAGAGGTTTACAACTCTTGTTTAGAGTATTACACTATAGAAACAGTCAAAATATGGATGGAGTACCAAAAGGCTGTTAATAAAAACAAGAGTAGATATTTCTGGATAGTGCTGTGCGCAATGACTGACTTTGATCAGTCACCATAAATTTTATAACAATCCAAAAATTCTAAAATTTTACAGCATTGTAGCTTATTGAGTTTGCTTTCCAACGGAATAAATGGTGAAACATTCCGATCTGAAATGAGCAAGTTATGGTCGAAACAAGACAAGAGTATCAATTTGCCGCAATGTAAATTACTGAAATGCCCTTAAAACTGACTTAAAGGGCTATAAATGTAGTATCCACACTTTTTATTTTTAGTAATTCTTATTTTTAGTGTATTTTCATTTCGGACGACTTGCTTGTATGTGTTTTGATATTCTGAAATTATTTTGTTCTGCATTCATGGTCATCCGAACGAGTTTCGGAGTTATTTTTACGAGATTTCGATTATTGTGTAATTTTTCTACGTTTAGACTCGATTCTCGTAAATCTCGTTCTAAACCGACATTTCATTAATTCTGTGAGTTCCCTTATATTTCTGGGTTCGTTACAACTTTCTGAGATTATTAGTTGGCCTCGAGTTGTGATTCTCGAGAGTTTGGGCTGTTTTGTAATTTATCACAGTTTTGGGTATCACTTTTAGAACTGTTGCTCATTCCATTGAATGGATACGCTTGGATGGGGAGTTTGCGCTTGCATGTTGTGGTTTCTTGTCGATGTCACGTTGTTCGCTGGTAGCTATCTAGTTTTATGCCTTCCGAGTCGTGTGCAGTCTAACTGAGTTCCCTAACTATACTTTGTACAAGAACAGTTAGTGCACGCTAACGTTATTTTTATAGCATGCACTATGATGTTATATCTATCATACGCTAAACTTATAATATTGCGTACGCTAATGCATCTGGGCAGAGTACTCTGGAATTGGACCGAAGGTTCAGTAATTCTAGACTGAACCAGGTAGCGTACGCTAATGAGTAGTTAACGTATGCTAATTGCAAAACTTAGCGCATGCTAAGCTGACATTAATGTATGCTAACGGGAGGACAGAAGCCTCTAGACTGATCGTTGTCCCGAATAGCATACGCTACGCCTTGTATATAGCGTATGCTATATGTTGTCAGTATATAAGGAACAGCAGTAGTTGACTTCGTCATTTTTCATTCTCTACCCGTTCTTTTGGGTATTTTAGGATGATTTCATAGTTCTGAACTGAATTAGCCTAGATTGTTGTTAGATTTCGATAGTATGCTCGCAATCATTAGTTTTCCTTGTTGTTTTATGGATTGAAATTCTATTATTCCATCGTTGATCGATTACGATCCATTACGCATTCGTAGTGTTCGACAAATCGTTCCTAAGGGTAGAATCTAGGATGATCCTATTCAATCTAGTAGTATTGTAGTTGATTGAATATCATTGTGTGTTAGGAATGAAAGTTTGGAGTGAGTTTGGATCGAAGCCTCTCCATTCACCGTTTCTTCATATCATATTAACCAAGGCAAGTACATAGTTTACATTATGTTATGTAGAATGTGATTTCGACATGAATAATGATTTATGATAAATGCATGTGTGTGTAGTTGTTGTGGTTCTTACACTTGGGGAGGGTTCGAAAAAACCTCCGGGGGCCGCTACTAAGGGGTACGGCTGAGGAAGTGGTTTCCCACCTAGGGATGGTCCGATGGGGCCTCTAGGGGTCGATACTAAGGGGTACGGCCACGGGTTACCAAGTGTGGATTTTGTGATAATGAAATGTGATGTGTGATTTTCTTGATGTTCATGTCTTGATAAAAATGCAGTATTCTGGAATATTGTTTTCTTAAATGGTTTCAAATACGATCATGCTGAATTATATTCCTATATAATATTGTGTCAATATGTAATTGCACTAGCTATTCGAATGCTGACCCCTTAAATGGGGGAAATGAGTTTTATGCATTTCAGGTATCGGGCGAGCTGAGGAGCCAGCACGGGAACCGCATGTAAAGGATGGTCAAGCATGATGATGAGGCTAGAGTCTTTATTAATTATGTTGTTTTTATATATACGTGGTTTGATGGAGTTAGTTGAGTAAACTCGTTATTGTCTTGAGGAAGATGTTAAGTCCCCTGCGTGGGCAATGAACTTATTTTATTTTCTGTTTTATTTCTAAAGTTGAACTAAAATGTTTTGGCCTAGGCCACAATCCTATTTAGATTATTAACGTGTCTGTGGGATTTTTGTGAACTTTGTGTCATGTGCTAGCCTGGTAGACCTTGTTGAAGGTTCTACGGTATCAGAGCCTTAGGTTGTGAAAACCTAGGCTGTCGGTTAAACTGGGTCTGTCAGTTGTGTCGTAAGAGTCAGTTGTTGAGCCTAATATCATTGTGCTACCATCTCTTCATGCGACCCGTGGCTGTAAGTCTCCTCAAATTATTATGTTTCTGTATTAATTCTCTTGCGTGAATTAGAATTGTTAGTTGGAGTGCCAACTTTGTTAGTTGTGAATTTCGCTGATCAGGTTCTTTTTAATTCTTATACTTCAGTATGTTGAGAGGTCGTGGTAGACCAGCTAGGGGACGCGGCCGAGGCCATGGTCGTGGTGCTAGTAGTGAGGAAGTTCTACTTTCTCAGTCATCTGCTGATTCGGCCCCTCATTCACTGCCGAATACTCTGCCCCTGAGTTCTGACGGGCAACAAGACTTATCTGTTAGTCAGGACCAACCCTCGATTAATAATGCCTACGCAGTAGCTACTGCTATACTTCAGCAGTTAGTATCTCAGTTAGCTCAGATTTCTCAAGGTGGGCGTCAGAATCCGCCCCCGACTCCGGAAGACGAAGCTAGTAAATAGCCTCGGAAAGGGACTAAGATGCACCCCCCTCGTTTCGCTGGCTCTACTGACTCCCTAGGTTGGGAGAATTAGATTTTTCAGTTAGGAAGGATATTTGATGCCATAGCTTGTCCTGACGACAGGAGGGTACCTATTGCTCAGTACCTCTTGGATAAGGAAGCTGCGGAGTGGTGGGAGGCCGTGATGCCCAGGGATCGTATAACCACCTGGGAGGAGTTTAAGACCACTATGGAAGGGGAATACTGTCCACTGCCGGTTCGGGAACGTCGGATCGTGGAGTTCTTTACAGCTTTACCTCAGGATGTACCGATTGCCCATGCTATTATCACCTATAACCAGCAGTTGGGGTACATTAAGGATCAAGTGAGAACACAGGCCGATAAGAGACTCTACTTCAATATGAGCATGAAGCCGCATATCCGACAGAGTATGGCACCACTCATGTGTGCCACCTTGAAAGAATACCAGGACCGCACCCTAGCTATTGAAATGGCAGTTCCGGAGTCATAGTCTGGATATGAGGCTAAGAAATAGAAGACTTCGGGTAACTTCTCAGCCGGAAAGGGGAATCGGTTTCTTTAGTCATCGTTTGTTCCCGCACGAGGAAAGAGGTCATTTTATCAGGCTGGAGGCTCCCAGAGTAACCGTTCGGATCAGTCCTCTATCCCTAGTAACAGAGTGTATTTTAACTGTAGTCAGAATGAGCATTTGGTAAAAGATTGCGCGTTCCCACTAGTTACATGTTTTTCATACGGGCAGAGTGGTCATCGTGCGTCTCATTGCGAGGCAATCTCCAGGGCAGTCAGAGCTACGATGATAACTGCAACGCAGGGAGAACCTAGTGTCGGCCAGAAGGTTCCAGTTTCACATGGTCTTAAGAGTTCTGGTCGAGGTAGAGGTCGGGTCAGTAGGACTGCCATGCAGCATCGAGTTTGGGGTTTGTATACCCCCGTTTATATCAGATGAGACGCACAGAGGAGACAGATACTCCAGTGGAATCAGGTACCACTCAGATCTCTCCTCATCCAGTTTCGGTACTTTTTGATTCGGGTGCTACTCACTCTTTTGTTGCATGGGATTGCATATGTCATATTGGTGTTGATTGTTTATTTGAGTGCGATCCGTTTATAGTGGGTATTCCTAGTGGGGATCTTATGGTTGGGATCCGGGAGGTTAGAGACTGCCCAGTGAGGATCGAGAACCAAGATTGGCCCTCGAACCTCATTGTTATAGACTTAAAGGGTGAGGATTTAATCCTCGGGGACGATTATGGATCGTCACGATGCTATTATGGACTATCAGACTCGTACTATCTCGATAGTGGCTGATGATGGCACATAACATACACTGGTGGGCTGTAAGCTGGGTAGATCAGGGAGTGTGATCAGCGTCTTAAAGGCGGTGAAACTTCTTAACTAGGGTTGCGTAGGCTAGTGGTGTTACGCTTTGAAGGCGGATAATGGTGGGGTTGACATGTCGTCGATTTCTGTCGTAAACAAATATCCTGACGTATTTCCGGATGACTTGTTTGGATTACCACCGCAGCGGGAAGTTGAGTTTCCTATTGATCTAGAGACGAATGCGGCTCCTGTTTCATGAGCACCATATCGTATAGCACCGTCAGAGATGTTAGAGTTAAAGAAGTAGTTGGGGGAATTGCTAGATAAAGGGTATATTCGACCGAGCGCATCGCCTTGGGGTACGCCTGTGCTTTTTGTTAAGAAGAAGGATGGATCGCTTCGTTTATGCATCGACTACTGAGAATTAAACAAATTGACCATCAAAAAAAAATATCCTTTACCCTGGATTGATGACTTGTTTGATCAGCTTCTGGGAGCGACAGTCTTCTTGAAGATTGATTTACGATCGGGTTACTATCAACTGAGGATTCGAGATAGCGATATATCGAAACCTGCCTTTCGGACGAGGTATGGCCATTATGAGTTTGTGGTTATGCCTTTCGGGCTAACCAATACCCCAGCAGTGTTCATGCAGTTGATGAACAAAGTTATTATCGAGTATCTGGACAAATTTGTAGTCGTCTTTATCGACGACATTCTTATCTATTCCCAGAGTCAGGAGGAGCACGCTGTACATCTTCGTATTGTGTTAGACATTTTGAGAGTTGAGTAGTTATATGTGAAGTTTTCTAAATGTGAGTTTTGGCTCAAGGAAATAACATTCCTCAGGCATGTGATATCAGTGGAGGGAGTTCGGGTTGATCCGCAGAAGATAGAGGCGGTACTGGCATGGGAACCACCTAAGAACGTGAAGGAAGTGAGAAGTTTCCTAGGACTTGCGCACTATTACCGTACGTTCGTTGAAGTATTTTCCAAGATCGCTCGACCACTCACTCAGTTACTTTAGAAAACTCAGAAGTTCGAGTGAAACGCAGATAGGCAAGATAGTTTTGATGAGTTGAAGAGACGGTTGACTACCGCACCAGTTTTAGCTTTGCCTCAGGGGAACGAGGATTTTGTGGTTTATAGTGATTCTTCAGGCCTCAGACTCGGATGTGTGTTGATGCAGAGAGATAGGGTTATTGCTTATGCGTCTCGTCAGTTGAAACTATATAAGGCAAATTACCCTGCAAATGATTTGGAATTAGCTGCGGTCGTTATCGCTTTGAAAATTTGGAGGCATTCCCTTTATGTCCGTCGTGCAAGATTTACACGGATCACAAGAGTCTGAAGTATATCTTCAGTCATAAGGAGTTGAACATGAGACAGCGCAGGTGGTTAGAGTTAATTAAAGATTACGACCTCGAGATTATTTATCATCCGGGCAAGGCCAATGTAGTGGCAGATGCGTCGAGTCGTAAGCCGATGATGCTACAGATGTTGGAGGTACTTACGCCTCAAGACAGGATCCAGTGGGATTTAATTTGTCAGAATATCGAAGTTTGGGTCCAGAGGGTTCAAGGTCAGTTATGTGCACTAGAAATGTCACGACCCCTTATCCCTAAGGACGGCTTAGCCGGGGCGTGACCCGGGGTAGGAATTAAGACGCAGGGAAGAAAGGGGGAAACATATGTTTCATAAGGCATATGGGTGAATTACCATGAATAACCTATCAAGGTATCATGAAGGGGAGTCAGTTCCGTGGGAACGACTTAGAATTCAAAGTAGAATATACAATCATAACATTAGCCTTGAAGTTTAGGAAAAGGCTTCATAGCATATTACAATCAACAAGACATAGAAAGCATAATCATAAAGAGTGTTTGCAGCGGAAAAATATGGTTAGTTACATATATGAAGATATGTAACCAGGGCTTAACATTGATCGTAAACAAAAGACTTCCACTCAACACCCTCCGTCACATCCCTTGCTGAACCTGCATATTTAAAAAGATATACAGGGCTGAGTACAACGTACTCCGTGAACACATTGCCAAAACATAAAACATACTTTCGTATTTGTCATCATGCATATAACAGTAACACACGGGGGTTTTAACAAAAAGCCCATGTTTACTAAATCATTTCATTTCATAGCATATGTCATCAGATTCACCATATCCATAATTTACGCCGGGGAAGGTGGCCACCTCCCGCGAACGTTACTTCCCGAGATCGGCCACTCCGAAGAGAGCTCACAATCCCGAATATTGTGTACACTAACCCTGGACAGCAACCTTTGTCTAGCTCAGGATCCAATCACTTCATAGGTTGGCAAGCCAACAGTGATAGGTTCATAATAATCCACATAAAAATGTTTATGCATCATAATCATTTGAAATCATAATTTGCTTGTAAAATATTTCATCAAGATAGAGCAAAGCTCAAATCATTTTCGTATAGAAACCCCATCTGGACAAGAAATAAACGCAAGCAAAATGATTCTCGGCTCTTACTTACGCTTCAGTCTGCTGCTCCACCTTTCATCGGAAACAACTAAGTTTAGCGGTCGATCGAGCTTAACGAAGTCTAACGGATAACGGACTCGATCTACATGTTTGGACTTTAGAGTTTTGCATTCGACTTAAGTTTAATAATAAAAGATATGATTATCTTAGACAACCTAACTGACCACATAACTTATAAATATACTAACAACGGTAACCGATAATCGATTCCGTTACACATCCCTTGGTTCAAAAAAACCCATCATAAAACACTTAATCATAATCATAAAATAATGTGCATCAAGTTTGGAAAGAATAAGCATTCTGTTAATGCACAGTAAGAACTAGATAGTGAATCTTATACCATTGGAAATCCACTGAAGTCTAGTTTCAAATATATTTTACAAATCTCAAAAATATGAAACGTGGAGAAAGTTATGGCCGTTTCCGTGAAGTGTGACGAAACTGTCAACTTCCGATGAAAATGGGAAAAAATCATATTAACCTAGAGCTCGTTTCTAGCAACGAAAACCCTAAACATGTAAACTCTAATCATTCATATCATACTTATAATACATATAGGAGTCGACATACAAGCATGCTCCTCGACATTACGAACTCCATTTCATAATCTTTTCTTTTGCAAAATGACTACTTACTCATTCTTATTTTTCCAACATTAACATTCAAATATCATTAACATCAAACAACACACTTAACATACACTCATGTTGATAATCAAAGTCTTGATCCTAACATACAAATGACCTAAACATTACTTTAAAATCCTCAATACATAACATTCTCCTTAACTACATCAAATATTACCAACACATCTTCCAACTTTATAAATCTAACTTCATGTTCTTGTTTTAAAATAAATTTTCAAAAGCATTTTATAAACATCTAACAAAAACATATCATGTACTCCTTTCATACCTCATCACAATTATCAAGTCACTTTTGAACATACAACAACATATCAAGAACTAAACATGATTCTTCCTTACTTTCAAAACACCAAACATTTTATAAAAATCCCATAAATTTATCATAGCATCATATCATCATATAACGACATATTGTGTAAGAAAATCATAAGAAAAACAACACATAATTAGGTTATGAAACCCTAAAATTTTCGGCCAACATGAAGAAAATCAAGACATGATTACAACTTGTTCTAAACACTTCAAGAACCTTAAAATCAACTTAAAAACAACATACAAAACATTATAACATTAAACCTAAACTCTTCATATATTTTCTAAATTTTAAAGTGGTCCAAAACCCATTTTTACTTATGTAGAAATGAAGAGAATGAGGTAACTTACTTGAATATGAACTTGGATTCAAGTTTGGAACACAAAGTGAGCTTCTAACATGAGTTTTTAATGAAGAACAGTGGTGTTCTTCAATGGTGGGGGGGGGGGGGGCTGAAGGAGAAGAAGAGGGAAGAAGATGAAGTGAGGAGGAGAAAGAAAGGGAGGTGATGTCCCTTTATATACTAGGTTAACCCTAGACGTCGTCATAAACCAGTCGAAGAATATTTTACGTTTCGCTCCTCCACATATAAAATTACTCGGGTATTAAATGTATGACATATACTTAAATTATCGTGTCGCACTTACAGCTTAAAGTCGGAGAAAAGTTTCACGATTTAGGAACACGAATTATCCGAGAAAACGACTCGACATAAAATATACCCAAAAACTCAAAAAGTAAACTTTTGAAAATCGTACTCGTAACGTAAAAGTAGTGTACATAGAAGTCGAAGGAATCACGATTCTGTCTATCGAAACATAAAAATCAAATTCGGAAGATAAACCCAAGCAGATAACCGAACATCTGATTTCTGAATTTAAAACGTGCAAATAGTTCTAAACTTACTCCATTAGTCAGAATTTTATTATTTGTGAATGCAAAACTCTAATGTCTCACTTGAGGTCATAATAATTCATGCATATAAAAGACCGGGGCATTACATCCTACCCCTCTAAGAAGAAATTTCGTCCCGAAATTTACATACCTTATCAAAAAGTTCTGGGTATTTCTCCCTCATCTTGCTTTCGAATTCCCACGTAGCTTCTTCGTGACCATGGTGACTCCATAATACTTTCACCAAAGAAATCGACTTATTCCTCAATTTTTGAACTTTATGGTCTAAAATAGCTTCAGGCCTCTCTACATAACTCATATCGTGACTAAGAACTATGTCACTCTGATGAATCACATGCTTGGGATCAAATACATACTTTCTCAGCTGAGAAACGTGGAAAACATTGTGAACATTCCCAAGACTAGGTGGCAGATCCAACCTATAAGCAACTGGGCCGATCCTTTCAAGAATCTCATATGGCTCTATAAAACGTGGCCTAAGCTTGCCTTTAACGCCAAACCTGATTATTCCCTTAGAAGGGGAAACCTTGAGGAAAACCTTATCCCCACTTTCGAAATGCAATTCAGTTCGGCGTGTATCGGCGTATGACTTCTGTCGAGTCTGGGCCTCTTGTATTCTCTGTCGTATCTTGCGGATAATCTCGATCATCTCACTGACTGTATCTGGCCCTAAAATATTCCTCTCACCCACTTCGTCCCAATAAAGTGGTGATCTGCATTTTCTGTCATATAAGGCCTCATAAGGCGCCATACATATCGTTGTCTGGTGACTGTTGTTGTAAGCAAATTCGATTAATGGAAAAACATGCTCCCAATTTGCACCTTGATCCAACACTACAGTTCTTAACATGTCTTCTAGTGTTTGAATCGTCCTTTCCGATTGTCCATCGGTCTGTGGGTGGAAAGCAGTACTAAAGTTCAGATGTGTACCCAATTCCTTCTGTAGACTCGTCCAAAATCTAGAGGTAAATTTTGGATCTCGATCTGATGTGATTGATACTGGCACTCCATGCAAACGTACAATTTCACGGACATACAACTGTGCCAACTTCTCAGATCCGTAAGTGATTGGGATAGGCAAAAAGTGAGCTGATTTTGTGAGTCTGTCTACTATAACCCATATAGCAGTGTTTCCTCGTTTGGTCCTCGGCAAACTAGTCACAAAATCCATCGCTATTCTTTCCCACTTCCATTATAGAATGGTCAATGGCTGTAACTTCCCATAAGGTTGTTGGTGTAGTGCTTTCACTTGCTGACAAGCCAAAACCGCTCGACAAAAGAAGCTACATCCCATTTCATACCATCCCACCAGAAATTTCTCTTCAGGTCTTGGTACATCTTGCTACTTCTGGGTTGACCGGTATAAGGAGTATCATGATCCTCACTCATAATCTCATTCCTTAATTCCTCATCATGTGGGACACATATTCTCTCTTCAAATATAATTGCGTTATCAGCCGCTTCGCGGTAACTTCCTGGGCTATCTGATCTGATTCTCATACGTAGTTTCTCAAATGCTTCATCTCTCCTCTGCGCATTCACTATTCGTACTCTCAAATCTAGTGTCGTCACTAACGTCATGACACGACCCATTATCGTTTCCGGTGGATGAACCACCTCAAACTCATTCCTTCAAAATCTTGGATTAGATCCCCTTCTGTGGTAAGTAGGTATCCTAATTGCGATTGAGTCTTACGACTCAAGGCATCTGCTTCCACATTAGCCTTGTCGGGGTGGTAGTTAATACCACAATCATAATCCTTTACCAATTCGAGCCATCTTCTCTGTCTCATATTCAAGTCCTTCTGCTAGAAAAAGTACTTTAACCTCTTGTGATCTGTGAAAATTTCACATCTTACCCCATACAGGTGATGTCTCCATATCTTTAATGAGTGCACAACTGCAGCTAGTTCCAAATCATGCGTAGGATAATTCACCTCATGCGGCCTAAGTTGTCTTGATGCGTAAGCTATCACTTTCCCATCTTGCATCAATACACAACCTAGCCCATTCTTAGAAGCATCCGTGTAAACCACATACTCCTTGTTCGCTTCTGGTACTGCTAAAACTGGCGTAGTAGTCAATCTCCTCTTGAGTTCCTGAAACTCTCATCACATTCATCCGTCCATAAATACTTAATTCCTTTCCGCAAAAGTTGTGTCATTGGTCTAGCAATCTTGGAAAATCCTTCAATGAACCTTCGATAGTACCCAGCTAGACCCACGAAACTCCTAATCTCATTAAGGTTGATTGGTGACTTCCAATCACGTACTGCTTCCACTTTAGACGGGTCCACCTTAATACCATATGCTGACACAATGTGCCCAAGAAACATTACTTCTTTCAACCAAAATTCGCACTTACTGAATTTGGTAAAGAGTTTCTCTGTTCTTAGTGTTTCCAACACTATCCTGAGATGTTCTTCATGCTCTTTCTCATTTCTAGAGTAGATGAGAATATCGTCTCTGAACACCAATACAAACTTATCTAAGTACGGGTAGAAAACTCTATTCATAAGATCCATGAATACTGTGGGGGCATTAGTTAATCCAAATGGCATGACTATAAGCTCATAGTATCCATATCTTGTTCGAAAAGCTGTCTTGGGTATATCCTCTGGTCGAATCTTCAACTGATGATACCCAGACCTAAGATCTATCTTAGAAAACACAGTTTTTCCCTTGAGTTGGTCAAACAAGTCATCTATCCTTGGCAGAGGATACTTGTTCTTGAGTGTGAGCTTGTTCAGCTCCCTGTAATCTATACACATTTTCAGTGTACCATCCTTCTTTTTCACAAAAAGGACAGATGCTCCCCATGGAAAAACACTCGGTCTGATGAAACCTAAATCCAATAGCTCTTGCAGTTGGATCTTAAGTTCTTGCAGTTCCTTCGGTGCCATCCTATAAGGCGCTTTCGACACTGGGGCTGACCCTGGCTCCAGGTCGATGTTGAAATCCACTTGTCGATCTGGTGGTAAACCCGGTAACACATCTGGGAATACATTCTCGAATTCCCGCACAATTGGCACATCTCTTATTGCCTGCTCTTCTCCAGCTTATCCATTAAGGTAAACAAGGAAAGCCTGGCAATCCTTATTTCTCATCATCTTCTTGGCTTGTAGAGTAGAGATAACGGGTGATCCTCTACCAATTCTTATGCCGTGAAAGTCTGTGGGCTCCTTTCCCGGTGGTCGGAAGGAAATTTTCCTCTCATAACAAAGAATTGTGGCATAATTCTTAGCTAACCAATCCATTCCTAGGATTACATCAACATCCCACATCGTCATAACATTCAGATTATTAGTTACCACTTTAAGATTCCCTCGTTCTAATTCCAGATTAGAACAAACATGCGTGGTAGTTGAAATTCCTCCTGGTGGTGAAGATACTCTCATGACATGACTAGCACATTCCGGTATAATACTAAGATTATCCACACATGCTCTAGCAATAAATGAATGCGATGCTCCAGTATCAAACAAAACAATTACAGGTAGGTTAAGAAGTTTTCCCATACCTGCCAAGTTCCCCTTATCCTTCTCGGGTTGCTTCTGATTGATGGCATATGATCTATCATTCTGATTCTGCTGTTTAGGTGGTGGCGGCAGTTGCGGCTGTCCTTGTATTCCTCTCAGTGGCTGGGGTTGACCGTGGTGGTTTGGTCTCTCTCCCTGCTGCTGCTGCTTAAGCCAATTTCTCATGATATGGCTTTTCTGACCACACGTGTAACAACTTCCAGTGCCCAATAGACAGGCACCATGATGCTGCTTGTTACACTTGGGACATACGGGGTTTGCAACTCATCCCTGATTATTGCCTCCCTGAGTAGGAACCATCTGCCATCCCTGGTTGTTGCCTCCTTGAGCCTTAGGCTGTCCATGAGATATATTTCCCTGCCACGGCTTCCTGTTAGTCTGGCTGTTCCCATTGCCACCATTGTTTCTTCCTTCCCACATACGCTTCCCCTTATAATCGTGGGAATTTGTCTGAGTGGGTGGTGGTGTAATTGTGGGTGCTCGCTTCTCTTTTGGCATTGCTGCCTCAATATCCAGAGATCGGTTCAGCGATTCAGTGTAGCTCAGCCTTCCATGGATAGCTAGGGACATGCCTATCTCATGTATCAGTCCTGATCTAAATTTTCCTGCTATCTTCTCATCCGAATCAACTTGGTCTGGAGCATACCTTGATAACTCACAAAACATTCTATCATACTCGGTCACTGACATCCTTCCTTGCTTCAGATTATAGAACTCATCTTCCTTCTTGACCTTGAAGGTTTTTGGAATGTACTTGTCATACTGTGACTCCTTGAATTCCTCCCAAGAGTAGTTTTCCAGTTGCTCAGCCGTCAGGATCTTCCTGCGCGCTTCCCACCAGAAGTCTGCAGATCCAGTGAGTTGGAAGAGAACACAAGAAAGACACTCTTGGTTGGTACACCTTAGGAAGTTAAAGATTCGTTCCATAGCTCTAACCCAAAGCTTAGCATCGCTCAGGTTTCCTGACCCATTGAAAGTGGGTGGATTCTGCTTGAGGAAAAGCTCTTCAATAGCCCATTGGGGTGGAGGAGGAGGTGGTGTAGGGGCGCGTTCATGCCCTCCTCTCCTTCTTTCTCTTCTGGGTGGCATTCTGAGGTGCACATAATCATCATTAGTTCATTCTCATTGGTCCGCAATTATCATCATACTTGATCATAGAAAGGAGTTCGCAACTACATAATCATAACGCATCAACACATACTCATAGATAACTCTCGTGGCAAGGTCGAGAAAGAAATCATAAATAACAACATCATACTCATGAGAAGAAAAGCCCATGAAGGGTTAAAATATATATCAATATATCATATGCATCGTAATAGTACAATTGCCTTCAACGAGGTCTTACTGACTATCAAAATAAGCTGGTCTAGGCTACCTACCAACACATATACGAAAATACGGGATGCTCTAACAAATAGCATTCCCGTCCATAACATAAGAAAGTGCTAGACATCGAAACGACACGTATAAGCAAAAAAAAAAGTGACGTTCCGCATACAAAACACATAATAAATGGCTAGCACCATCCTGAGCTATCTCAAGTCGCCCTCGACTCGGCGGTCGAGCTATCCTCTTTGGAGAACTCCTCCAGATCCTCTTCTGGATCTTCTTCTGACTCCTCGTCTAAAGTTGGAGAGACTGCAACAAGGTCTTCAGTGACTATGCGCTTCTTCGGGAGAAATAGATGAGCATCATCTGCGATCGGTCGTGGATGGACTGGATCGATGACTCGCATAGGTCTAAGTGGCGGGGACGTCCTCCTGAGAATAAAAGGCTCGGTCCTCATGTCCCTGCGGTGAGGTGCTGATGTCCCTGCGTCCATGTCTAACCCATCCTGAGCATGAGACGGCGCAACAAAAACCATCTGGCTCGGTAGAGGTGTAGCTAGCCTCGCCGGCAAAGATCCCCTAGCATAAGGATGGTACACATAAGCTTCAGGGGGAGGTGCACGATGCTGGAGGTACTGAGTGGTGATGCGGATAGCAAAGGCCATGAAATCTCTGGGAGGTACTAAAGTCGGCTCACGCAAAAAGATATAATACCATGAGACTGCAGCAGCCCACTCCCTCCACTCGATCGGAAGGAGGTCGATAAGATGCTGAATGCCCTCATAGTCCGAGACACCATGAGGAGCAGCTAAGCGCCATGTCGCCTCGAGGTCTGCCACCCACTGACCCACGATGGCACCTATGCTTCGATACGTGCTGCGGAAAGCCTCCACAAGGTCGCACGGCGTACGCCTTCTCCTCGTTGACTTACGTGGCGTCGTCTTCGTAATCGCCATCCTATGAAGAAGGTATATGTATAATACATCAACGTCTCAACATAATAGAACAATTCCACTAAAAAGTTTCTCAGAAGAAGGATATAAATCTCATCCTAAGTTCTCGACTCGAACTCTGGACTCTGAGAAACACCTAACATAAAAATAACAATATACTCTCTGACGGGTTATGTTATGAAAGTTATTCGGGTTCCGCCATAAATGGACATCCCGATAAAATAACCATACTCGTATTACTCGTACGTAAGTCATATTCATTGGAGACGTCACTGCATCGTCGATCCTCGTTATTACATCGTCATTGTTCATCCTTCATATTCGTGCATGTGCTGAAATACTTAAGGCGCATAAGTTCTCGTTTGCGTAATAGAAGACACTAAGGAAGTTTCTAGGTTCTCGCCTTTCATGTTTCTTCATCAGCAACAATTCATGCGTACTTGAAAAAAAATAAGGATTCATATAGTCCATGCGTCGTCATACATATATCATTCCATATATGTTCATAATTAACATTTCGTAAAAGCTTGTAAAGAGATACATTTTCATGGCAAACGAAATTTGAATCATAAAGACTAGTAAATCTTGTATCTTACTCTTCAGTTGAGCATGACGTGACGGGGTGTTGAGTTGACAATTGATTCTTAAATTAGTTTAGAGAATCGAACTAAACTTCGCTTGAAGGAACATAGACTCAGAGCGAACGAACTGCTCTGATACCATTCTGTCACGGCCCCTTATCCCAAAGGACGGCTCAGTCGGGGCGTGACTCGGGGTAGGAATTAAGAAGCGGGGAAGAAAAGGGGATTTCATAAGGCATATGGGTGAATTACCATGAATAACCTATCAAGGTTCATGAAGGGGAGTCAGTCCCGTGGGAACGACTTAGAATCCAAAGTAGAATATACAGTCATAACATTAGCCTTGAAGTTTAGGAAAAGGCTTCATAGCATATTACAATCAACAAGACATAGAAAGCATAATCATAAAGAGTGTTTGCAGCGGAAAAACATGGTTGGTTACATATTTGAAGATATGTAACCAGGGCTTAACATTGATCTTAAACAAAAGACTTCCACTCAACACCCTCCGTCACATCCCTTGCTCAACCTGTATATTTAAAAAGATATACAGGGCTGAGTACAATGTGCTCCGTGAACACATTGCCAAAACATAAAACATACTTTTGTATTTGTCATCATGCATATAACAGTAACACACGGGGGTTTTAAGAAAAAGCCCATGTTTACTAAATCATTTCAATTCATAGCATATGTCATCAGATTTACCATATCCATAATTTACGTCGGGGAAGGTGGCCACCTCCCGCGAACGTTACTCCCCGAGATCGGCCACTCCGAAGAGAGCTCACAATCCCGAGTACTGTGTACACTAACCCTGGCCAACAACCTTTGTCTAGCTCAGAATTCGATCATTTCATAAGTTGGCAAGCCAATAGTGATAGGTTCATAAGAATCCACATAAAGTTTTTATGCATCATAATCATTTGAAATCATAATTTTCTTGTAAAATATTTCATCAAGATAGAGCAAAGCTCAAATCATTTTCGTATAGAAAACCCACCTGGACAAGTAATAAACGCAAGCAAAATGATTATCGGCTCTTCCTTACACTTCAGTCTGCTGCTCCACCTTTCATCGAAAACAACTAAGTTTATCGGTCGATCGAGCTTAACGAAGTCTAACGGACAACAGACTCGATCTACATGTTTGGACTTTAGAGTTTTGCATTCGACTTAAGTTTAATAATAAAAGCTATGATTCTCTTAGAGAACCTAACTGACCACATAACATATAAAGATACTAACAATGGTAACCAGTAATCGATTCCGTTACACATCCCTTGGTTAAAAAAAAACCATCATAAAACACTTAATCATAATCATAAAATAATGTGCATCAAGTCTGGAAAGAATAAGCATTATGTTAATGCACATTAAGAACTAGATAGTGAATATTATACCATTGGAAAGACACTGAAGTATAGTTTCAAATACAGTTTACAAATCTCAAAAATATGAAACGTGGAGAAAGTTATGGCCGTTTCCGTGAAGTGTGACGAAATTGCCAACTTCCGACGAAAATGGGAAAAATATCATTTTAACCTAGAGCTCATTTCTAGCAACGAAAACCCTAAACATGTAAACTCTAATCATACATATCATACTTATAACACATATAGGAGTCGACATACAAGCATGCTCCTCGACATTACGAACTCCATTTCATAATCTTTTCTTTTGCAAAATGACTACTTACTCATTCTTATTTTTCCAGCATTAACATTCAAATATTATTAACATCAAACAACACACTTAACATACACTCATGTTGATAATCAAAGTCTTGATCCTAACATACAAATGACCTAAACATTACTTTAAAATCCTCAATACATAACATGCTCCTTAACTACATCAAATATTACCAACACATCTTCCAACTTTATAAATCTAACTTCATGTTCTTGTTTTCAAATAAATTTTCAAAAGCATTTTATAAAAATCTAACAAAAACATATCATGTACTCCTTTCATACCTCATCACAATTATCAAGTCACTTTTGAACATACAACAACATATCAAGAACTAAACATGATTCTTCCTTACTTTCAAAACACCAGACATTCTATAAAAATCCCATAAATTCATCATAGCATCATATCATCATATACAACATATTGTGTAAGAAAAATCATAAGAAAAACAACACATGATTAGGTTATGAAACCCTAAAATTTTTGGCCAACATGAAGAAAATCAAGACATGATTACAACTTGTTCTAAACACTTCAAGAACCTTAAATTCAACTTAAAAACAACATACAAAACATTATAACATTAAACCTAAACTATTAATATATTTTCCAAATTTTAAAGTGGTCCAAAACCTATTTTTACTTGGGTAGAAATGAAGAGAATGAGGTAACTTACTTGAATATGAACTTGGATTCAAGTTTAGAACACAAAGTGAGATTCTAACTTGAGTTTTTAATGATGAACAATGGTGTACTTCAATGGTGAGGGGGGGCTGAAGTAGAGAAGAAGAGGGAAGAAGATGAAGTGAGGAGAAGAAAGAAAGGGAGGTGATGTCCCTTTATATACTAGGTTAACCCTAGACGTCGTCATAAACCGATCGAAGAATATTTTACGTTTCACTCCTCCACAGATAAAATTACTCAGGTATTAAATTTTTGACATATACTTAAATTATCATGTCGCACTTACAGCTTAAATTCGGAGAAAAGTTTCGCGATTTACGGAACATGAATTATCCGAGAAAACGACTCGACATAAAATATACCCAAAAACTCAAAAAGTAAACTTTTGAAAATCGTACTCGTAACGTAAAAGTAGTGTATATAGAAGTCGACGGAATCACGATTCTGTCTATCGAAACATAAAAATAAAATTCGGAAGATAAACCCAAGCAGGTAACCGAACATCTGATTTCTGAATTTAAAACGTGCAAATAGTTCTACACTTACTACATTAGTCAGAATTTTATTATTTGTGAATGCAAAACTCTAATGTCTCACTTGAGGTCATAATAATTCATGCATATAAAAGACTGGGGCAGTACAAGAAATCACTTCGTCTTTGGTTGATGATATTAAGACGAGACAGTATGATGATACATTTTTAGTACAGTTGAGGGAGGATGTAAAGAAAGGGAAAGCTCTTGGGTTTGTGATTCAGGATGACGGAATTTTGAGGTTTGTTATTGCAGCCACTTCCTATCCCAGAATGGAAGTGGGAGGATATCTCTATGGATTTCATGACCATCATGCCTAGGACTCGGACAGGAATGAACATGATTTGGGTCATTGTCGATCGACTAACCAAGTGTGCTCATTTTATGGGTATTAAGGATACTTGGGGATCGGATAGACTAACACGGGTGTTCATTGCAGAGATCGTGAGGTTGCATGGGACTCCTAAAAATATTATTTTTGATCAAGATGGATGGTTCGTATCACATTTTTGGGAGGCTGTTCATTGGGCCTTGGGGACTAAATTGAGACTTAGTACATCCTACCATCCTGAGACAGACGGACAGTCAGAACAGACGATTCAGACACTTGAGGACATTATGAGAGAATGTGACTTGGACTGAAAAGATGATTGGGAGTCGCACCTGCCGTTGATCGAGTTTACGTACAACAATAGTTGGCACGCCTCAATTAAAATGACACCATTTGAGGTTTTATACGGGAGGAGGTGCAGATTGCTGTTGTGCTGGGATGATGTGTCCAAATTGATTGGTACTGAACCAGATCTAGTAGTTGAGATGAGAGAGAAGATTGCCTTGATTCGTGATAGACTGTTAACGGCTCAGAGTCGATAGAAGTCCTATGCTGACATGCGTCGCTGACCGTTAGAGTTTGAGGTTGGAGACCATGTATTAATGAAGGTGTCACCTACTCTGGGAGTTTACCTCTTCGGTCAGAATAGTAAACTTAGTCCGAGGTATATTGGGCCCTTCGAGATCTTGGATAGAGTTGGAGACCTTGCATACCGGTTGGGTTTGCCGCTGTCATTGAGTCACGTGCATAACATATTTCATGTCACCCAGCTTAGGAAGTATGTATCGGATCCTAGACATATTATTGATTTTGGAGAGATTGAGTTAGGTCCCAATATTGCCTTTGATGAGAGACCGATTCAGATTTTGGAGCGTCAGGTGAAGCAACTTAGGCACAAAATCATTCCTTTGGTTAAAGTGCAATGGTCGAGACACGAATCGGAGGAAGCCATGTGGGAGACAGAAGAGAATATGAAGTCGAGATACCCTGAGTTATTTGCTATGTAAGTTTCGGGACGAAACTTATTTTTAGGGGGAGGGAATGTAATATACGCACTTTCTATTTTGAGTAATTTCTATTTTTAGTGTATTTTCATTTCGAATGACTCGCTTGTATGTGTTTTGATATTTTGAAATTATTTTGTTATGCATTTATGGCCATCCAAATGTGTTTCGGAGTTGTTTTTACGAGATTTCGATTATTGTGTAATTTTTCTACGTTTAGACTCGATTCTCGTAAATCTCATTCTACATTTCATTACTTCTGTGAGTTCCCTTATATTTCTGGGTTCATTACAACTTTCTGAGATTTTTAGTTGGCCTCGGGTTGTGATTCTCAAGAGTTTGGGCTGTTTTGTAATTTATCACAGTTTTGGGTATCACTTTTAGAACTATTGCTCATTCCAATGAATGGTTGGAGTCGTATGTTCGGATGGGGAGTTTGCGCTCGCATATTGTGGTTTCTTGTCTATTTCTCATTGTTCGTTGGTAGCTATCGAGTTTTATGCCTTCCGAGTCGTGTGCAGTCTGACCGAAATCCCTAACTGTACTCTATACAAGAACAGTTAGCGCACGCTAACATTATTTTTATAGCGCGCGCTATGATGGTATATCTAGCGTATGCTAAACTAATTTTATTGTGTATGGTAATATATCTGGGCATAATACTCTGGAATTGGACAGAAGGTTCAGTAATTCTAGACTGAACCAGGTAGCGTACGCTAACGAGTACTTAACGTATGCTAAATGCAAACCTTAGCACACGCTAAGCTGACATTAGCGTACGCTAACGGGAGGACAGAAGCCTCTAGACTGCTCGTTGCCCCGAATAGCGTACGCTATGCCATGTATATAGCGAACGCTATCTGCTGTCAGTATATAAGGGACAACAGTAGTTGACTTGGTCATTTTTCATTCTCTACCCATTATTTTGGCGATCCGCGGCGAATTCAGGTGAGAGGTCTATATTTCAACCTAATATCATCATCTATTAACATCTTTGGGTTTCTTGTGCGGATTTAACACTATCTAATCATCTTCCACCGTCCGAATCAAGGTAAGAATTCCTAGAACCCCAGTTTTTGGGGTTTTGGGGATTTTAGGATGATTTCATAGTTCTGAACCGAATTAGCCTAGATTGTTGCTAGATTTTGATAGTATGCTCGCAATCCTTGGTCTTCCTTGTTGTTTTGTGGACTGAAATTCCAGTATTCCATCAGTGATCGATTACGATCCATTACGCACTCGTCGTGTTCGACAAATCATTCCTAAGGGTAGAATATAGGATGATCCTTTTCAATCTAGTATTATTGTAGTTGATTGAATATCATTGTGTGTTAGGAACGAAAGTTTGGAGTGAGTCTAGATCGAAGCCTCTCCGTTCACCGTTTCTTCACGTCATATAAACCAAGACAAGTACATAGTTTACATTATGTTATGTAGAATGTGATTTCGACATGAATAATGATTTATGATAAACGCGTGTGTGTGTAGTTGTTGTTGTTCTTCTACCTGGGGACGGTTCGATGGAACCTCTGGGGGCCGCTACTAAGGGGTACGGCTGAGGAAGTGGTTTCCCACCTGGGGATGGTCCGATGGGGCCTCTAGGGGTTGATACTAAGGGGTACGACCATGGGTTACCAAGTGTGGATTTTGTGATAATGAAATGTGATGTGTGATTTTCTTGATGTTCATGTCTTGATGAAAACGTAGTATTCCGAAATATTGTTTTCTTAAATGGTTTCAAATAAGATAATCATGCTGAATTGTATTCCTATATAATATTGTGTAAATGTGTACTTGCACTAGCTATTCGAATGCTAACCCCTTAAATGGGGGGAAATGCGTTTTATGCATTTCAGGTATCGGGCGAGCTGAGGAGCCAGCACGGGAACCGCATGTAAAGGATGGTCAAGCATGATGATGAGGCTCGAGTCTTTCTTAATTGTGTCGTTTTTATATCTACGTGGTTTGATGAGGTTAGTTGAGTAAACTCGTTATTGTCTTGAGGAAGATGTTAAGTCCCCTGAGTGGGCAATGAACTTATTTTATTTTCTATTTTATTTCTAAAGTTGAACTAAAATATTTTGGCCGAGGCCACGGACCTATTTAGATTATTAATGTGTCTATGGGATTTTTGTGAACTTTGTGTCATGTGCTAGCCTAGTAGACCTTGTTGAAGATTCTACAGCGTGTAATGTCCCTTAGAAATAATCCTTGTCTGATTTCTGGTGCATTCCAGTACCTTCTCTCGACCTCACTTCGTCCCTAACCATAAATATTCAGCCTTGAATTCAAATTTGAGCCATGAGCATATTTCTAACATCGTAGAATCAAGATATCAAGTCTGTTTTTGAAGAATCGGCCATTTCCTAGCTGAATCAAGGTTTGTAACTTGAAGTTCTTCAAGTGTTTTTAATGATTCTTGCTAGTTCATGTTCTATATTAGAGGAGGAGGATTTTTAGGTGTTCTTGGGTGGTTTTCATCGATTCTAGCGGGTAGAAATCGAATCCTTCAACTATATCACTTCATATATATAAAATGCCTGCTAGGTGTTCGATAAAAGTTCCCTTTGAGTATGGTTTCGAATTTCAATTATTATATTGATTAGAATCAGTAGCTCTGATATGAATCCTGTTATATTAACATCTTAGGTTCGAAAATTGGGTTTGATAGCCTCGTGTCCGAGTTTTACCAAACTAGTTAAACCGTCGAATTCTAGGCGAGTATTTGATTATGTTTATGTATTATCTTACAATTTAAAGTGTATAAATATGTTTTTGGAATTGAATTGTTTGTATTCTGAAGTTGATTAAGGTTTATTGATGTTTTGAAATATTTTGGCAATATTTTCTAAACAAAATTAATGAGTTCTCAGGTTTAAAAAATAATAATTACGAACGATGTTTAAAAAGGATTTTCAAAAGGTTTTCGAAAAAAAAACTAGAAATAGTTCTTCAAAAATGTCAAGGGATGATCTTCCTAAAATTTATATCGAGATGATGACATTTCATAAATATTTTGTTGAAAATGATTTGGAGATATTACTTCCGATTGTGATTGAAAAGCATAGTTATAACGTTTGATGATTTGAGATTGGCGTTGTCAAAGTATGTGGTAACAGATTGTGAAATGTGAAATGACATGATTTGTGAAAAACGTGTGTGTGCGTGGTTGTTCTTCCACCTATGTACGGCTCGACGGAGCCTCTAGGGATATATGCTAAGGGCGCTGGATCATGAAAGTGGTAACCCACCTCAGGATGGCTTGACGGGGCCTCTAGGGGCCGAACTAAGGGGTACGGCCATGGGTTACCAAGTGTGGTTTTTTCGTGATGATGATATGTGATGAAATGGTTTCTAGATGAAGTTTTCATGATATACGTATTGTTCCGAAATAACGACATGGATTTCGCTGCCGCTGTGACGATACGGTTGAGACGTTGGTAAATGATGATGATTATTTTCTCTGTTATTTTTACTGTACTCGGCCCTTTTTTGTATATTCAGGTACAGGTCCTAATGGCTAGAACGCGCACGAGGGGCACATGGACGACGAGCAACAGTGCTATTCTATCAGGTTGCCGATGTTGTTTTAGTTTTTTTAGTCTTGTTCTGTATGAGAACTCGCGAGTACTGTTTTTATTGATCTTATGCTCGTGTGTGAGCTTACTAACTATCTTAGAGTTGGTTATTTATATGTTGAACAGGTTGTGACTATCGTCATGTTCAACCTTGTCGGTCGTGATGTTGTGGATGTGTTGTATTTTCGACCTTGCTGGTAGACGTATGTTGTCTTGGTTTTATGTTCGACCTGATTGTTCGTTGTGTGTGTATGTGTGTTAAATAAGTCTTGCCTTGTGGATTCCCGAAATGGATCCACGGCGCTGTAACAGTTCCGACCCGGGATGGGGTTGTTACAAAAATGATAATGGAAGCTCCATTCGACTCATCATGGATCGAACTATATCTAACAAAGTTAATCCTCCTCTCGGACACTCCGTTATGTTGAGGTGTTCCAAGAGGAGTAAGTTGTGAAACAATTCCATAATTCCTAAGATGATCATCGAATTCTTGGCTCAAGTATTCGCCACCTCGATCTGATGGAAGAGATTTAATTGTCTTGCCAAGTTGATTCTGTACTTCACTCTGGAATATTTTGAACATTTCAAAAGATTCATGTTTATGCTTCATACGATAAATATATCCATGCCGGCTAAATCATCGGTAAAAATGACGATGTATTACTACCCATCTCTGACATGAGTGCTAGGAGGTACGCATACATCAGTATAGATAACTAGCCCTTTCTCCATGACCAGTGAAAGGATTCTTCGTCATCTTGCCCAATAAACAAGATTTGCGTGTCCCATATGGCTCATAGACAAAGGAGTCTAAAAGTCCATCGTGATGGAGTTTAGAAATGCGTTTCTCATTTATATGGCTAAGTTTACAGTGCTATAAGTAAGGATTAGAATCATTGAGCTTATGTTTCTAGGTTGCAATGTCCAAAGTTTGGACTCATCTGAATCAATATTGTAAAGGCCAGTATATAACTTCGCAGTACCATAAAGCAAGTCATCAAAGAAAATACGAATAATCTTATTCTTAATAAGAAAACTATAACCTTCACAATCTAATGTAGAGACTGAAATAATATTCCTATTCATAGCAGGAACATAATAGCAATTGTTCATAACTAACAAAATCTCATTGGGTAAAACTAGATCGTATGTTCTAACGGCTAGTGCAGCAACTCTTGCTTCATTGGCAACTCTTAGATCAACTTCCCCTTTCTTTAGCTCTCTACTACTTCTCAACCCCTGCACATTTTTACAAATGTGAGATATACATCCAGTATCCAATACCCAGGAGTTAGAAGCCGATAAGTTAACTTCTATAACAAATATACATGTGGTAGTCTCACTACCCTTGGTACGCTTTATCTCTTCCAAGTAAACCTTTCAATTGTAACACCCCCAATCCACTCATGGATATTACACGTCGTAGACCCTTTCCTCAAGGATCTACCAGGCTGGTAACTATAATCAAACATCTCAGCATCGCCTTTAAGGCTAAAATGACTCAGTAGACCAATTTGGTCTTTCAATTAATACATACAACTCAATCTCAATACATACCCATGCAGGGGTCAAAATACAACACACTCCCATGCAACGGGGAAAATATTGCGGCGGAAATAAAGTACAACTAAACCAATACGATATCGTATGGATCCTCATGTGATTAGTATCGATCATCATTCATCATCCTTCGTACCAACCCTGTGTTATGCTCCACAAGGCCCTACACATACCTGAATGCAATACAGACATCCACTCCCCGATTACTCGGGGGTTAGCAAAATTCCACTATTTTTCTAGTGAAAGTACAATGTACAAATACGAGTCATACAAATCATATTCCAAGAATAATAATAATCAGGAATCCTCACAGATTCAAACACAACGAAAAATACTTCCCGAGGCAAAAGCTTGAGTAAAACTTTGCAAATTTGAAAGATCACAAATCACGAGAACAGTTTGAAAAATGGTTCAAAATGCACTCGAGAGTTTTAACGGAAACAATTTAGGATTATCGAATTCTTCTCTTTTCAAAGAAAACGAAAAGGGGTCACATCCCAAAGATTTGCTTTCTCAAACAAAAACCAACAACAATTCACAGGGTTCAAAGCCCACGTCACGTGTCCTCGATGGATATAAAATCAACAAAACATAAACACCCAAGATATGAAATCTCGGTAATACATCCAAGGTACTTCACCTGGAAAAAACACATCTCCGGAAACGCCATAACCCAAAACACGTTTATAAAAATGCACCACAATTAACCATTGATCCATGCCTCTGTGGACCCCTACCGAGATCCCATAGGATCTAAACCGTAGTGGTTAAAAGGCAAAACACATTTATAAAAATGCACTACAATTAACCGTTGATCCACGCCTCTATGGACCCCTACCGAGACCCCGTCGGATCTAACCCGTAGTGGTTAAAAGCCAAGCTCGGCGATCCACGCCTCTGTGGACCCCTACCGAGACCCCGTCGGATCTAACCTGTAGTGAGCATACACACACACATAACATAGCACATCAAGGATATCCAAACAATTCACCTAGAGGCAACAAACACTTAGCACGACGCAAAGGTCAAACCACAACGCACCAAAATGAGGCAATATATGTACACACGCATTATCAAGCGCAACATCAACACCAAACATATACATAGGATTCACGTAATCATTTACAAAACACACCAATCACAAAATACACACGGGTTTAGAAAGAGAGCCTTTAACGAGGCTAAACTGGATCTTTTGAAAGTTCATTTCAACCAGCCAAAAAAACACACCGAGACAATCAACAATCATCATACCCACAAAATAAGAAATGTATGAACAAGGTACTTGCCTCAAATAATCACAACTGCGGAGAATCCACCGAAGTGAGGAGACCTGCACCGTCTACGAACCCACCAACTCTGCCAAACGACAACCCGCGACAATAAACTACGAATGACAACAACAATAATGAAAATGAATTCCATAGCACGACCCAAAGCCGATGAATTAAAGGAACAAACGACAAAAGTGCAAGGGTTTCCCCCAAACGGCTAAGAACACGAATCGACCCGACAAAAACATGGAAATGAAATTCCAAACAGTGGGTTATGATCAACCCGACTAGATAACAACAAAAGAATCAACAATTTCATATTAGAATCACAAAATCAAGACAAATCCCCAAATATCACAAATCTAGTATTTTAGAAAATACCTTGATTCGGAGGAAAAATGATGAATAGATGATGATGAACACGAAGAAGGCCCACCGAGATGATTACTATCATCAAAGGCCGATGAAAGCTCATCCAAATCTGCCCCAAATCGCCAAGAACGCAGCAAAGGAGAAAGAGGAAGAAATGACCCGAAATTGGTCAACCCTCGGCATAAATAGACTTCCAGAGATTACGTATGTTAGGGGCAAAAACCTAACGTACGTTAGATGGTTAACGTACGTAAGGTGCAAGCCCTTACGTACGTAAGAGTCATCAGACTCTACTGCCCGAAATCCTGAACACTCTAACGTACGTAATGAAGGATGCATTACGTACATAAGGGAGGCATCGCTAGCGTACGCTACCCATGATGGATAATGCACATTATCCATTTGGCAGTACAGAACAGCTGCCATATGTTTGGTTCGAAAAGGGTTGCGGAACATGATGAACATGAATTACTACGGTCGAACAAGACGAGTAGTACAACAACCAAAACATGAGTTTAAGCACTAAACAAACACATGATTCCGACAACTGAAGATCGGTAAAAACGAGTATGAAAACAAGTACCTAAAACTTTAGGAAATTACAAAAGGGCTCAATCATCCGAAAAATCACGATACATGATCGAATAACCAAACCGAAGTTCACAATGCGTCTAACAAGTCGAAACGGACTTATGGGAAACACGAAACAACCGTTTCGAACGAGATTCGAAAGAATTAAACTCAAATGCGGAAAAGTCGCCAAAAAGCATGGAACTCAGCAAAACGACACCAAAACGAACTCGGATGTCAAAAACTACAGAATTAATTATTCTCAGAATGACTAAATGGTCACAAGAGAGCCGTTTAAAACAGACTCCTGCCAAAAAAAAAAATTTACCGAAAATCGAAAATCGCGGATATTACATACTACTCTTCTTAAAAGAAGTTTCGTCCCGAAACTTAAAAATAAGTAGGGAGGAGCGACATCCCACCAGGAACATCTCTACGAGATACACAAGAACCACGTAACTTACGCTCAACGGCGAAATGTTACAAGAAACGCAAAGAAACATACGACGTGAAATCACGCTCAACGACAAACATCACCATGTCACAAGCAGAGACATAATAAAACCAACAAGTGTCAAGTATCACCAAACAGATAACACAATCAAGTCAACTATCCGAACAATAACCAAAACAGGAGGTACTTATTATAAGAAAACATGCACAGTCAAGAGAATAGAAAATAAACACAAATGATCCGCAGGGATAACCACAAACAATTCGAACTACGCCAATTCCAACTATTATTGGACGTGAACTCAATCACAGTAGTTGGGCTTCCCAATCGTCTTTCCAATCGAGGACGCATGCCCTCAACATGTTCTCTAATGTCTGGATAGTTTGTTCCGATTGTCCGTCGGACTGAGGAAGAAAAGTTGTACTGAGATTAAGCTGAGTTCCCATAGCACGATGAACTGATTTCCCAAAATGAGACACGAATCGTCCGTCACGATCGGAAACGATACTTTTAGGAGTATCGTGCAGTCTCACTATATCTTAGATGAACAACTGGGCCAGTCTCTCGGGACCCCACGTATCCTTAATCTCAAGGAAATAAGCTGACTTAGTTAGACGATCCACAATTACCCAAATTGTATTCATGCCACGATGACTCGTCGGCAAACTCGTGATGAAGACCATTGAAATATCTTCCCACTTCCACTCTGGAATAGGGAGAGGTTTCAGCATACCCGCCGGTCGCTAATGTTCTATCTTGACTTGCTGACAGGTTAAGCATCTCGAAACAAATTCCGCGACTTCTCGCTTCATTTTACTCTACCAGTAATTTTGTTTCAAGTCTTTGTACATCTTGCTAGACCCCGGATGAACGGAATAAGGGGTAGCATGAGCTTCTCTCAAAATCGAGTTTTTCAACTCGTCATTCGCCGGTACGCACAACCGATTCTTAAATCGCAAAAGTCCATCCTCGTGTACCACAAATCCAGGGGCTTTCCCCTAAGCCACATCATCCCGAATGCGTAACAAAAATGGGTCCGAACCCTGATTCTCCCTGATCGCCTCCTCAAGTGGCGATGAAATCTCCAACGTACAAAGTTGCCCTTGTACTCGCTGTAACCAGACCTTGATCTCGAGTCTCAGAAATTCCTGCTGAAGTTCCTTCTGAACTGTTAATCAAGCAAGTATCTGCTCCTGAACGGACTTACGACTCAAGGCGTCGGCGACAACGTTCGTCTTGCCCGGGTGGTAAAGCATCTCAATATCATAATCTTTGATCAGTTCCAACCACCGTCTCTGTCACATATTTAACTCCTTCTGAGTAAATATATACTTTAAACTTTTATGATCGGTGAATATCTGACAGGTAACGCCATAAAGATAATGACGCCAAATCTTCAATGCGAATACCACGGCTGCTAGCTCCAGGTCATGGGTCGGATAATTAACCTCGTAAGGTCTCAATTGCCGTGAAGCATAAGCAATAGCTTTCCCATTCTGCACTAGTACACATCCAAGACCGTGTCCGGACGCGTAACTATAAACCACAAATCCTTCCATCCCTTGTGGCAAGGAAAGGACACGTGCTGAAATTAACCGGCTCTTGAGTTCCTCAAAACTCCACTGACACGCGTCAGAACACGTGTAATTCTTATCCTTCCGCAGAAGGTTTGTCATGGGTTGAGCATTTTTAGAAAATCCTTCCACAAACCGCCGATAATAACCGGCTAATCCTAGAAAGCTTCGGATTTCCTTAACATTCTTCGGAGGTAGCCAACCTCGGATAGCCTCCTTCTTCTGAGGATCAACACGTACACCGTCTGATGAAATTACATGTCCGAGAAACGTCACTTCGGACACCCAGAACTCACATTTGGAAAACTTTCTATTGAGTTGCTCTCGTCTCAACATGTCGAGAACCTGATGAAGGTGAGACTCGTGCTCCTCTCGATCACGAGAAAAAATCAAAATGTCGTCAATGAAGACAACCACAAGCTGATCCAAATAGTCGATGAAAACCCGATTCATTAACTCCATGAACACCGCAGGTGCATGAGTTAACCCAAATGGCATTACCATAACTCATAATGACCATAGCGTGTTCGCAATGTCGTCCTTGCGATATCCGACTCTCGAATTCACAACTGATGATACTTAGATCTTAAGTCGATCTTGGAAAATACTGAAGTTCCCTGAAGTTGATCTAAGAGATCATCGACACACAAACGAAAAGAACCATCCTTTTTCTTGACAAATAACACTGGTGCTCCCCACGGGGACGCACTCGGTCGAAAATAACCCTTCTCGGTCAAATCCTCCAATTGATTCTTTAGTTCTTGCACTTTGTTCGGGGCCATCCGATATAGTGCCTTTGATAATGGGGACGTACCAGGCTCCAACTCTATTGTGAATTCCACATCCCTCGGGGAGGTAAACCAGGTAGCTCGTCTGGGAGTACATCGTCAATCGATAAAAATGATACCATGAATGGTTGAACACCTCGATTGCCTTAGAATGGCCAATCGACGAAAATGATGTAATGAATGATTGAACACCTCGATTGCCTCAGAACGGCCAATCGATGACAATGGTATAATGAATGATTGAACACCTCGATTGCCTTAGAACGTCCAATCGATGACAATGATACAATGAATGATTGAACATCTCGATTGTCTTAGAACGGTCAATCGATGACAATGATACAATGAATGATTGAACAACCCTGATTGAGTAATTTTACTGCTTTCATCATATTAATGATTCTTACGGAACAACGGGGATTACTTCCCTGAAATACACACTCAGTTCCAATGATTGAAATGATAGTGACCATACGCTTACGAGCGCTGAGGATGGCATCATGACGATCCATCCAACTAATACCCAATATTACATCGTCCTTAGGTAAATCCACCACGATTAGGTCTGTCAACCAATCACGGTCATTAAGCTTAATTCGGTCAGTTCTTAACCTCATGATTTCCGAAAATTCTTCTACTGCCTGGTAGACCAATGATATAAGGCTCACAACTAGTGGAGCTATCCAGAAGTCGTCTACTCAAACATGACTCGAAAATGAATGAATGCGATGCACCAGTATCATAAAGGGTACACGCAGGTTGGGATAGAATTAGAGTATACCTGAGATCATTCGGGACTCCGGATCGTCGGTCCTTTTCATCTTGTGAATTTGGGACTTGCTGGACCCCGAACCGGATGCTCCTGTCTGATAAGTATGAGCTCCGCCTTTAATTGTTCCCGTCGTCTTCAACAGCATGGACTGAGTGGCCTGATTCTGAACTGCTGATTTCTTCGGGGCCTGAGATGCCACCGGAGTATGCTTGGAGTCTCTTCGGCAGAAATGGACCTTATGCCCGGAAATCTTACAGTTGAAACAAGTGATAGCCTGCCTCGAATACCTAGTGCTGAAATGACCCGGCTCTCCACAGTTGAAACAGGTGATGGCCAAACTGGCAGCTCGAGACTGAGACTCTGCGGGCTTATGCATTGTAGGAGGTCGCTCAGAAAAAGTAGAGCCCACACGAGACTTCTTGAAGGTTGACTGACCGCCTTCGGACTGATTATGCTTCGTTGATTTCTTGCTAGTAGGTGAAGATTGTTGCTCAGCAATTTCCTTAGCAATAAGCTCATCAGTAAGAGCTTTCTCGATTAACTCGGTCAGAGTAGCGCATTGGTGATTAAGCAATTGCATTTGGGACATCATGCCTTGCATAAAAGTGAGTGGATCAACCCGAACACCTTCTGATTGAGCTGTGTCCCGGGTACGACTTCCTGACTGTGAATGATTATACCCCGGGTTTCGGCCCGCACCGCGGCCTCTCCCCCTGCGTCCTTCGACAGCTCTCTCCATACTGGAGTAGGAAGGCCAAATGATGATTATAGATCTCGCATGAGTATCTCATTATGATTACGTTATGAAATGATAAAAATGAGCATACGTGCTCTAACACAGTGATTACATGAATGATTAACTGAGGTGACATGATTATCTGATGAAATTCTTGAAATGATTATCTTTAACAAGTTAGCAAGATTAATGATATGGTCCTTACGATCAATAACTGAGTAATGAAATGAACTGAGTGATTAATGAGTTAACATGATCGACATGATCAAAAATGAAATGATGATTGAGGATTGTTTACTGTTGAATGATGAATGAGTGATTCTTATTGCCAGAAATTATACCATGGCGTTAGAAATCTTACAGTTCTTTCGGTCTGAGGGGCTCGGCATTTGCATAGGTCACACGTGACGTGAAAGTCCAATGATACTAGTCTGATGATGATTTCAAATGAGACACGACTCGGAAGGCAGTATTCAAAACCACTCTCTGATACTAACTCTGTAACACTCCAAACTAGGCGACTATTATAGTGCCGTGGACCCCCAACTCGGACCCACCAGGCGAATGAAAATTAATGACTTAAATAAAATAATCGTAGTAACGAACCACATTATATCATTAATTACTCCGATGAGGAGTTCCAAGTACAACACACCCAAGATAATAAAGAATACATATATATTTTATATGAGATAAAATATACAACACTGAATGAAAATGAGTATCCAAACGGAAATCTGCAGCGGAAATAAAATGAAGACAACATGAATGACTGGAAGGACTGGGGCCCCCTTACTAGTATCACTGGGACTCCTCGCCGTCAATGTTCTCTTCTCGTGCCTTTGCCTTGCCATGACCTGAAAACAATGTCCCCCAACGGGGTCAGTTACACATAACAACAATCCTCAAGAGTTGAATAAACAAAATCATGAAATATCCTTAGTTATGAATTTACGCTGAAGAGGAGCATCATAGTACGCCCGTAATGGAATGTGCACGTGCACAAGACGAGTGTCCGGACACACCCGCCCTTGTACCTAATTAGTCTCACAGAGGTACATTACCGTGTGCACAGTCCAATGTGTCGGTGAACCCAACACATGACTATCGTGTGCCCGACTAAAAATTCCACGCATCCCTACCCGGCCACGTAATATGAACCCAGAAGGTCACACAATCAAAAGTGACCAATTACTATAATGAAATACAATCCGACAAAGTCAAGAATGACTCACCGAGATGTAATGATAGTGAAACGAATGATAGCGCAATGAAATGATTGGAACCATCATTCCTCGTGAATGAAGTGATCAATTGACAATTACAAGTCTCAATGCGGTTAATACATTATGAATGAACTATGATTATGAATGAACAACGAAAGGAATGAATATCCTTTTAACCGAGTAAGAATTAACTTACACAACACCGGTGAAGAATGTCCTTCCACGAACAAACGTCCTAAATGAGGTGTCGGTCGCTCGAACAACCTTGAATAACATAATTACCAACAATCCGATCAACATACCAATCAAACACGATTATAACTAACTCAAAACATCGATACAACAATATCCATACTCATTTAGGCATTCTAGCGAACACTCAGCAAACATACAATCTTTGATAATATCCAATCCCGAATATATCGAAACCAACTCCAAAATGAGTATTTCAAACCGACAAAACAACTTCAATGATATCAATAATCCCATAGGAATCCACAATTCGAGTTAACGTCAACATCTAACCGAAAACCCCCAAAAATATCAAAGTCAACCCCAAAGTGTTCTTGATTCAACCCCAATATTCATGAAATCCGAAATATACGACAATAAATCCGTAGGAATACATTTATCCAAGGTAGATAATCTATATCTAATATATTCCAACAACAATCCAAGCTCACACGAAGAAATCGGAAGGAAAATGCCCAAAATCCAAAATTCTAGATCCAAGAGATTATTGTAACACCCCAAACTAGGCGGATATTACAGTGTCGTGGACCCCAACTGGGACCCACCAGGCAAATGAAAATTAATGAATTAAATAATATAATTGTAGTACCGAACCACAATAGATCATTAATAACTCTGATGAGGAGTTTCATTACAACACACCCAAGATAATACCGAATACATGTATATTTTATATGAAGATAAAATATACAACACTGAATGAAATGAATATCCAAATGGAAGTCTGCAGCGGAAATAAAATGAAGAAAATACGAGTGAATGAAAGGACTGGGCCCCCCTATTAGTATCACAGGAACTCCTCGCCGTCAATGTTCTCTTCCCGTGCCTTAGCCTTGCCATGACCTGAAAACAACATCGCCCAACGGGGTCAGTTACACAGAACAACAATCCTCAATAGTTGAATAAACACAATCATGATATAACTTAATTATTAAATAACGCTGAAGAGAGGCATCACAGTACGCCCGTAATGGTATGTGCACATGCACAAGGCGAGTGTCCGGACACACCCGCCCTTGTACCTAATTAGTCTCACAGAGGTACATTACCGTGTGCACAGTCTAATATGTCGGTGAACCCAACACATGAACATCACGTGCCCAACTAAAAATTCCACACATCCCCACCCGGCCACGCAATATGAACCCAGAAGGTCATATACACAAGAAATGACCATGAAGAATATTAATGAATAACAATCCGACAAAGTCAAGAATGACTCACCGAGATGAAATGGTAGTGAAATGAATTATAGCTCAATGAAATGATTGGAATCGTCGTTCCTCGTGAATGAAGTGATTAATTGACAATTACAAGTCCCAATACGATTAATACATTATGAATGAATTATGATTATGAATGAACAACAACAAAAGGAATGAATATCCTTTTAACCGAGTAAGAATTAACTTACTCAACCGGTGAAGAATGTCCTATCTCGAACAACGTCCAAAAAGGGATGTCGGTTGCTCGAACAACCTTGAATGACAATTACCAACAAACGCTCAATATACGTATCAAACACGATTATAACCAACTCAAACGTCGATACAACAATATCCAAACTCATAGAGGCATTCTAGCGAACACTTAGCAAACACACATCCTTAGATAATATCCAATCCCGAATATATCGAAACCAATTCCAAAATGAGTATTTCAAACCATCAAAATACTTTCAATGATATCAATAATACCATAGGAATCCACAAAACGAGTTAACGACAACATCTAATCGAAAACCCCCAAATATCAAAGTCAACTCCAAGGTGTTCTTGAATCAAACCTCAACAATTCATGAAATCCGAAATATACACTGAATAATACATAGGAAAACATTTATCCAAGGTAGATAATCTATATCTAACATATTCCAACAACAATCCAAGCTTACACGAAGAAATCGGAAGGAAAAACCCAAAATACGAAATTCTAGATCCAAGAAGATTATTACCTTGATTTGATGTGATGGGGATGATGAAATGATGATTAATACAAATGATAAGCTTGAAGGTGATGATTGATGATTGCACCTCGAAGAACACGCTCCAAATCATCCAAAATCGCCCGGAATCGCCCAAAAACGAAGTGAGAAATGAAAATGACGAAGAAAGGGCTGAACTGTCCTATTTATAGTAATCCCACTTTAGCGCGCGCTAGCCCCAGTTCTTAGCGTGCGCTAACGGGTGTTTTGGGTAGTACAGTACCCACTGTCCGAAAATGGTAGCGTGCGCTACGTACCCTTTTGTAGCGTGCGCTACGGCTGTACACATAGCGTGCGCTAACCCCAATATGTAAGTGTGTGCTAACGAATTATCTGATGCCCAGTGATGGAGTCCAGAACCCTCTGTCCTCTGATCTATTCGCGATATCGTGTGCTACATTCAATATTTAGCATGCGCTACTACACCGTTTGCGTACACTAAAAACCACTCATAGCGTGCGCTATGAATTAATCCCATTCAGTCCAGTAGCCACTAGACTCAACCTGATCCGACCTTAGAGCGCGCTACACCGACTGCATAATGTGCGCTACTCCGGCCTACTAGCGCGCGCTACTTACCATTCGTAGCGTGCGCTACTTTCAACCCAGCTGCAGTCCAGTGCCTTCTGGACTGCCTGCTTGAACTACACTAGCGTGCGCTAATGTTGAGAGGTAGCGTGCGCTACCCGTACTCAATTAGCACATGCTAAAAAGAGTACGTAGCGTGCGCTACTCCTCACACACAACACACTATGAAGATGACAACGGTGATAAACACGGCACGAAACTCCATCTAGATTGATGATGAATGAGAATTGATACATGATACAATTACTCTGAACAGTGAATACACTGATCGAATATGAGTGACAAACGATCATTAATGAGTGAAAATTACTGAGTGACAATTACTGAACGATAATGACTGAATGATAATGACTGAATGATAACGACTGAATGATAATCACTAGATTACAATCGGGTATTACAATTATTACCTTGATTTGATGTGATGGGGATGATTTAATGATGATTAATCCGAATGAAAAGCTTGAAGATGATGATTAGTGGATTCAGCTCGAAGAAAACTCTCCAAATCGCCCGGAATCGCCCAAAACTGCCGAGGGAATGAAGTGAGATGATGAAATGACGAAATGGACTGCCTTTGTCGATAAATCATCCTCGGATTAGCGCGCGCTAGCTCCTGTGCGTAGCGTGCGCTAACGGGTATACTGGGTAGTCCAGTATCCTCTGTTCGCAATGGTAGCGTGCGCTACGTACCTCTTGTAGCGTGCGCTACAACCATGTACTTAGCGTGCGTTAACACAAAATGTTAGCGCGCGCTAATGATTTATCTGGTGCCCAGTTCTGAAATTCCAGAACCTCCTGTTCTCTGATCTGACCGCGATAGCGCGTGCTACACACAAGATTCAGCGTGTGCTACTGACACCGATTAGCGTACGCTAATATCTACTCGTAGCGTGCGCTAGGAGTTATTCCTAATCAGTCCAGTAGCCACTGGACTCTGCCTGATCTGACCTTAGCGCACGCTACACCGACTGCATAGCGTGCGCTAGTCCGACCTACTAGCGTGCGCTACTTACCATACGTAGCGTGCGCTACTTACAACCCAACTGCAGTCCAGTGCCTTCTGGACTGCCTACTTGAACTACATTAGCGTGCGTTAGTGTTGAGAGGTAGCGTGCGCTACCTGAACTCAATTAGCGCGCACTAAAGAGAGTTCATAGCGTTCACTACTCCTCACACACAGCCCACTATGAAGATGACAATGATGATAAACACGGCACGATTCTCTAACTAGATTGATGATGAATGATGATTGATACACGATACAATTACTCTGGACGGTGAATACAATGATTGAATATGAGTGACAAATGATCATTAATGAGTGAAAATTACTGAGTGACAATTACTGAACGATAATTACTGAATGATAATGACTGAATTACAACCGGGTATTACAGTTAAGCCATGTATTAGAGGTACTACTCCGATACCAATTGCTGTAGCAAGATCGGAATATGCGCCGTGTTGCTGAAGCATAAATTAAATGAGCGGAAATTAAACGACACAAGGATTTATAGAGGTTCGGCCAAACGTTCCTACGTCCTCTCTCGTTGTATCTTTTTCTATAGGATGAAGATCAAAACCTCTGCACCTCTCTTCTATCGATCGAGGGATTACCGTTACAAGCTCGTCTTCTATCGATCTGAGTAAAACCGTTCTCTTACTTGTCTTTTTGTCGGTCCAAGTTAAACCGTTTTCCTTTTATATTAGACAAGGAATAAACCACTCAAGCTTTCTATCAGTACTAGATAAACCTCATGAAGATATTGATTGCGATTCTAATAATGTCGGATCCTTGATCCTAATAAAACCGAATACAATCGTATCTTTTCTTTTTCTCACCCGTGTATGATTTTGTGTATAACACTCAATCACTCTAATTTAAGCTCAAGAACAACAACTATAATGTTTACAATGATATCTCAAGTGTATATGAATTGCTCAATATTATTGTTTGGAATAATACCAAGGTTCTGGTATTTATAGCCTTCTTCAACCAAACTAGCCGGTGCTGCCAGTTGACTTGCTAGCGTGCGCTAGCTCTTCATAATAGCATGCGCTAAGCCTCTTTACATACGTTATGCCTTCCATGTAGTGTACGTTATCGATGTCCAGTACTAGTCCAGTGGCTTCATTTCTTCCCTTACCTACGTTATGCCGTCTTGCTACGTACGTTATTCTCTTGTTGTAGCGTACGTTAATAATGCAATGTAGCGTGCGCTAATCCAATATATTCGTTGCCTTCATTTGTCAAACTATTCATTTCAACTTTATGACTTTGACCAGCTTTTCCCAACGTTCATCTGATTTGAAATGTCATTACGTACGTTATCATCCTCGTGTTACGTCGTTAATCTGCTTCAATAGCGTGCGTTAATCTCTATATGTAGCGTGCGCTATCCGCATCAGGTAGGTTGAATGAACAGCAAGTAAGTACTTGTTACGTACGGTATCCTAACCGAATTACGTACGTTAACATTGATCGATTGCGTGCGCTATTCAATACGAATAGCGTGCATTATGCATGCAGTTTAGACAGCTTTTTGCGTCTTCGATTCCTTCGTCGTTTTGCTTTGCCTCTTTGTTGTATTGTTTTGTTTAGCAACTTAATCATCAAAACACTATTTATGAATATATGGAATAAATATTCCAACAGTATTAGATACACTAATAATCAATCGGTCTTGATTTGCATTAACACATGTATAGTGTCTAGTCAACAGTAGAGTTTGACTTTACCTTGACCCGATGACTTGACTGGGAAATCTGATGAAGGGTCTATACGTATATGGTATTCGTGACATAATGGTTCTGGAATGATCCCTTCATTCGTTTTCAGTCGAGGTTTACAGTGCGGCCCGCTAGACTGGCTAAGTGCTGCCCACACTCATTGGTTCCTTCCAATGCCAGCTGAGACAGACCTACAGAGTCGCGCATCAGGATCGTTGATGGATAAATAAGAATTTATCTTCTCTCTATTAATATTATATATTGGATATCCAATTATGATTTATTGGATATCCAATTATGATTTATTGGATAAATCAAATGGCGGTCTTATGAATTGAAATTAAGTTACTAGGTAACTAATCTAATTCATAAATAATATTTCTTAAACGAATGTATTTGTATTTGATATAATTATTTAATTAGATTACTTAATTAATATAAATACATTGGAAATAAAAATAGAGTGTATTTAACAGATTCGTTTGATGAACGTCCGGTATACGAGCCGAGTGACTCGGCCCATTTCTTTGAAACTTCCTAATGGGCCGCCCCCACCTTCCTCTCTCTTGTCTTGATATGGCATTATTATTTTGTGGGATCTCACCATTATTTGGTCTTCTAATAATGCCATATGCATGTGATGTGGTGGGATCTTGATTCCTTTATATTGTATAACAATTCACATCACATGCATATGGCATTATGAGAAAATGATAAGAAATAAAGAGAGAAAAAATTCCTACGAGGTTACCTAGCCGTGTTCTTAGAGAACGGAGTCTTGTAGATTTTTCCGGGCAACTTCCGATGCATGGTGACATAGAGGCATCGTATTTTCGGTGTTGGGGATGAAGGGATTTCGTGCTCGTGCTCGGGTTCGTGATCATCATCAACTTATGAAGATATTATCAAAGGCTTCAAGGGTATGGGACCTTAATCCTTTTATCTTCGTTCGTTTTTGTTTCCGGAATCCCAACAGTGGTATCGGAGCGAGGTCAATGATACCGTATATACAATTTTTGTGCATTTTGAATGCTATTGGTTGATATTTATGATTTAGAATCATTATTGGTACAATCGGAGATTTTTAATTGTTCGTTGTAAATTTTATTTCTATGATTTTATGTGAATTATAAATCTGGAAAAAAAAAATTGATTTATAAGTCCTACATAAGAAATTAGAAACATCACGTTTTGAAAACTAGCCGGAAAAACAAGGCAGACGGAGGCGGACTCGCGGCCAGTGCCAGTCGCTGCCGGCGGTGCACTGGCGGGAGTGGCGGAAGAACACTGCTACCCGGATAATAGCAGGCAGGTGACTCGCTCCATCGGGTCACCCTCGGCCAGCCCTCTTTTTCGGGCTCGGTTTGCGGGCTGGGCCCGTTCCGACTTGTCTGGGACTTTGTTTAGTCTTTGTATTACGTTGTAATATTTTCCCATATTTTAAATTGGATTTAATTTGATTAAAATGAAAATATGGAATATTATTTTAAATGGGAAATATATTAAACAAAAATACTATTTTTGGCTGGATTACTTCGAACAAATTGAAATGATGATTATTAGTATTAATTAGATTAATACCATTAAAATTGAATAGATTAATTTTTATATTGATTAGATTAATACATTAATTGATTATTTAATTTTAATGCCATATATATTAATTGGATTAATATTGTATCAATTGAATATATTGATTTTATAGATTAATTGGATTAATATATTAACATTAATTATTTAATTTCGTTGTTGTTACATGTTGTGTGGAATCCTTATATGATGGTGATATAGCTCGTGGACTTAGTTTTGATTTGTTCGATTCGATTGGGTTGTAAAGGCCGTTCTGAGCCTATTTATTTTTACTAGAAAATTTGTATAATAAGATGCATTTTCTATGATGTAATTATTTATTTGGCTATGAAAAAGACCGAAGACAACCGACCGAGAAGTCGAAGGATCGAAGACTACTTTTATTTTTTCTTTATTGGGTCATTCGCTTGGCCCAGTACTTAGGAAAAGGTCCATGAGCTATATGTTGGTAGTAACTACGTTGCTATTTACTGTTTTTCATTTTGAATGATTAACACACAAACTCGCTTATAAATGAATTAATGTGCAAAGTGTAACATTAATCGCGAAATTCTCCCGACAACAAACAGACTAAGTTTGAAAAAGGTTACGAGGTTTCCTACCCCCCATCAAACTCGAAGAAAATTGATACCCGAGCTGCTGTGCTATGCTTCCGAGTTATCGGGGTAGTACATTTGGTAGAGGTTGAAAAATTATTGAGTGCATTAGATGCCTTCGATTGGTGATAAATTTCGCCCCTAGAAACCTGATAGGTTGCCGGCTGAGGTTCAATAGTCAAACTGATAGACATTGATGGTCAACAACTTAGATAGTCTGGATTGCCAAGAAACCTGATAGGTTGAGGGCATGAAGACTAGGGGTAAAATAAGATCGAATCATCCGTTGGACGGGTTGGTGTTGGACACCACTTTACAGAAATCAATAGGCAAGAAACCTGACAGGTTGCGTCTGTTAAAATTTGTAAAGAACTTGATCACCACTAAGGAGTCGATCTTACCATGACTTCCGGGTTATAACATGGGAGTGTGTAATTCCTATAAAATTAGTGGGAGCCGCGACAAGAATTATACAAGCCCTTAAATTCTATACTCGGTCATAATAAAACAAGTCAATAATTTAATCTTGTCTATATCAATGCAGAGAAACGTAACTATATCTCTCTAAAATGGCAAAGAACCCACTTGCAATATTACTTGAAAAGAATCTCCTAACTGGCCTCAAATTTGTTGACTGGTTGCGGAATATGATGAGTTGATGATGTGTTGTCGATCAAAGAAAACAACAATAGAACGAAGCAAAACAACAAGAAGTCGAAGTCACACAAGCTGGGCAGAAAAGCAGACAATGCACGCTAGTAGACAAACTAGCGCACGCTAAATGGAGTATCTAACGTATGCTATGAATACCGTATAACGTACGTAATAGCAAGTCAGCCGATGTAATACCCGGATATTTGATATGTATTTTATCTATATTTGAACCTTGTGACATTGAGAATGTCGTAATATTAATCAGAGTATGAGCCTCCATAATTCATAGTCCAGTAATGGCGAGTGTATGATTCCATTGATGTTAATGCATGCATGTACCTATACGCAATTAACGCACGTTAGCCAGTTAATGTAGCGTACGCTGATATGTATGAGCTAGCGCATGTTAAAGAAAGACACTTAGTATACGCTATGTGCAGTCAACGTGAATAAGACAAGGTCCAGCAGGTGAGATCGGATCGCGGATTTGGATAAAATTATGTCGGGATTAACCTGGATAGCTTTTGGAAAAGTTGAGTCAAAGGTGCATAGCGCACGCTATTGGCGATAAGCTAGCACACGCTAAAGTCGAGTACAGTGAGGTCATGAGTAAGCTTTGTAAAGTCGTTAGCGCACGTTATGAGAGGGTGATAGCGTACACTAACTATTTCATTAACATACGTAAAGGCTATTTAACTTACGTAAGGCCAAAGACAGAAAGAGACAGTAAACTGTGAGCCCGTTAGCGCACGCTAAAACTGAGGAATAGCACACGCTAAAGGTCAGTTCCTATATATAGGACATCACCCTCATTTCGTCTCTCACTTTACCCTTCGTCCATTATCCGACTTTTTTGACTTAGAGAGTTACCCTCACGACAATAACCCCTCATATCAGCCTCTAGATGTGATTTGTTCAGGACGTAGACCATTGGAGAATAGCGTTCAAGCATCTGGTGTTCGATTCCACCTAGTGTTTTGTTGCTTCCTTCCGTATTAAGGTATGTGATGCTTTACCAACCTAGAGTTCATCTTCTTAGTGATGATTATGGGCATGCTACTGAGGTTATTGAGTTTAGTTGAGCATTATGAATCAAAAAATAAAGTTTAGGAGGATTGGATTGGTTGAACCTAGGCTTTCCATTGGTGATAGTTGAACCTTGATTATGCCTATCATAAGATATTGATTTTTGAAGATTATAACCTACCTTTATGATGCTTTTGTGATGATTACATGATGGAGATGATAATTTCGTGATGTTTATACGATGAATGAACCAATTATGTTATCACCTAGACTAGGTGAATTCAAGATGATGAACGTAGGAATTGTTCTTCAAGTATAATCCAGGGTTTGTAAAGATTGTTTGGATTGATAATCTTCATATGAATGGTTAGGACGATATAATCTTTTTGTAATGATCATGATGAACTTAGAACTTGGATAAGATGAGTTTACTTGCGGAAGAACGAGAATCATAAATGGGATTAACTTAGAATTCGGTTGAACGTACTTACCCTGTTATGAATTCGTTTAGATAACCGAAACATGTATTAAGATTGATGGGCAGAATTGGAATGTGGTTTGTGACGTTTTGAATATGCTGAAATCCGTAGACATCAACGTGTTATCCTCATTACGATCCTTTGTCTCGCAAGTAGTATGGTATTCATTTGACGTAGTATTCTTTAAGTAATTGTTGGAATATTCTATTCCATGTAATTATAAAAAGGTTTTGATGATGTGTTGTCGATCAATGAAAAACAACAAAGAAGTCAAAGGCGCTCGGAATGGAAAAAGTCACCTGATCAGATGGGTCAGTAAAGTCACCTGATCAGACAAGTCAGGAAAGTCACATGTTGATGAATTAGCACACGCTACTGATAAAGATTAGCACATGCTATCGAGCAACACTTAACATACGTAACACAATGAAGGTAAAGTACATAATGAGTTTAAATATGAATTCAAAAAAGGAGCCGTTGAAGACGACTTCATGGAGTAGGTAAGCATGCAACGGATATTTTGACTAAAATTGACATACGTAATGTGATGTACCTAACGTCCGTAACAGGACCAATTCAACGTACGCTATGGAAGATACAACGTAGATATTGGAAGAGATATAAGCCACTGGACTAAATTAGCAAGCAGGTAGCGTATGCTACAGGAAGGCTATTATGTACGTAATGGCAATAACGTATACTATGCATGAAGAATAACGCACGCTAAAGAGAGGCAGTAAGCTAACAGCTAGTTGAGGTTTTGGAGCCTATAAATACCACTTCTAATGGTATTCAAAATACAGCAACTCCGAGCAAAAGATATATAAGTCTGATATTGTCATATATACTATCGTTGTTGTAATCGAGCTTAACTGATAGTGTTTGAGTGTCATACACGAAAACATACACGAGAGGAAAAAGAAAAGATAAGATTGGATTCGGTGTTATTAGGATCAAGGATCTGGCATTATTAGAATCGCAATCTATATCCACATGAGGTTTGTCTAGTACCCATAGAAAGTTAGATAGGTTGATTCTGTGTCCGATAGAAAAGGAAAACGGTTTATCTTGGACCGACATAAAGACAAGAGTGTAATAGTTTATCTCGGACCGATAGAAGACGAGATTATAACAATAATCCCTCGACCGATAGAAGAGAGGTGCAGAGGTTGATCTTTATCTTATAGAAAAGAAACGGTAATCAAGCCACCCTTAACGTACGTAACACAGGGAAGTTAACGTACGTACGTTAATAGTAATTAACCAGGAATCGGTCGTATGATAATAACTAGTTCGGTCGCTTGTCGGAACGTTTAACATGTTCATGCGATAGCCTTGTTACGTAAGTTGAGTTTGCCGTTATTTCATTTTGTTTAAGGTTTGAGGTTTGCGAACAGTTGATCAAAGGAGTGGACTTCGAGTTTGTTGAAGTCGCTGAAGTATTTATTTCTTGCCATCTTTCTAAGGCAAGTACTTTAATTATGTTTATCCGTGTTGATGTCGGTTATGTTGTTATGTATCGTACATGTGTGTTGTGATTGTTTTGTCCACCATGCGTTGGTCCGATAGGATCATCATGGGAATCTTTAGCTGTGTGCGCTGGATCATTAGACGGGTACTTCCACCATGTGTTGGTCCGACGGGATCATCATGGGAATCTATGTTGTACGCGCTGGATCGTTGGAATACCACGAGTATGTTGAGACTGAGACGTTATGTTGTGCATTGTCTTGTTATTGTTTGTCGTTGGGGAAACTTGTTCTTATCTTGTTGATATTATTGATGTTATTGTTCAGGCATCGCTGAATAAATCACTATTGTGTAATTATCGTACTTGTACTAGCATCGTCGTGCTAACCCATTCGGGGGTGAATATTTATTTTATGTTCAGGATCCAGGAGGGCGGGGAAACAACCACTAGAGCTGCATGATGAAGAGGGTGCAGAGTGATGTTTGTGGCTGGGAGAGTTTGTTTGTTGTGTTTTGTGTTAATAAAGTACTCGAGTACGTTGTCGTTGTTGGTTGATTTTGATGCTTATTATCGGGAGTTGTCCGATTTACATTTTCCAGACCTCTAATGTATTAATAAACTTTGTCGTTGACATTTATTAATGTTGTTTTAAATTTCTTAGCCTAGTAATTCCTTACATCAAGGATTTACGGCGCTGTAATAATCCTGAATATCTCGGGGTGTTACAGAGTATGGTATCAGAGCTAAGCTTATGGATATGTTGGCCATTGGGTTAAATTAGGGTTCAAATATGTCTTTTTGAGTTAATCGGCCACAAAAAACATCATTGTACTGCCTACGTCTTCGTGTGAGCGGTGATTGTAAGTTTCCTAAACTATACTCTTGTCCTTTACATGTTATGTCCTTTTTGATAATTAAACGTAGAATGATATTTTTTCCTATATATTGAGTATGTATGCTTACAGTATGTTGAGAGGGGGGAGTGGACGCGGTCGCGGTCGTGGACACGGACGTAGAAATGCTGAGAGGGAAGCTTCACCCTCTGTTCCAGATTCGCTGTCAAATCAGGCTAACTCCAGTGCTGGCGAACAACAAGAATCTGTCAACAATGAACGAAAGCAAACCATGGGAACGAATACCGAACCTGCTGTTCCCGACATCCTTCGTCAAGTGGTCAACCAAATGACCCAATTTGCTCAAGTTGTGGACAGAATGCAAGTGGCGGTAGGATTGCAGCCGGGAGAGAGATAGCAAGGCATCTTAGACTTGGGAAATCGAGGAGAAAGATGGCTATAGGAGGTGGCGAAGATGCACCCGCCGAAGTTCGATGGTTTTTCCAAAACACCATCATGGGATCACTAGCTGAGAGAGCTGGAGAAAGTATTTGCAGGGATTAACTGCCCGGACGACCGGAGAGCCCCCATTGCCCAATATTTCCTAACGGGGGAAGTGTCCGAATGGTGGGAAGCTATCCGACCTATCGATCATGATGCCGATTGGGGAGAGTTCAAACTTATGATGGAAACTCAGTACTGTCCTCGCCCGGTGAGAGAATCTAAAGTTCGAGAGTTCTTCTCGGCACAACCGACGGACGAGTCAATATCCCAAACGATTAAGACATTTAATCAACAGCTAGTGTTTGTTCGACACCTGGTCAAAATTGAGGCAGAAACGATGATTCATTTCGACATGAGAATGAAGCCGGAGATACATAGGTACATGTCAGGTTTTGAATGCACCACTCTTCGCCAGTATCAAGACAAAGCTATGGCATACGAAATGAAAGTAGCGGCTATGGAAAAGTTTTCTGAATACAAGAAGCAAAAGGTCACTGGTGGCTTTTCATAACATAAGAGTAGTGGGCCCCGCAAGGCTCAGTCATCTTTTCACTCATTCAAGAAACCTCCACAACCATCCAAAAGAGGAAGGAACCCCAGATCTTTACCAGCCTTTACTGATACGGCAAAATAATGTTTTAATTGTGGTCGCCCAGGACACTTGTGGCGTGACTATTTTCATTCTCTGGCATGTTACAAATGCAGACAGGAAGGGCATCGAGCGATGTTCTGCAAGGATGCCACTAAACTATTTGGAACTCGTACTTCGCAGCTGGCCCAGAAGAGTCGAGTGTCCTGCAGACGCAACAGAGTGTCCAGCCACCCCAGAGTTTTGGTAGAGGAAGAGGCAGAGGACAGTTCGACCAAAAGGGAGAATCGAGTGTAGGATCCGCTCCTCCTTGCCTTTATGAGATGAGGAGGGCAGATGATCAGAATACAGCTGTCGCATCATGTACCGCTCAGATCTTTTCGCAACCAGTTAGTGTTATGTTCGATATAGGGGCTACACACTCGTTTATATCCTTGTCTTATATTAATCGTTTGAGCATTTCCTTTTTCATGAATGTGAACCTTATATTGTGGGTTACCGAGTGGGGAAAGAATTGTGGGGAGTTTAGAAATTAGAGATTTTCCTGTAACAATTGGAGGGAAAGACTGGCCTTCAAATCTGATCGTAGTAGAGATTCAAGTAGATGACCTAATTCTTGGAGATGATTGGCTTAACCGATATGGATCTATTATGAACTACCGGAAGAGGAATATCTCGATGATAGCCGAAGATGGATCCGAATTACTATTCGAAGGATGGAGACCAGGAAGCTCAGGGAAAGTGGTCAAAGCTATGAAAGTCGTTAAAGTACTAAAGCAGGGATGTACAAGGTACTGGTGTTATGCGATGAAGAAAGAATAAGGAAGAGTAAAGCTTTCACCTATTCCTGTTGTGAGCGAATTTCCAGACGTGTTCCTTGACAAATTGCCTGGACTACCTCCACAACGAGATGTAGAGTTCACTATCGAGCTACAGCCGGGAGCTACATCGATTTCTAAGGCACCGTATCGAATGGAACCTACCGAGATATATGAACTGAAAAAGCAACTAGAAGAATTGTTGGACAGAGGCTATATCCATCCAAGCGTTTCGCCTTGGGGAGAACCAGTTCTATTTGTTCGAAAGAAACATGGATTGCTTCGATTGTGCATCGACTATAGAGAGCTAAATGGGATGACGATCAAGAATAAGTACCCATTGCCACGGATTGATGATTTGCTCGACCAGTTGCAGGGAGTAACAGTGTTTTCAAAGATCGATTTGAGATCGGGATACCATCAATTGAGGATTAATAAGGAATCAGATGTCCCAAAGTTAGCATTCAGAACTCGTTACGGGCACTATGAGTTTGTAGTGATGTCGTTTGGTCTCACTAATGCACCTGCTGTGTTTATGCAGTTAATGAATCGAGTATTCATAGAGTACTTGAACAAATTCGTAGTTGTGTTTATCAGTGATATCTTGGTCTACTCTAAGAGTCAGGAAGAGCATGAGCAGCACTTGCGGATTATTTTGAACCTCTTGAGGAGCGAGCAGTTATATGTCAAACTTTTAAAATGTGAATTCTGTCTAAAAGAAGTGATGTTCCTTGGTCACGTGGTATCAGAGGAAGGGGTCCGAGTAGATCCCCAGAAAGTCGAGGCAAATTCAGAATGGAAGTCTCCTAAGAACGTGAAAGAAGTCAGAAGTTTCTTAGGACTTGCTGGGTATTATCGTCGGTTCGTGGAAGGGTTTTCCAAAATTACCCGTCCACTTACTTGATTACTACATAAAACCCAAAAGTTTGAATGGGACGAGAAGCATCAAGCCAGTTTTGACGAACTTAAAAAGAGATTGATGATGGCTCCAATTCTAATGCTGCCACAAAGAACTGGAGGATTCATAGTATACAGTGACACTTCAAATCAAGGTCTAGGTTGCGTATTGATGCAGAATGAGAAGGTGATCGCCTACACTTTATGGCAGTTGAAGCCATATGTAGTTAATTATCCAACTCATGATTTGGAACTTGCATCTGTTGTTTCACCCTAAAGATATGGAGACACTATTTGTACGGAACTCACTGTCAGATCTTCACAGACTATAAGAGTCTTAAATACATCTTCAGTCAGAAAGAGTTGAACATGCAGCAGAGAAGATGGCTGGAATTGATTAAAGACTACGACTTGGAAATTCTTTATCATACAGGAATAGAGAATGTATTGGTTGATGCACTGAGCCGCAAACCCGTTTCTATTCGAATGCTGGAGACGCTCACATCCCAGTCCAGCATTCAATGAGAGTTGATTTGTGAAGGAATTGAAGTAAGGTTACAAGGAGTCCAAGGACAACTGTGTATGATGGAATTAACTTCATCGTTAATCAAAGAAATCAAATCTAAGCAATTATATGATCCTCTGATGATTCGATTACGTGATGGAGTAGGCAAGGGAAAGGCCCCGGGATTTGTAATTCATGAAGATGGAGTTCTGAGATTCTAAAGTCAACTTTGTGTTCCTGATAATGATGTTTTGAAACAGACAATATTGAATGATGCTCACAGTACGCCCTATTCTATTCACCCAGGCACCAGTAAGATGTATAAAGAGCTGAAGCAGAATTTTTGGTGGGGCAACATGAAGAACGATGTGGCAGACTACGTTTCGAAGTGTTTAACTTGTCAGCAGGTTAAGATTGAACATCAGCGACCTTCCGAAATGCTGAAGCCACTTCTGATTCCTGAATGGAAGTGGGAAGATATATCGATGGATATTATCACCAATATGCCGAATACCGGAACTGGGATGAATATGATTTGGGTGATAGTTGATCGTCTAACCAAGTTGGCTCATTTTCTGGGCATTAAGGATACATGGGGACCCGAGAGGTTGGCACAACTATTTATTGCGGACATAGTCCGATTGCATGGTACACCAAAGACAATTATTTCAGATCGGGATGGTCACTTCGTGTCACATTTTTGGAAAGCGGTTCATAGAGCCTTGGGAACCGAGCTGAACTTTAGCATAGCTTATCATCCCCAAACCGATGGACAGTTTGAGAGAACTATTCAAATAGTAGAAGACATGTTGAGAGCTTGTGCCTTAGACTGGTCGACTGATTGGGAAATTCATCTGTCGTTGATTGAATTCACCTACAATAATAGCTGGCATGCTTCTATTAAGATGGCACCTTTCGAAGCATTGTACCGAAGAATATGTAGATCACCCTTATGTTGGGACGATTCGTCTGACTTAATCGGGACGGAACCAGAACTAGTAGTGCAGACTCAAGAGAAGGTAGCTCCAATTCGTGAAAGGTTGTTGACTTCCTAGAGTCGGCAGAAATGTGCGTCGTCGCCCGTTAGAGTTTGGAATTAGGGATCACATACTTCTGAAAGTTTCTCCTACCCGAGGAACTTTTTCGTTTTGGGAGGAAAGGAAAGCTGAGTCCAAGATATATTGGACCATTCGAGATTCTTGAGAGAGTTGGGGAGTTGGCGTATAGGTTAGCCTTGTCGCCATCGCTGAGTCATGTTTATAATGTGTTTCATGTATCTCAGTTACAGAAGTATGTACCAGATCCCAGTCATGTCATCGATTTTGGCGAGATCGAAGTAGCTCATGATGGCACGTTCGAGGAGAAGCCAATAAAGATACTCGAGAGTCAAGTCAATCAATTGAGGAATAAACTAATCTCCTTGGTTAAAGTTCAATGGTCGCGACACGGAGTCGAAGAAGCCACTTGGGAGACAGAGGATAGTATGAAGTCGAGATACCCAGAATTATTTTCGTCTTAAGTTTCGGGACGAAACTTATTTCTAGAGGGAGAATATGTAATACCCGGATATTTGATATGTATTTTATCTGTATTTGAACCTTTTGACATTGCGAATGTCGCATTTTTAATCAGAGTATGATCCTCCGTAATTCATAGTCCAGTAATGGCGAGTGTATGATTCTATTGATGTTAATGCAGGAATGTACCTATACGCAATTAACGGACGCTAGCTAGTTAATGTTACATAAGATAATATGTATGAGCTAGCGCACGCTAAAGAAAGACACTTAGCGTATGCTATGTGCAGTTAACATGAATAAGACAAGGGTCAGCAGGTGAGATCGGATTACGGATTTGGATAAGATTATGTTGGGATGAACCTGGATGGCTTTTGCAAAAGTTGAGTCAATGGTGCTTAGCGCACGCTATTGGCGATATGCTAGTGCACGCTAAAGTCGAGTACAGTGAGGTCAGTAAGCTTCGTAAAGTCATTAGAACACGCTATGAGAGGGTGATGGCGTATGCTACTGTTGTATTAACATACGTAAATGCTAACGTACGTAAGGCCGAATACAGAAAGAGACAGTGATATGTGAGCCCGTTAGCGCACGCTAAAATTGAGGAATAGCGCACGGTAAAGGTCATTTCCTATATATCGGACATCACCCTCATTTCATTTCTCACTTTACCCTTTGTCCATTATCCGACTTTTTCGACTTGGAGAGTTACCCTCACGACATTAACCCCTCATATCAGCCTCTGGATGTGATTGTTCAGGACGTGGACCATTGGAGAATAGCGTTCAAGCGTCTGGTGTTGGATTCCACCTAGTGTTTTGTCGCTTCCTTCCGTATTAAGGTATGTGATGCTTTACCAACCTAGAGTTCATGTTCTTAGTGATGATTATGGGCATGCTACTAGAGTTATTGAGTTTAGTTGAGCATTATGAATCGAACAACAAAGTTTAGGAGGATTGGATTGGTTAAACTAAGATTTTTCATTGGTGATAGTTCAACCTTGATTATGCCTATCATAAGAATGTGATTTTCGAAGATTATAACCTATCTTGATGATGATTTCGTGATGATTACATGATGGAGATGATAATTTCGTGATGCTTATATGATGAATGAACCTATTATGTTATCACCTAGACTAGGTGAATTCGAGATGATGAACGTAAGAATTGTTCTTCAAGTATAATCCAGGGTTTGTAAAGATTGTTTGGATTGATAATCTTCATATGAATGGTTAGGACGATATGATCTTGTTGTAACGATCATGGTGAACTTAGAACTTGGATAAGATGAGTTTACTTGCGGAAGAATGAGAATCATAAGTGGGATTAACTTATAATTTGGTTGAACGTACTTACCTTGTTATGAATTAGTTTAGATAACCGAAACATGTATTATAATTGATGGGAGAATTGGAATGTGGTTTGTGACGTTTTGAATATGTTGAAATCCATAGAGATCAATGTGTTATCCCCGTTACGAACCTTCGTTTCGCAAGTAGTATGGTATTTATTTGACATAGTGTGCTTTAATTAATTAACCGGGAATCGGCCGTATGATAATAACTAGTTCGGTCACTTGTCGGAACGTTTAACATGTTCGTGCGATAGCCTTGTTACGTAAGTTGAGTTTGTCGTTATTTTCTTTTATGAAAGGTTCGAGGTTTGCGAACGGTTCATCGAAGAAGCGGCCTTCGAGTTTGTTGAAGTCGCTGAAGTATTTATTTCTTGCCATCTTTCTAAGGCAAGTACTTTAATTATGTTTATCCGTCTTGATGTCGGTTATGTTGTTATGTGTCGTACATGTGTATTGTGATTGTTTTGTCCAACATGCGTTGGTCTGATGGGATCATTATGGGAATCTATAGCTGTGGGCACTGGATCGTTGGACGGGTACTTCCACCATGTGTTGGTCCGACGGGATCATCATGGGAATCTATGATGTGTGCGCTGGATCGTTGGAATATCACAAGTATGTTGAGATTGATACGTTGTGTTGTGCATTGTCTTCTTATTGTTTCTCGTTGAGGAAACTTGTTGATATTATTGATGTTATTGTTCATGGGTCGCTGAATAAATCACTGTTGTGTAATTATCGTACTTGTACTAGCATCGTTGTGCTAACCCCTTCGGGGGTGAACATTTCTTTTATGTTCAGGATCCAGGAGGGCAGGGAAACAACCACTAGAGCTGCATGATGATGAGGTTGCCGACTGATGTTTGTGGCCTGGAGAGTTTGTTGTTGTGTTTTGTGTTAATAAAGTAATTGAGTATGTTGTTGTTGTTGTTGGTTGTATTTGATGCTTATTATCGGGAGTTGTCCGATTTACATCTTCCATACCTATAATGTATTAATAAACTTTGCCGTTGACATTTATTAATGTTTTAAATTTCTTAGCCTAGTAAATCCTTACATCAAGGATTTATGGCGCTGTAATAATCCTGAATATCTCGGGGTGTTACAGTTGAAGACTCACCTGATGTCACCTGATGGATAACGTACGCAACACAATGAGAACAATGCACGCTAAATGACTGAGTTAGCGCACGCTACAAATACAGCTAATGCACGCTCATGATGGAACATATCCGTTGTGAAGACTTTCAACATTGAGATCACGCGTATAGTCAAAGAATCTAAAAAGCAAAGTTTGAACAGATAGCACACGCTATGAAGACTACTTAGCGCACGCTAAGTTTAAAATATGTCCGTTGAACAGAAGACTTTCAGCATCAGACCGCTGTAAGCGAAGACCAGCTAGCGCACGCTACACGTTAAGGTTAACGCACGCTAAAGGAAAGAAGCAGAAGCTACTGGACTAAACGGCTCAACTGTTAACATACGTAACCATGTAATATTAACGTACATAACAGATACTAGCGCACTCTAACAAGGGAAATAGCGCATGCTAATGAAGACAGGCAGTAACGGCTAGTTAAGACTTTATGCCTATAACTACCAAACCATTTGGTATCATTCCACACAAGAACTCCAAGCAAATCTCATATTGATTAGTTATCACTATATTCATTATTGTTGTTGTATTTATGCTTAATTTATAAGTGTTTGGTTGGTTATACACGAAGACATGTACACGAGAGGAAAAAAAGGATTGTAGATTTACTTCGGTGTTATTAAGATCGTTGATCCGGCATTATTAGAATCATATCTAAATCCGAGTGAGATTTGTCTAGTACCAATCGAAAGGTAAATAGGTTGCTTTATTGTCCGATAGAAAAAGAAAACGGTTTATCTTGGACCAACATAAAGACAAGATTGTAATGGTTTATCTCGGACAGACAGAAGACGTAATTATAATGTTTCACCTTGGACCTATAGAAGACAAGGGGGAAAAGGTTGATCTTGAGCCTATAGAAAAAGATACAAAGAGAGGACTTAGGCACAATTGGCCGAACCTCTATAAATCTTGTGTCATTTATCTTCTGCAATTTAATACGCTTCCTTAATCGTAAAAGAGTTTGAAAACTTTGCTCCGCACTATTATCCCACCTTCAAGGGGCAGTACCATATTTCCAACAGTTCATCTCTTCACGACCGCTACAAGCTCGATCTCCGAGTAGCTAAAAAGAAGACACACGACGGGGTCAGCAATAATAACCAATAATGGTAATGATCACATCACGTCAATAATTACATACCAATGAAAATGCTAAGAAAGAATACTACCAATGAAATTTTACCGTCATAACCTCCCAATTCATGATAATCCTCATTAAAATAATCCTTACCATATTGCACATATCGTATTCTCGATTAAACAATGAACGCAGACCCAACATATATACTATATCTCAAACAATACCCAAGATTCTCAAACCATCATCATAACTCACCAATACAGAAATATAACAACTCTGACCAATTCAATCCATCAGAGAACCTCCTCAAATCTCAACAAGGTAATCGATTATCCATCAAAAGACAAGTACCAAGAAGGAAATACAGAACATACCTCAAGATACGCAATACCACGACGAATCATATCAGTCTAATCCGAGATCAGATCAATACAACATACGGACATGGTCCTACAAAAGACTTACAAATGCACACTCACATGACATCATCAATATGTCCACAACAATAACAACAACATATACTCATGGAAATCCGATGATCCAGCATTCATTGCACAGTCCCAAGATGATCATGTTAGATCAACACGAGGTGGATAACCAACAATACACATATGCACAACAACACATGGGTAATCCGATGATCCAGCGTTCACTACATAGATCCCAAGATGATCCCGCCGGACCAACACAATATGGAAAACTCGTCTAATGATCCAGCGCACACAGCATAGATCCCAAGATAGTCCCGTCGGACCAACACGAGGTGGACATACGACAACAATGCACAAATGCGTGATAACAATAATACACAAATGCATGACAACAACAATACATGAATGTGTCACAACATGATTGACAGAAAATGACAAAAATGATTAGAGTACTTGCCCGAGTCCTTCGAGAGCAATCTTGGTGTCAAAACCATCACTAATGATTATCCTCAATATTCAGCGATCCAAAATACCATAGATTGTAGATAACTCATATCCTCGTCTTTGCTAAAATATATCCGTGATACCCAAGTATACCAATAATGAACAGAAACCATATATACCTTATAATTTAACTCCAAAACCCGGAAGACAGCATAATATCCAAATCTCCAGATACTCATTGCTATTTGAATTATAAAGGAAATAAAACTTAAAACATTCATTAAATATTATAAACTGAACAAGTAATAACTTGCCTCCATGATGAAACGACGATGATGAATCCATTACCAATTTCCTTGCTTCGTCTATGAGCTCCTTGACCTCGACCAAAGCAATCTACGAATATCCTCGAACTCGACCGCAACACACGGTTCTAACCAATGATCAATTATCACCACCTATTGCAGTAACACTACAAAAAAAATAGTTTTTACCGATGCCAAACGTCATTGGTAAAACAGAAATGGCGTCAGTAAAAAATTTACCGACGCCATTACCGACGGCAATTCGCCATTGGGAAAACGCTCGACGGTAATTTATAGTAAAGCAATAATACCCATATAATCACCAATCCGAACTATCCAAATAGTTCAATATCATGAATAATAATATTCCAAGATTAATCATAATCTTTCCAAATTCGATCTCATTATCATGCTCATATTATTACATGAAAATCACATCATCAATCAACATAACTTAATTCTAGATATGAACATTCCCTGTTCATATCCAAAAACATCAATACTTCAACATATAATCATCTTGATATGTTATATTCGCCAAGAACTTCTTCAAGAACGCCAAGTAATCCATAACCATGTTCATAATCAACAAAACCCCATAATACAATATGTTCTAACATCTAAATTATCGTCTAACTCGTAATCCAAGACATATATATCGATATATAATCTTATTCCTCAATACAAACTCCATGAAACACCAATAATCATAACATCACTTCCATATTTATCATCATACGAAGTAAACCACAACACAACATCAAGAATCCGAAAATGAAAGGAGAGATTAACCAACATATCTCTTCAAGATAAACAACACATTTCAAAACCACAAGAATCATATCAATATCCATATATCAACAACAACATCAACATAATTTGGTAATTCATCCCATAATCATACTTATCAACCCGTTTATATGATGATTATCAACTCAAGAACACCAATTTTCAATCCAAGACAAAATCCAAAGTGAAGAGTAATTACCTCTTCAAAGAAATGGATTGATTCTCAATGTTGAATCCGTTTCCAATCGCTCCCAAGCTCAATATTGTTAAAGACGATCAACTCCATAATTACTTGAGTGTTTGGAACCTCAAAATCTCCTCCAAAAACTCTTTCTATCGGATGAAGGGAAGAAATGGCCGAAATGAACAATAATACCCAACTGCACATATATACTACACATTACTAGCATGCCCTAACGACAACCTTTAGCATTCGTTACCTGCCATAGCATGCGCTGACTGACTTTGATAGCGTACGCTATCGTGTTCCATAGGCTACTGCCTTACTTAGCACAATGACTTACGTACGCAAAGCCCATGCAATAGCGTACGTAATATAGACGTTGACTTGCTACAGTAATCGGGTTACGTACATAGTGTTCCTCAACTAACGTACGTAAATGCACATAGCGTACGCAATACCAAAAACATAACGTACGCAATGTGTAGTCCAGAGGCTGTCTTTGGCAACATGTATCCTTATGCACGCAACGTGCTTCTTTTAGCGTACGTAAATACACTACCAATTTAACGTACGTAAGTCTTCATCCATAGCATATGTTAACTCTTCGTGGACTCGTTGTATGCACTTTCGTCGAAGGTGCCTGGGTCCTACTTGCCGAAAAGTCGAGATTCCCTTTGATCGATCTATAATTAACATATGTTAAGCCATATGCTTAGCATGCGCTAAATGACATTGACTCGAGTAGGGACCTACCTGTCGGCCACAACCTGGATCCTGTCCGACATGATCTTACGTACGTTAACTTTCCTTATTAGCGTACGTAAGCTCTACCATTAGCGTGCGCTAAGTCCTTATGTTAACGTATGTTAATCAGGCTATACTTAGCCAATTCCAACTGTTCATGTCCATCGTCTCGACATACTGGATACGTATACATGACATACTGAATACATATTCTCATTCTAATAATATTATCATATGATACACTTGATACATAATATCTTCAAATGCAATTGTCGACAAAGTACGAAAATTTTACCAATACAGCTGTCTCAGTCCTTCAGTTATTTTATCCATACTGCACAGATTCCACACTGTGCAAAATAACTCGGATAGAATAGCATTAAACAACCATAGCAGAAATTCAGGATATAATAATAAGTAAATCTCAATATAACAGTATGTCAATGAATCTTTGTACGTGGGATTATCATAAAGTCCAACTTGATAACTATCATCTGAAACATGATGATCATAAAGGTTAGCGATTGGGATTAGTGTGCGTCATGTAGAGGGTAATGAATAATCAAGATGGGAATTTGTCCATGTCTTTCGGGAGAGAGATACCTGCTGGGCCCGTCGATAAGTAGGACTGAAGGAAATGCATGGCCATGCTTAAATGAAGATTCATTTGATTCAATCCGTATAATTAAGACCGAGAAAGCATTTGAACATATAAGTATGACAGTTTGCATGACTTAGTTCAAATATGATATCGCGCGACAAAGTGATTTGACACGTTAAGTGATTTAATGAACTATAAACTTACATTATTTGGGTAGTCATAATGTGTTGCTAGAGACTGCTTGTGATTTATCATTAAATAAGGTATTAAATGATTGTCAACATAATGTAAGCCTTTTCGGTCACACATACGACAATTGAAGACAAGCAATAAAAATTAATAGATAAATATTAGATATTATATTTATTAAATAAATTAAATAATGATCAATGTATAATATAGGATATTATATATATATATATATATATATATTATTTAATTATATCAACTAAGAATAGTAAATATAATATTGGATATTATATTTATTAAACAATTAATTAATAAGTAATATATAATATGGGATATTATATATGTAATACCCAGGATTTTCATTCCGGTTAATTTGGATATTTCCGGATATTTCTCTGTTCCGAGTATCGGTATTATCTTTCTCGGCGATTGATTTTTGTGTTTATTGTAATACCCGAGACTTTTATTCCGCTTGCCTTGAACTATTTGTCGATTGGTGTCGGTTATTTCGTGTCGTTATAATTATGTGGAATTCATTTTTTCGGTTATGAATGGTACGTTATGTTTCGTAATTTTGCTCGTTATTTTTTGAATCATAACCGGTGCATTAGTGTGACTGAGACATTTTGGAACGCCTAACCTGGCTGTCGGAATTGGCCACGGCTGAGTCACGGCCGCACGTTTTGGGGCAGAGACTCGCGTGACCGAGTTACGGCCGTAAGTGATCGGCAGGCACGGGCTAGGCAGCATTTGGACAAAGGTCGGTTACGGCTGTAAGGTGTGATCGGCTATGGCCGTAAGGGCACTAGGCAGGACTCGGACAAAGGCCGGTTACGGCCGTAAGGTGTGATCAGTTACGACCATTAGTGATCGGCACACGCCGGGCAAAATTTTCGCGAAGGCCGGTTACGGCCGTAAGGGGTGCCGGTTACGGCCGTAAGTGATCGGCCATATAAGGCCGAGGCAGCAGGTCACTCGGCCGTTTTCACCATTGTTCACCATTTTTCACCCTCTTTCGCGATTCTTCGGCAAGTTTCCAGAATTTTGGTCGGTAAACTCCTCGTGCTTCATTTGGGAAGCTTGATTTGTGTTTAATATCATCATCAAATCCTTGTTCTTCGTCGAATCATAGTTAATTCTTGAAATCTCATAGAGTTGACTTTCGGGATTCCTTCTTGATCTTCGTTGTTCGTCTGATTTTGATGAATCGGTTGATGTTTTTGAACACTAATAATCATGTTCTATGGGTTGTATATCCATATTTCGAGTTTGTTTAACTCGATTGGTGATTCAAGTGTTCTTGGGAGTTATCGAACGTTGAGTGTTCGATTAAATGTCCCAATGAGTTTTCTTTCGATAGTTTGGTGGGATTTCCGTTGTTTTTTTTACCTTGATACTCATTGTAATTATATCTTCGTTGTTTTTGCCGGAGGATTGTAGGTATTCGAGGTTTTCCCGATTGAACCGTGTTCTTCGGAGTGTTCGGTATCGGTATTGAGGCAAGTATTTTCTTATGATATTTGTGTCCTACAAATAGAGTTTACATGTTGGATTTACGATGGTTGGTCTACCCTCGTGAATATGATTCGTGTGAATTGATTATGATTTGGTTATTTTTGTAATACCCGAGATTTCTGTTATGTAATTGGAACTTGTGATATTGTAATGATTGTACTTTTGTCTGAGTACTATTCTCCGTATTTCATAATTCTTTTGTTGTCGAGCGTATAATTTCGTGTATGTGATTTTAAGATTGAAATTCTGTGCATGTAGCGCACGCTACAGGCTACGGGTAGCGTACGCTAACATGGATTCATAGCGCACGCTACAGAGTGTCATTAGCGCACGCTATGCGTGGTCAAATTGATTGAGACGTGCGGTAGGTGAGATCTGGCCGGGGGACCCTTGTCGGATTGTGTCGAATGAACACAGACGGCTTTCGGGAAAAGCCGAGTCAACGCCTTAGCGCACGCTACAGGTACATGGGTAGCGCACGCTAAGTGCTAAGTACAGATTAGTCAGTGAGCCGTTAGCGCACGCTACGAACAGGGTCTAGCGCGCGCTAATAGACATTTATTATAAATTAGACAGCATCCTATTCGTGATTTCAGTTCTTCTCCTCCCATAACCCGAACTCTTACACTTAGAACTTAACTCCCTTCGTCCTAAACACTTCGTATCAACCTCCTAGTTCGAGATTGAAGATCGTATATCATTGGAGATTGGTGTTCAAGCCTTCGGTGTTGGATCGCTTCATTTTCATCCGTGTTCTTCACTACTTTGAGGTAGGTGATTCTTCACCGATGATTAGTAATGTTCCTAAGGAAGTTTGAATCATGTTTGGATAGCAAGTATTTCGTTTATAATCGGTCATCACATGTTAGAAGGATATTTTTGACGTATCGGTACTATATATCGTATGAACCTTTGAACCATCTTATTATAAGGACTCCTAAGCATGTTCAAATCAATTTATGATCAGTAATCGGATATTACCCAGTTGCTACGTTGTACACGTTGGAATCATGTGTTTTGGAACATAAGACGATCGGAACTTAGATTATTTCTTGAAGATCGTAGATAGATTATGATATTGAGATGACTATCCGTATATTTGTATTTCATAATCATAAAACTTCCACAAACCTTATTAGCATGATATGCCCGAGGATAACTTGTATTATCACGGTAGAATTCATGAGTTCTTCACCATTCAACCCAGCTTGATTCTCGCCATGCAAGATTAGCGCACGCTAACATGTGTGAGTTAACGTGCGCTATCGGGGTTCAGTTAACGCACGAAACGTACGTAGCGTACGTTATAAGACCAGCCGAGTCAGACTGCCAGACCGTGGCTAGCGTACGCTAGTCTTGTACGATAGCGTGCGCTAACAGTCCGGCTTAGCGCACATTACGTAGAGTACGTAGCGCGCGCTAAGTAATCCAGGCACATTGTTTATATTGGGCTTTTGGGCCGTAGACCGTATTGTTAGGCCATCGTTCGACTTGAGGTGATTTGTATATTATCCCTTTTGTTAAGGTTCGAGCTTGTTACGTTGATCGAAGGAGGCGGCCTTCGATTGTGTTGAGATCATCGAAGTATACCATTCTTGCCGTTTTCGAGGCAAGTATCATATGTCGAGTTCGATTTATATTGAATCTTTGATCATGCTTGTGGTTTTGTTCATATTGTTGAATATGGGATGTATTTCTGAAAATTCTCATGATATTCATTGATTATTTATTCGTATTGATGAACATATTGAAATGCATATGTGTATGCATAGTTGATTGATTATGGTATAAATGATCCGAGGGGATCATGAGGATCTATGCTGAGGGCGCTGGATCGAATGTCCACCATGCGTTGGTCCGACGGGATCATCATGGGGATCTATGCTGAGGGCGCTGGATCGCTGGACGGGTTTTCCACCATGCGTTGGTCCGACGGGATCATCATGGGGATCTATACCAAGGGCGCTGGATCGCTGGATTACCCTGTATTGTGTTGATGGAATCGTGAGGATTCGCATCGTTGGATTCGCCAAGCGGAAGTCCGTATGCATGTTTTGAGATGCATTGATGATTAATTGTATTATGAAACTGGTACTAGCATGGTATTGCTAACCCCTACGCGCGTGGACATTGTTATGATGTTCAGGTAGCCGAGGAGCGGGGAGGCAACCACAAGCATCGGCAGACGATGAAATGGCTCAGTGATGTGGTTGATATTATTATTATTGTGATTTGTCTTCTTGGTTCGTTTAGTACTCGAGTACGTCTGTATTAACAAAGTCTTTTCGATATGGTTGTATAAGTTAACCCATTTGATCGTTTGAATCAAATCTGTATTTGAATTCCAGTTGTTCGATTGGTTTATTTTTATACTTCTTTTAAAATTAGCCTTGTAAATCCTTATCTGAAGGGTTTACGGCGCTGTAATTATTCCGAATATCTCGGGGTGTTACAGAATATGGTATCGGAGCTAAGATTCATGGATATCTTGGCAGTCGGGTTAGTTGGGTCTGTTTACGTTTTTGATTATTGGTCATTCGTAACATCACTGCTGAGCCAGCATCGTCGTGTGGACCGTGGTTGTAAGTTTCCTAATCTCAAATACTACCGTTTTATTTTATTCATGATTTGTGAACAGTGATGGATGTACTTTTAGAAAGTTTGTTCTGGATATTGAGTATTTATGTTTACAGTATGTTGAGAGGAGGTCGTGGACGCGGACGTGGTCGTGGACGCGGACGTGGAAATGCGAGGCAAGAAGAGTCGGTATCTACTCCAGAGATAGCCGCTAGTCAAACGGATTCACATTCCGGGGGACAGCAGGGATCGGCAAATAATAATGCAGATCCTAACGTGCCGGGAGTGCTTCAGCAAGTGGTTGCCCAGATAAACCAATTTGCTCAGGTTGTGGATCGCATGCAGACAGCGATGGGGCAGCAACATAACGTGGATAATCGGGGAGATAAATGGCTTACCGAGGTGGTCAAATTGCATCCTCCGAAATTTGATGGTTCGACTGAGACGCTTTCTTGGGATCACTGGCTGAAGGAATTGGAGAAGATTTTTGCGGGGATTAACTGTCCCAACGATAGGAAGGTTCCGGTCGCCCAGTATCTTTTGACCGGGGAGGCTTTCGACTGGTGGGAGGCCATCCGACCGGAGGAGCACAATGTTGACTGGACGGAATTCAAATTGATGATGGAAGCGCAGTATTGTCCTCGCCCAGTTAGAGAAGCCCGAGTTCGGGAGTTTTTCTCACCGCAAAATTCAGAAGCATCTGTGACGGACGTGATTAAGACTTTTAATCACCAGCTGACTTATGTGCGCCACCTGGTCAGGACCGAGGCGGAAAGGATTTTTCATTTTGACATGCGAATGAAGCCGGAAATTCAGCAATATATGTCCGGATTTGAATGTACCACTTTGCGACAGTATTAGGATAAGGCGTTGGCCTATGATATGAAGGAAGCAGCAGTAGAGAAATCGACGGAAGCAAAGAAACAGAAGGTGTCTGGCAACTTCACGGAGAATAAGAATAGCGGGCCCCGCCGGGGTCAGTCCTCTTTTCACTCATCCAGGAGACCTCCGCATCCTTCTCGAGGAGGAAAGAAGTTCTGAGCGGCACCAATCTGTTTGACGCAGGGAAGAAGTGTTATAACTGTGGCAAAGCAGGACATGTTCGACGTGATTGTTTCGCGCCTGCTGTGACCTGTTTCGAGTGCGGACAGGAAGGTCATCGAGCGACATTTTGTGGGAATGCGAACCGATCTTTTGGTACTCGCACTCCAGCTCCAGTTCCGAAGGAGACGAGTGTGAACCAGACGCAACAGAGTGGATTTCAGCAGCAGAGCGTTGGGAAGAGAGAGGCATCCGGCGCTGGGTCCGTTCCTCCGCGTATTTAAGAGATGAAGAAGGATAATCAGAACACAGCTGTTGTATCAGGTACAATTCAGATCCTTTTGCAACCAGTTAGTGTTTTATTCGATTCTGGAGCTACACATTCTTTTGTATCATTGAACTGTGTTAATCGTTTGAAAATCTCGTGCTTGTATGATTGTGAACCTTATGTTGTGGGATTACCAAGCGGAGAGAAAATTGTGGGAACCCTAGAAGCTAGGGATTTTCCAGTAACTATAGGAGGGAGAGATTGGCTATCGAACCTTATTGTGGTTGACATTTACGGTGACGATTTAATTCTCGGAGACGATTGGCTCAACCGTTATGGAGCTATTCTGAATTACCGAGAGAGAGTCATTTCCATCATTGCTGATGACGGGTCTGAACACTTATTCCGAGGATGGAGACCAGGAAGCTCGGGAAAGTTTATCAAAGCAATGAAAGCCGTGAAATTACTGAAACAGGGATGTCAGGGACTTTGGTGCTATGCCATGAGGAAAAAGGAAGGAGTAGAGCTCTCGTCTATTTCAGTTGTGAATGAGTTCTCAGATGTTTTTCCTGACGAACTGCCTGGATTACCTCCGCAGAGAGAAGTAGAATTCACTATCGAATTAGAGCCTGGAGCAGCTCCTATTTCCAGAGCACCATACCGCATGGCGCCAACCGAGATGTATGAACTCAAGAAACAACTGGAGGAATTGTTGCAGAAGGGTTATATTCAACCGAGCGTTTCTCCTTGGGGAGCGCCCGTTCTCTTTGTCCGGAAGAAAGACGGATCCCTCCGACTGTGTATTGATTACAGGGAGCTCAACAAGATGACAATCAAGAATAAGTATCCTATACCTCGGATCGACGACTTGTTTGATCAACTGCAAGGGGCAAGGGTATTCTCGAAGATTGACTTGCGATCAGGATACCACCAGTTGAGAATTAAGGAATCGGATATACCGAATCGCTTTCGGATCCCTGACGCATTATGAATTCGTAGTGATGCCGTTTGGACTTACCAATGCTCCTGCAGTATTCATGCAATTGATGAATCGGGTATTTTTGGAATACTTGGATAAATTTGTGGTCGTCTTCATTGATGACATCTTGATATATTCGAAGGACGCGGTGGAGCACGCCGAGCATTTGCGTGTGGTTTTAAGCACCTTGAGGAAGGAACAGCTGTACGCAAAATTTTCTAAATGCGAGTTCTGGCTTAAGGAAGTAACCTTCCTTGGACATGTGATATCAGCCGACGGAGTTCAGGTGGACCCGAAGAAAGTCGAAGCAATCTTGGATTGGGAGGCTCCTAAAAACGTGAAAGAAGTCCGAAGCTTCTTAGGACTTGCTGGATATTATCGCCGCTTTGTAGAGGGATTTTCCAAAATTGCTCGTCCGCTCACTCAGCTGTTACAGAAAACTCAAAAGTTCACGTGGAATGAGAAGTGCCAGGCTGGTTTTGACGAGCTTAAGAGGAGACTGACGACAGCACCTATATTAGCGCTACCAGAGGGAACTGATGGATTCATGGTATACAGCGACGCTTCAAATCAGGGTTTGGGTTGTGTATTGATGCAGAAGGATAAAGTGATTGCTTATGCTTCTCGACAACTGAAACCGTCTGGGTTAATTACCCGACTCATGATCTGGAGCTAGCGGCCGTGGTCTTTGCCTTGAAAATTTGGCGACATTATTTGTACGGCACTCGTTGTCGATCTTTACAGATCATAAGAGCCTCGTGTACATTTTCACCAAAAGAATTAAACATGAGGCGAGAAGGTGGTGGAATTGATCAAGGATTACGACTTGGAGATTCTCTATCATCCGGGAAAGCAAATGTAGTAGCCGATGCTTTGTGCCGTAAACCTGTTTCTCTTAGAGTGTTGGAAGCTCTTACGTCTCAAACCAAGATTCGGCGAGAACCGATCCGCGAGGATTGAAGTATGGGCACCAGGAATCCAAGGGCAATCGTATGTGATGGAATCGATTCGTCACTAATCGAGAGATCAAATCTAAGCGGTTGGACGATTCTTTAATCCTTCGATTAGGTGATGAAGTAAAGAAAGGAAAAGCCCTGTGATTCGTGATACAAGACGATGGAGTTCTGAGATTTCAGAGTCGACTTTGCGTTCCCGAGGATGATGATTTGAGACGGACAATTTTGAAGGAAGCTCATAGCGCGCCCTATTCTATTCACCCAGGCAGCAGTAAGATTTATAAGGATTTAAAGCAAAACTTCTGGTGGGGGAATATGAATAAGGACGTAGCGGAGTACGTTTCAAAGTGTTTGACTTGTCAGCAGGTTAAAATTGAACATCAGCGACCTGCCGGGATGTTAAAGCCACTTCCGATCCCTGAATGGAAGTGGGAGGACATTTCGATGGATTTCATCACCAATATGCCAAGGACTAGAACAGGAATGAACATGATTTGGGTTGTAGTTGATCGACTAACCAAGTCGGCTCATTTCCTAGGGATCAAAGATACATGGGGACCCGAGAGATTGGCGCGAGTATTTATTATGAGATAGTCGATTGCATGGGACGCCGAAGACCATTATTTCAGATCGAGATGGTCGCTTCGTGTCGCACTTCCGAAAGCAGATTCACAAGGCTTTGGGATCGAGCTCAATTTTAGCACAGCCTTATCATCCCCAAACGGACGGCCATCCAAAGGACTATTCAAATCAGTAGAAGACATGCTTAGAGCCTCGTGCTTGATTGGTCAACCGATTGGGAAGTCCATTTGCCATTAGTTGAATTCACCTACAATAATATTTGGCATGCTTCAATTAAAATGGCACCATTTGAAGCTTTGTACGGAGAAGATGCCGATCACCCCGTGTTGGGATGATTCTTCTGATTTGATCGGACGGAACCGGAGTTGATTATTCAGACTCAAGAGAAGATAGCTTTGATTCGAGAGAGACTGCTGATCGCCCGCAGTCGACGAAGTCTTATGCGGATGTACGTCGGCGCCTCTAGATTTCGACTGGGACCACGTACTATTGAAGGTGTCTCCTACACGAGGGATTTTCTGCTTGGGAGAAGAGGTAAGCTAAGTCCGAGATATATCGGACCATTTGAGATCCTAGAGAGAGTTGGGGATTTAGCATACAAAGTTGGCCTTACCGCCATCGCTAAGTCATGTTCACAATGTGTTTCACGTATCCCAACCATGGAAGTATGTACTGACCCGACCACGTCATTGATTTCGACGAGATCGAGATAGCTAATGATGGCACCTTCGAAGAGAGACCAATCAAGATACTTGAGAGCCGGATCAAACAATTGAGGAATAAACCAATACATTTGGTTAAAGTACAATGGTCACGACATGGAGTCGAAGAGGCCACTTGGGAAATGGAGGACGGTATGAAGGCTAAATATCTGGAGTTGTTTTCATCCTAAGTTTCGGGACGAAACTTCTTTTTAGGGAGAAAGGATGTAATACCCGAGATTTCTGTTATGTAATTGGAACTTGTGATATTGTAATGATTGTACTTTTGTCTGAGTACTATTCTCCGTATTTCATAATTCTTTTGTTGTCGAGCGTATAATTTCGTGTATGTGATTTTAAGATTGAAATTCTGTGCATGTAGCGCACGCTACAGGCTACGGGTAGCGTACGCTAACATGGATTCATAGCGCACGCTACAGAGTGTCATTAGCGCACGCTATGCGTGGTCAAATTGATTGAGACGTGCGGTAGGTGAGATCTGGCCGGGGGACCCTTGTCGGATTGTGTCGAATGAACCTGGACGGCTTTCGGGAAAAGCCGAGTCAACGCCTTAGCGCACGCTACAGGTACATGCGTAGCGCACGCTAAGTGCTAAGTACAGATTAGTCAGTGAGCCGTTAGCGCACGCTACGAACAGGGTCTAGCGCGCGCTAATAGACATTTATTATAAATTAGACAGCATCCTATTCGTGATTTCAGTTCTTCTCCTCCCATAACCCGAACTCTTACACTTAGAACTTAACTCCCTTCGTCCTAAACACTTCGTATCAACCTCCTAGTTCGAGATTGAAGATCGTATATCATCGAGATTGGTGTTCAAGCCTTCGGTGTTGGATCGCTTCATTTTCATCCGTGTTCTTCACTACTTTGAGGTAGGTGATTCTTCACCGATGATTAGTAATGTTCCTAAGGAAGTTTGAATCATGTTTGGATAGCAAGTATGTAGTATATAATCGGTCATCACATGGTAGAAGGATATTTTTGACGTATCGGTACTATATATCGTATGAACCTTTGAACCATCTTATTATAAGGACTCCTAAGCATGTTCAAATCAATTTATGATCAGTAATCGGATATTACCCAGTTGCTACGTTGTACACGTTGGAATCATGTGTTTTGGAACATAAGACGATCGGAACTTAGATTATTTCTTGAAGATCGTAGATAGATTATGATATTGAGATGACTATCCGTATATTTGTATTTCATAATCATAAAACTTCCACAAACCTTATTAGCATGATATGCCCGAGGATAACTTGTATTATCACGGTAGAATTCATGAGTTCTTCACCATTCAAGAAACTGGGTAATAATCTAAGTTTCATGATTGCATGCATTGACTAAATGTGTAAGAGGTAAGTCGTTCATTTGGCCTACTTGGCGAGGATGGAACTAAAATATTTGTCATATGTGTCAGTCCTTTAGTTGTGGGGTTTTGATGTTGGAAAATGGATTTGCTATTGTTCTCGTGTACTATGATTTTATGAGATTTGGGATGAGATCCCAACGGTTTTGTAAAGGTCGTGTTATGGAAAGTGATTTTGGGCCGAGACCCATTCGTCTTGAAACGGTTATTTTTCAACTAAGGACTTGAGGTCCAATAAGTTTTCTACTTTTAAATCCCCGAGATGAAGAAATTATTTTCAAACACTTCATTTATTGCTTTCTAATTATTAAAACATCTCGGGAAGGCTTTGGTTGTTTAGTTGTCATACCCGATTCGTGATTTCTATTTGTTTGTTACATTTCCTATGATTATGTGCTTGCACTAGCAAAATAGTGGGATTTTGCTAACCCCCGAGTAATCGGGGGTGGATGTTTGTATTGCATTCAGGTTTTGGAGAGCATAACACAGGGTCGGCATGAAGAATGATGAGAGATGATCGATACTAATCACATGAGGATCCATACAGTGTCGTATTAGTTTAGTTGTACTTTATTTCTGCTGCAGTATATTCCCTGTTGTATAGGAGTGTGTTGTATTTTGACCCCTGCGTGGGTATGTATTGAGTGAAAGACCAAATCGGTCTACTGAGTCATTTTTCTTTAGACTTAAAGGCAACGTTGAGGTGTTTAATCGTGTTACCAGCCTGGTAGATCCTTGAGAGAAGGGTTTACGGCATGTAATATCCCTGAGTGGAGTGGGGGTGTTACATAAATGGTATGAGAGGTTAGGTTGTGAAAACCTAAGCTGTCGGGTCAAGTTGTGCCTGTTGAGTTTCGTCTCGTCGGATTTTGTCTGACAAGTTGTGTCGCGACGCGTCGTCTGAGTTTGTTGATCGTGATTAGTATCGTGGGGCGATCATCATCTTCATGCAACCTATGGATGTAAGTCTCCCTTCTTTGTGTTGTGCCTCGTGTGACACTAACTACTTGTATGATTATTTGTTAAGTGATGGAATCCTTCTGTGGATTTTGATTTTGTGATATTTGTTTTTTCGACCCTCATACTTTGTTTATATGAGGAGTGGTGTCGCTGCTAATGTATTTTTTTACTGTTGGTTTCGTCCGCTGTGTGTGTATTTCAAAATGATTTGCTCGTTTTGCGAGTATTCTTGTGAAACCTTTGTACTTAATATGGAATAGAAATGTATGTGTGTCTGATTTGCTCACTCCGGGAGGGCCCGACGATGCCCCGGGGGAATCCGTGACTTCACTCCAGATTCACGAGTTTGTTCGCTAGCTAGTTCGGTAGGTCCTTAAAGGCCTCGGATGGGATCAGTGGTTTCGCCTCGATCCTATGCGGTTTCCGACTATGATATTTGACTGTTTGTTTCCGGTAAAAGACATGTATTGTTTTGATTTTGAACGATTTGATGCGTGTACTACGATGTGTATAAGCGAATGTTGATACGTGTGAGTTTTGGGCATTCTGGCCTATTGGATTTCTGAAAACCTTGAGTATCTTAGAAAATAAATTTCGAGACAAACTTTTAAAATGGATTAATTTCTCGCAGTATTTTCAAGGTGCCTACTAGTGCCACTGTATGTTTCGAAATTATTCCACTCTAAGGACCAAAATATTTTGAGATATTCTCAGTAATTTAAAAACGCATTTGCTTACACCCGAGGGTCGAATATTTCTAAAAGTTTTTAACCAAAGAAAGTTGTCCTCATTTCTATCAAACTCAAGATGGTTTTCCAAAGTCTCGATAACGATGGTTGTGTTACTATTTCGAAATATGATACTCAAGATCAACTGATGTTACCAAAATTATTTTCAAAAAGGTGGTTTACGTTTTTAAAACCTATCGTTCCTGTGTGCGGTCCGGGAATGTATGTATGATGTTCACACTGTCGTTAGGGTGTTAACCCCCGAGTTGTGATTCAATTAGTGGTGTGAGCGTTGAGTCGTTCGCCACACATTTGTGTGTTAGCCCTCTGTGAGAGGTGTGATGTTGGTCTTTAATGTTATCGTTTCGTGGTAATTTATGTGTTATCGCACCTGTGCGGGCCGTTAGAGCTCGGGTTTGTATGTTGTGTACATCTGTGATTGTTTCATGATGTTTTGTGACTCTGTGCTGGTTATCATTCGGGCCGTTGAAATCGCCAAATGTATGCCATTGTTGTTGTGATTTTGTGTATGTGGGTTGCCTTACGTTGATATGTTTTGCTGAGTCGGCATCTCCGGTATGTTGTTTCGTGATGTTATATTCCATTATACCTTGCAGTTGTATTTTCGGTATGCCGAGGTGCTTCAACTGTAATGTGCCGGGCCATGTACGTGCAAATTGTCCTTCTCGCTAGTAACGTATTACAAGTGTGGACTCGGGGGACAAGGAATCCAGTCTTGCGAGTTGGTTACCGAGTCTTCCGGGGCACGAACTTTAGTACAGATATCAGGATTGGCTTTGAGAGGCCTTTGAGATATGTTTCTGTCAGTTACTTGTTGTGTTGTTACCTTGCTTCCGTTGTTGTGAGTTTCATGGACGACACATCTTTTAAAAGGGGTCGAATGTAATTCCCGTATTATTTTTTACTTCTGCGTTTTCTCCTTCTCAATTCAATCGACTCGCTCGTGTTTGTTGATACTTTCTGAACTTGTTCGGTATCTCGGCTGTCATCGTTCGAACAGATTGTGACCTTGTTTCGGATCAATCTGTTTATCATTATGACTTTTCTGAGTTTGGTTCGATTCTTGTGAACCTTGTTCGAAATTAACGTCTTTCATATCTACAAGTTCTTTTAATGTCTTGAGTTGAAGTGTGAACTTCGGAATCATTATTTGATCGTTGTTGTTCGATCGTTGGTGTTCAATCATTGTTGTTCGATCATTATTGTTCGATCATTGGTGTTCGATCGTTGTTGTTCGATCATTATTGTTCGATCATTGGTGTTCGATCGTTGGTGTTCGATCGTTGTTGTTCAACCATTTTTGTTCGATCATCGTTGCTCGACCGTTGTTATTCGATCATTGTTGTTCAATCGTGGTTGTCCGATTGTTGTTGCCTGATCTCGTACCACGAAGAATTGTCGTTCACCGTTAGTCAGCTGTTTCGAGTGTGGCCAGGTGGGTCATCGAGCCGTGCGCTGCGAAACGGTAGCTGAAAGGTTTGGGGATCGAGTTTGTGTCTCTGCTCCGAAAGATCACGGAGATGCCTAGTGTGGTTTTCGAGAATTTCTGCGTGGTCGGAATTCTCCGTGGTTACCTTTGTAGATCGTTGTATGTTTCATTTCTATTTCTTCGACTGTGCGTGTTTTCTTATAATAGGTGCCTTTTTTCTCTTGATGGTTTGGACAATTTACTTGATTGCGTTATCTGTTTGGTGATGTTTGGCACTTGTCGATTGTGTTATGCCCCTGCTTGTGGCATTGTGATGGTTGTCGCTGAGCGTGTTTCCACGTCGTATGTTCCTTTGCGTTCTTGTAACGTCTCGCCGATGGGCGTAAGCTATTTGTTCTTGTGTATCTCATTGAGATGTTCCTGGTGGGATATTGTTCCTCCCTACTTATTTTTAAGTTTCGGGACGAAACTTCTTTTAAGTAGGGTAGTATGTAATATCCGCAATTTCAATTTTCGATAAATTTCTTTTTTGACAGTAGTCAGTTTTAGTGGCTCACTTGTGACCGTTTCGTCATTCTGAGAATGATTAATTCTGCACTTTTTGACATCCGAATTCGTTTCGATGTCGTTTTGTGGAGTTCCGTGCTTTTGGGCGACTTTTCCGCATTTGAGTTGGATTCTTGCGAATCTCATTCGAAATTGTTGTTTCGAGATTCTTGTAAGTTCATTTAACATTATTATGCATGTTGCGGGCTTTTGCTTGGTGTTTCGATCGTGTATCGTGTATTTCGGACGTTTTGGGCTGTTTTCGTAATTTCCCAAAGTTTGGGGTAATTACTTCCGCTGTCAAATTTCGAGCCTTCGGATGGTCGGAATCGTGCATTTTCTTAGCCATTAGATTCGTCTTGGCGATTTGTATGTTTGAGCATGGCGCTTTGCTAGCACGGTTGTAACACCCCCAGATTTAACCGGGAATATTACAACGTTGTGGGCCTCGAGATGGAACCCACAAGGCTAAAGGAAATTTCCGCAAACATTTACAAATGCCCAAGAGGCCAACGACGGTACTATCTTTAAAACATTTGAAAACTATATAAAATCTGTTTATCAAAACCGTCATAAAATCTCATTTCGAAAAGGGCAAGGCCAAACGGCCGAAACTCAATAGTTTAGAAAAAGATTTCCAAAGTAACTCAAATTACCAGAAACAAAAGGTCATTTCAAAATACTCACGCAGCGGAAAAGACAATAGTTAAAAGTACTCTAGCAGCGGAATTACAGCAACTGATCAGGAAACTCAATACAAAAACATGTCCTAGCCAGTATCCTCCGGGAAGCTCATCTCTCCACGACCGCTACAAGCTCGATATCTCAATAACCTAATAAGAAAGCCCACAACGGGGTCAGCCATAATATCCAACAATGATAACCGTCACATCACATAAATAATTACATATCAATGAGAATATAAAATAAGAATACGACCAATGTAATCTTATCGTAGTAACTTTACTTACTCAAATAATTCTCGACAGAAGAACCATTATCACATTTCACATCTCGTACTTGATTAACCAATACATTTGAACATAATATCTGTATTGTACCTCAAACAATACTCAAGATTCTCAAACTATCATCACCAACCCATGATACGGAAATATACCAGTTCTGACCAATACGATCCATCGGATAGCATCATCAAATCCCAAGACGACAACCGATTGTCCATCAAAAGACAAATACCAAAGGAAAATACGGAACATACCTCAAGATATGAAATGCCACGACAATCATGTCAGTCAAATCCGAGGTCGGATCAATACCACACACGGACATGGTCATAACACAAGACCTACAAATGCATACTCATATGACAACGTCAATATGCTCAAAACAATATCAATGGTGCATACTCAATGGAAATCCCATGACCCAGCCCCCTCAGCATAGGTCCCAAGATGATCCTACCAGATCAACACGAGGTGGATAACCAACAATATACATATACACAACAACATATGCAAAACAAACGATGCGAATCCATATGATTCCATCAACACAACACTGGGTACTCCAACGATCTAGTGCCCTCAGCATAGATCCCAAGATGATTCCGTCGGACCATAACGAGGTGGAAGAACCCGTCCAATGATCCAGCGCCCTCAGCGTAGATACCAAGATGATCCCGTCGGACCATAACGAGGTGGACATATGATCCAGCACCCTAAGCATATATCACACGATCCCAACGGATCAACACAACATAAACAACATAAACAATACACATATGCAAATCAATATGTTCATCGAAATGAACAACAAATGACTCAATAACATGAACGACATTATGACAAAACAACTAGGACGACCTCATGTTCAGCAATATGAATGACAACCTGCATAATCAACATCATCAACACTAAACCGAAATCAAAACTAAGATACTTGTCCCGAGTCCTTCAGGAGCAATCTCGATGTCAAATCATCACCGGCGATTATCCTCAATGCTCGACGATCCAAACGCACCATGAACTATAGGTATTCATATCCTCATCTTTCTCGCAACGTAACCTTGATACCCGAACATGCCAATAACCGATATAAAGCATATACATTATGATTTACCTCCCAGAATCGGAAGAACGATATACGATCCAAATACCCTGAGTTCAAAATGATAATCATCGCTTTATACATTATAAACGAAATGAAACCGAGACCATTCATTAAATATTATAACTGAGCAAGTAATAACTTGCCTCGATACCAATACGACGATGATGAAGCCACTACCAATTTCATTGCCTTCGTCTACGAGCTCCTCATCCCTGACCACGCAATATATGGTTATAATCACCGATCGATTATCGCAACCTTTCGCAATAATAAATTTAACACACATTCGATAACAATCAATAATTGATATAACCAATCCACAAACTCAACGGTTCTACGATATCTCGGTTAAACATAGACTGTACAATCCAACTCGAACCAGCACGAATTCATAATCATAATACGATGTACTACATTGTCTGCCTACTTAGCGCATGTTAATCACTCAACATAGCGTGCGCTAAGTCGCTCCCGATAACGTGCGCTAGCCAGTAAGCTTAGCGTGCGCTACTGCTGTACAGTTTGCATGTTTTACAAGTATCGATCAACATATGGAGATTATCAAGAACACTAAGTAATTCGAAACCATGTTCAAAGCTATCAAGACAACGAAATCCGATATCCTTTAACATATAAACAATCATTCAACTTATAATCCAAGTCCTATATCCATATATCATCTTCCTCAATATCAACATCATGAAACCTTAAGAACATAACAATACTTCCATAATCTATCATTACAGTGAGTAATTATCAACAATAACATCAACATCCGAAACTGAGGAGAAGAATTAACCAACTTATCTCGAGAGGACGAACAACACGATTCAAACCATATGAATCACATCAATATCCATATATCAATAACAACATCATCATAATCCGGTAATCCATGTCCTAATCATACTTATTAACTTGTTTATATGATAATCATCAACTCAAAAACATTATTCTCCAATCCAAAACAAAATCCAAAGGTGAAGAACTATTACCTTGTATAGACGAACCATGAAGGAGAACAATCAACTTTATCCCAAGAATCATCAATAATTTCAAGAACAAGACTTTAATCCATGTTCCTCAGCTTAATCTTTGTTAAAGATCATCATATCTCAGTGTTTGGAACCTCCAACTTCTCTCTAAAAACTCTCTCTCTCGATTGCAAGGAAGGAATGGACGAAATGAAGGATAATGCCCAACTACACATATATATACTGTATATTATTAAAATACGTTAACATCCTCATTTAACGTACGTTACATGCTTAGCGTGCGCTAACTCTCTTTCGTTAGCGTGCGCTATCGCCCTCCAGAGGCTACTGACTTGCTCCGCACATCAGCTTACGTACGTAATGCCCATGCAATAACGTACATAAACTACACTGTCTAGCGCATGCAAAATCTTGTATCTTAGCGTGCGCTAATCGTAGTTGACTTGCTACAGTATGCACCTACCCCGAATATGCTCGTGACCCCACATGCCGAAAGCAACCAATAAAGCCAAGATTCCCTGTTGACCGATCTGATATTAGCGTGCGCTAACAATAGGCATTAGCGTGCGCTAATGCTTTACGACAAACATCAGTTGACTTCGTCGGCACATGCGCCGAAAGTGACTGGGTCCACACGTAGATTCCCCCTGATCTGTTCTGAACTAGCGTGCGCTATCTTTTACCATTAGCGTGCGCTAAACCTGCACGATAGCGTGCGATAGGAATGCATATTAGCGTGCGCTAATAATGCTACACTTAGCCATTTCCCGCAATTTCTGTCCAACGTCTCGACATACCAAAAATGAACATACGACACACTGAACACAAATACTGAATCCAATAATATTCTCATACGATATACCCAATATCGAATGTGCGATAACCTGATACACGATATTCTCAATTGTAATTGTCTACCAAATACGACAATTATACCAATACTGACATCTCAGTCCTTCATTATTTTATCCATACTGTACAGATTCCACGCTGTACAACATAACTCAGATAAAATAATATTAAACAACAGTAGTAGAAATTTCGGATATTACATTCTACACTACATAAAATAAGTTTCGGCCTCGAATCTTGCAAGCCGTCATAAAAACAAACAAACATACCGTTCAACCCAAAATATCCCAAAACCATAACGACAATGATCAATCATCATCACTATAGAATAACCACAACAGCATAATTACCATTGCGCAAAGTCGATGATCTCCTGAGATACTAGCTAGTGACCTCACTGTAAAGTCTCAATACACTTTACAATCACAATTCCTTGAGTCTCAACAAAATATATCATCTTCGGATGAAACAATCTACCCGAATCAAATTATGTCTGCCTGATTACATAATCTGGTCTCAATTCCGATAAGACGAATAATATACAATACATATGTGAAACAACTGCCCAAAACAACTATACGAATCCCGAAACGTTGACACAAAATCCGAACGCTCAGATGATCACCAACAATGATCAACAATCAACCGAATTTATCATCGACATGATAAATTCCAATATGACCAACCAGAGGTCAAAACACAATCGAGAATATCATCAACGTGATAAACTCCAATACGACCAATGAACGATCAATGATAATCGAGAATACCGTCACACGGTAAGCTCCAATACGATCAACACAGAACCACAGAAACCGATATACAAACGAATAAAGTTCTCAAAACGACACACCAATCACATACAGTGTATCTCAATAAACATACCCGACTGGTGAACATACCCCTCGGCGTACGAACAACCAATCACGACCCGTCGAACATATCCAAATTATACATGGAGTGGGAACGACCAATCGATACTCAAAACAACCAGCATGAGGTCAACAACCCCAAATCTACACTTACAAAGAAATCATTCGAAAATCATTATGGTAAAATCGCGCTACTACCATGCCAATGGAATCACATAGCACATATGTCCCGATTTCAGAAAATCTAAACTTTCTAAAATCGCATCCTGTGCATGAATCTACAATACGCAGCATATTTATCTCATCCGATAGATCAACCGATCATCCCTGGATAACCAAACTGCCATACTAAAGTTCGAATCTCCTTTCATAGTACCATTAGTGTGTTATCCAGTTGGTGAGTCTCAATCAGAACTTCACCACGATATGCATTATGCACTAAATGCGTATGTACATCAATCCCATTTTCAAAACCAGTTTGAAATCATATAATCTTATCACGAAGACAATTTTCGAAAGTTCTTTTCAAAAATTCCAAAACTCAAAACATAAATTTTCGTAAGATCACAAAATCAATTTTCGAAAAATTAACTGGCTCGCTAATGCCAAGTATTCAATAACAGTGTCCTCCGAATCCACACGATTTCGAAGTTTAAAAATGAAAACTATGCAAATGATTGACCACATCTATACCCCTATATACCAGTCCGGCTCGTCACAAATTCCACTGACATTCGGTCGGAAAACTACACGATAAAATCCAAAATCTCAACGTATAGGCTCCGATAAAAAAACTCCTTTTTCCACATATGGCTCACAACATCAATCACTAACCCATCCTAGATCACCTCAATTATGCTATGACAAAACATTGAATAATCAATAAATCAAACACAGTGAAAGACTACCCGAGAAGTTTCATTTGAACAAGTAAACCAAAAACCTCAAAAGGCGGCAATAAAAACGATTGGTAAAGTGTTTTACAAATCTCGGGAGTTTTAGAAAACAGAAAAGCCTTTTTTGAAACATCAGTGCCTAAGCCCATATCTCGTTCCGCATTTCAAAAAGTAGAAAACTCCTTTCGGACCCTAAGTCCTGAGTTGTAAAACTATTTCAAATTCAATTGGGTCTCGACCCAAAAATCATTTTTCGTAAAACATTCGTGAAACGTTCATTTTGAAAAGTATATTTTCAAATGCTCAAAAGCAGTTCATATATCAAAATGAATTAGCATGACTAATGTTCTTCTCAAAAATTCACAGTCTTTCTCCCGAATACACAATTCCGTTTCCAAAATCTAACCGTATTGATTTCCAAAATCATAGCGTCTCAAGATCATCAATCCTGTCCCAACTACTGTGTTCTGTTATCTCATAATCATAACACATAATATTCTTCCGAATCTCAAAGCATATCAATTTAGAATGGCAGTAAATCTCAATGAATTTCGAAAATCCAAATACTTACAGATCGTGAAGCCGAAGATTCCCCGTGATACTGGCACATGTCTCGACTCAAGAAAATACTCGACACATGTATTTTCAAAACACGCGTTTTGCAAAATCAGTTCAACTTGAGAACACATCTCTTTCAAGAGAATCACGTTAGCACCATTTGGAAAAGTTTACAACAATCCCAGTACCAAACTGATAAATCACATAACCCATAAGCCCGAGTGAACAACAAAAACTCACGGCTCTAGTATTAGTCAATCGACAACTCGAATGACGCGACCAAAACACGACCCAACTCGACCCAAATGCCTAGGTTTTCTCAACCTATCTGATACCATATTCTGTAACACCCCCAGATTTAATCGGGAATATTACAGTGCTGTGGGCCCCGATATGGAACCCACAAGGCTAAAGGAAATTATCGCAAATATTTACAAATGTCCAAGAGGCCAATGACGGTACTATCTTTAAAACATTTGAAGACTATATAAATTCTGTTTATCAAAACCGTCGTAAAATCTCATTTCGAAAAGGGCAAGGCCAAACGGCCGAAACTCAATAGTTTAGAAAAAGATTTCCAAAGTAACTCAAATTACCAGAAACAAAAGGTCATTTCAAAATACTCACGCAGCGGAAAAGACAATAGTTAAAAGTACTCTAAGAGCGGAAATACAGCAACTGATCAGGAAACTCAATACAAAAACATGTCCTAGCCAGTATCCTCCGGAAAGCTCATCTCTCCACGACCGCTACAAGCTCGATATCTCAAGAACCTAAAAAGAAAGCCCACAACGGGGTCAGCCATAATATCCAACAATGACATCACATTAATAATTACATACCAATGAGAATACAAAATAAGAATACGATAAATGTAATCTTATCGTAGTAACTTTACTTACTCAAATAATTCTCGACAGAATAACCATTATCACATTTCACATCTCGTACTTGATTAACCAATACATTCGAACATAATATCTGTATTGTACCTCAAACAATACTCAAGATTCTCAAACTATCATCACCAACCCATGATACGAAAATATACCAGTTCTGACCAATACGATCCATCGGATAGCATCATCAAATCCCAAGACGACAACCGATTGTCCATCAAAAGACAAATACCAAAGGAAAATACGGAACATACCTCAAGATATGAAATGCCACGACAATCATGTCAGTCAAATCCGAGGTCGGATCACACCACACACGGACATGGTCCTAACACAAGACCTACAAATGCATACTCATATGACAACACCAATATGCTCAAAACAATATCAACAGTGTATACTCAATGGATATCCCATGACCCAGCGCCCTCAGCATAGGTCCCAAGATGATCCTACCAGATCAACACGAGGTGGATAACCAACAATATACATATACACAACAACATATGCAGAAATAACGAAGCGAATCCATATGATTCCATCAACACAACATTGGGTACTCCAATGATCTAGCGCCCTCAGCATAGATCCCAAGATGATCCCGTCGGACCATAACGAGGTGGAAGAACCCGTCCAATGATCCAGCACCCTCAGCATACATCCCAAGATGATCCCGTAGGACCATAACGAGATGGAAATCTGATCCAGCACCCTCAGCATAGATCACACGATCCCAACGGATCAACACAACATAAACAACATAAACAATACACATATGCAAATCAATATATTCATCGACATGAACAACACATGACTCAATAACATGAACGACATTATGACAAAACAACTAGGATGACCTCATGTTCAGCAATATGAAAGACAACCTGCATGATCAACATCATCAACACTAAACTGAAATCAAAACTAAGATACTTGTCCCGAGTCCTTCAGGAGCAATCTCGATGTCAAATCATCACCGGCGATTATCCTCAATGCTCGACGATCCAAACGCACCATGAACTATAGGTATTCATATCGTCATTTTTCTCGCAACGTAACCTTGATACCCGAACATACCAATAGCCGAGATAAAGCATATACATTATGATTTACCTCCCAGAATCGGAAGAACGATATACAATCCAAATACCCTGAGTTCACAATAATAATTATCGCTATCTGCATTATAAACGAAATGAAACCGAAACCATTTATTAAATATTATAACTGAGCAAGTAATAACTTGCCTCGATACCGATACGACGATGATGAAGCCGCTACCAATTTCATTGCCTTCGTCTACGAGCTCCTCAGCCCTGACCACGCAATTCACGAACATGATCGAACACGACCGCAATATACAATTATAGTCACCGATCGATTATCGCAACCTATCGCAATAATAAATTTAAAACACATTCGATAACAATCAATAATTGATATAACCAATCCACAAACTCAACGGTTCTACCATATCTCGGTTAAACATAGACTATACAATCCAAGTCGAACCAGCACGAATTCGTAATCATAATACGATGTACTACATTGTCTGCCTACTTAGCGCACATTAATCACTCAACGTAGCATGCGCTAAGTCGCTCCCGATAACGTGCGCTAGCCAGTAAGCTTAGCGTGCGCTACTGCTGTACAATTCGCATGTTTTACAAGTATCGATCAACATATGGCGATTATCAAGAACATTAAGTAATTCAAAACCATGTTCAAAGCTATCAAGACAACGAAATCCGATATCCTTTAACATATAAACAATCATTCAACTTATAATCCAAGTCCTATATCCATATATCATCTTCCTCAATATCAACATCGTGAAACCTTAAGAACGTAACAATACTTCCATAATCTGTCATTACAGTGAGTAATTATCAACAATAACGTCAACATCCGAAACTGAGGAGAAGAATTAACCAACTTATCTCGAGAGGACGAACAACACGATTCAAACCATACGAATCACATCAATATCCATATATCAATAATAACATCATCATAATTTGGTAATCCAGGTCCTAATCATACTTATTAACTTGTTTATATGATAATCATCAACTCAAGAACATCAATCTCCAATCCAAAACGAAATCCAAAGGTGAAGAACTATTACCTTGTATAGACGAACCATGAAGGAGAACAATCAACTTTATTCCAAGAATCATCAATAATTTCAAGAAAAAGACTTTAATCCATGTTTCTCAGCTTAATCTTTGTTAAAGATCATCATCTCTCAGTGTTTGGAACCTCCAACTTCTCTCTAAAAACTCTCTCTCTCGGTTGCAAGGAAGGAATGGACGAAATGAAGGATAATGCCCAACTACACATATATATATACTGTATATTATTAACGTACGCTAACATCCTCATTTAACGTACGTTAAATGCTTAGCGTGCGCTAACTCTCTTTCGTTAGCGTGCGCTATAGCGGTCCAGAGGCTACTGACTTGCTCCGCACATCAGCTTACGTACGTAATGCCCATGCAATAACGTACGTAAACTACACTGTCTAGCGCACACAAAATTTTGTATCTTAGAGTGCGCTAATCGTAGTTGACTTGCTACAGTATGCACCTACCCCGAATATGCTCGTGACCCCACATGCCGAAAGCAACCAATAAAGCCAAGATTCCCTGTTGACCGATCTGGTATTAGCGTGCGCTAACAATAGGCATTAGCATGTGCTAAACCTGCACGTGCGCACATCAGTTGACTTCGTCGGTACATGCGCCAAAAGTGACCGGGTCCACACGTAGATTCCCTCTGATCTGTTCTGAACTAGCGTGCGCTATCTTTTACCATTAGCGTGTGCTAAACCTGCACGATAGCGTGCGCTAGGAATGTATATTAGCGTGCGCTAATAATGCTACACTAAGCCATTTCCCGCAATTTCTGTCCAACGTCTCGACATACCAAAAACGAACATACGACACACTGAACACAAATACTGAATCCAATAATATTCTCATACGATATACCCAATATCAAAAGTGCGATAACCTGATACACGATATTCTCAATTGTAATTGTCTACCAAATACAATAATTATACCAATACTGACATCTTAGTCCTTCATTATTTTATCCATACTGTACAGATTCCACGCTGCACAACATAACTCGGATAAAAAAATATTAAACAACAGTAGTAGAAATTTCGGATATTAAAACGGTGATGTCTTTGTTTTAAGTTTCAGGACGAACTTATTTTTAGTGGGAGAGAATGTAATACCCGGGATTTTCGTTCTGGTTAATTTGGATTTTTCCAGATATTTCTCCTTTTCTGAGTATCGGTATTATCTTTCTCGACGATTGATTTTTGTGTTTATTGTAATACCCGAGACTTTTATTCCGTTTGCCTTGAACTATTTGTCGGTTGGTGTCGGTTATTTTGTGTCGTTATAATTATGTGGAATTCATTTTTCTGTTATGAACGGTATGTTATATTTTGTAATTTTGCTCGTTGTTGTTTTGAATCATAACCGGTGCGTTAGTGTGATCGAGACGTTTTCGAACGCCTAACCGGGCTGTCGGAATTGGCCACGGCCGAGTCACGGCTGCACGTTTTGGGGCAGAGACTCGTCTGGCCGAGTTACGGCGGTAAGAGATCGGCTATGGCCGTAAGTGATTGGCAGGTACGGGCTGGGCAGCATTTGGATGAAGGCCGGTTACAGCTGTAAGGTGTGATCGGTTACGGCCGTAAGGGCGCTAGGCAGCATTCGGACGAAGGCCGGTTACGGCCGTAAGGTGTGATCGGTTACGGCCGTAAGCGATCGGCACACGCTGGGCAGAATTTTCACGAAGGCCGGTTACGGCCGTAAGGGGTGCCTGTTACGGCCGTAAGGGATCGGCCATATAAGGCCGAGGCAGCAGGTCACGCGGCCATTTTCACCATTGTTCACCATTTTTCACCCTCCTCCGCGATTCTTCGGCAAGTTTCCAGAATTTTGATCGGTAAACTCCTTGTGCATTATTTGGGAAGCTTGATTTGTGTTTAATATCATCATCAAATCCTTATTCTTCGTCGAATCGAGGTAAATTCTTGAAATCTCCTGGAGTTGACTTTTGGGATTCCTTCCTGATCTTCATTGTTCGTCCGATTTTGATGAATCGGTTGATGTTTTTGAAAATTAATAATCGTGTTCTATGGGTTGTATATCCATATTTCGAGTTTGTTTAACTCGATTGGTGATTCGAGTGTTTTTGGGAGTTATCGAACGTTGAGTGTTCGATTAAATGTCCCAATGAGTTTCCTTTCGACAGTTTGGTGGGATTTCCGTTGTTTTTTTACCTTGATTCTCATTGTAATCGTATCTTTGTTGTTTTGCCGGAAGATTGTAGGTATTCTAGGTTTCCCGATTGAATCGTGTTCTTCGGAGTGTTCGGTATCGGTTATTGAGGCAAGTATTTTCTATGTTATTTGTGTCCTACAAATAGAGTTTATGAACTTATATTCTTAACATATTAGTATTGCATGAGTGGCATGTGTGTGTATGCTCACTACGGGATAGATCCGATGGGGTCTCGGTAGGGGTCCACAGAGGCGTGGGTCCGCGGTTAATTGTGGTGCATTTTTTATAAATGGGTTGGTATTTTCAGAAACGAGTGTTTTTTAACGGTGATTTCATGATTGCATGCATTGACTAAATGTATAAGAGCTAAGTCGTTCATTTGGCCTACTTGGCTAGGATGGCACTAGAATATTTTTCGTATGTGTCAGTCCTTTAGTTGTGGGGTTTTGATGTTGGAAAACGGATCTGCTATTGTTCTCGTGTACTGTGATTTGATGATATTTGGGATGAGATCCCAACGGTTTTGTAAATGTCGTGTTATGGAAAGTGATTTTAGGTCGAGACCCATTCATCTTGAAATAGTTATTTTTCAACTAAGGATTTGAGGTCCAATAAGTTTTCTACTTTTAAAATCCCCGAGACGAGGAATTTATTTTCAAACACTTCACTGATTGCTTTCTAATTAATAAAACAACTCGGAAAGGCTTTGATTGTTTAATTGTCTGATCCGGACTTAGATTTGTTCTTCGAATTATGTTAATTCAATGAACACTTTATTAAATCAATTTAATTACTGCATGAAGTCATCATCTTGGGTTTTTCGATAATTATTCCGCTGCGTTTTTGCTCATATTCCATGTATTAGATACACGTAAAACCCATCAGAGTATCCAGGGTAACTACTTCTTGTACCGAGTTCCAAAATCCCAATTTTTCTTGGAAAATATAGTGTAGAAGCCCGTGGAGATCTTACTCCCTACAGACAGACAGCCGTCAGCAGAAGAGTTGTAGGCATGGAAGAATAATGAACTGCTGAGATACTTCTGTACCCTTATATGGGAATCTGCCATGTTCAGCCAATTCAAGACATTGGAGGATGTTGCGAAGGAGTTATCAAGGCTCCTGTCAGAAGGAAATCTCCCTTTACAAATTAAGCTGAAATCTAAACATCTAAAGGTTGATCGGATAACTCACTCAGAAGACTGGATTTTTGCCTTTGGTGTCTCCCAGGAAGGAAGAAACATCTATAGCGACCGAGGTAGAGATTCCTTAGTCAACTGGTGGAAAGAAACCAAACATGATCGCTCTCCGACATTTGTATTTTTGTTTAACTTTTGAGGATAACTTCTGACAGATGTATTTTTGTTTATTTTTGTATGCTCCCCGATCTAACATTTTAATTTCTAAACAGCATTATAATACATATCATCAATAAAATCTTATTTTACCTCAAAAGGTTACAACTCTTAAACTTTAGTTACTGCTTTCATTAGGATTCATATTGAAATATTTGCTAAGTATAAATTTTGCTAAGTCTCAAGCTGTAAAAAATTTTCTGCGAACAAATCATATATTAAGTTGTATTAGAGTAAGATTTACTTGCTGAAGATTGTGCCTATGAGCTAATTGTAAGTTAAGTTGTAATACACTTAGTCTTGTAGGATTTAAAGTTTTAGAACTTGCGTGCGAGTAGTTCAAAGTTTAGTCTAAGTCTCGAATATCAGATCATTCGACATAAGACTTGAAGACAACCTTGTGTTTTAAAAGGTTTTTGGAATTATCAAAAAGGAGGAAATTATTGGGAAAAATAATACCAATAGTGTTTTGATAAATGCACCCTACAACCTGTCCCTGCAGTGCAACTTCATACAGCGCCCAAATAAGTCAAATCCTACAGTTAAGCTCCAGAGTACAACAAAGAAGAAATGTTGGCTAAAGCAACAATGCTGTAGGTATTTTACTTAGGAAAAGTAAATCACAAATCCAACAGGATATAGACTGAACTTTAAGCCGTTGTAAAATAACCTTTATTTTTTCACAAAGTGTTCACGGTTTTAAAATATCATTTAATGCTGACAGGACATCATTTAATGCAGCCGAAGAGTCTACAAACAGAAGATCATTTCATGCGGATGAAAGACAGAAGCATTAAAGGCGAAACATCTTTAATTCAAACTCCCTGAAGCCGCCGATCAGAGCTGTCTAAATCTCACCAACCAGACAACAGCTATATTTACAACGGATCTATTTCCAAAGTTATAAATAGCCCAAGCAAGAGGACATTGCGAACAGTTACACATACTAAACATCAAGCTTATTATCAAGAAGCACTATATTTATTCAAGCATACAACGAATATCTTGAGTAAAAAAATATCTAATTCCTCAACAAAGAACAACACAACTACAGTGAAGCTTACAAAGCCTACAATTGTTGTTCGTACTCGTGATGCTTCAAAACCTCATTGTTGAGACCCTTACCCTTGTGTGGACTAAGTCAAGATACAGTCGGGTGTATCAATATATGTGAACAGCTCAAGCTACAGTCGGCTGTATCAATCTGTGTCAATGATACAACGACATGTTTAGTTAAAATCGTATAGTTGTGTACGCCTTGATTTTAATAAACTTCTTACTCCTGTGTTGATGACCTGTGGACGTAGAGGGGATTACCTCGAACCACATTAACAAGTGTGTTATTACTTTCTGTCCTTATTATTTTCCTACTGCCTTTGATTATAGTATACTTGTTTTGAAAACCCTGTATACACCAAGCTACAGGAGACTGTCTAGTTGCTCTACTTATAGAAACTTAGTCTAAGACTTCCGCTACGGAAGCCTAAACTTTGAAAAAGATTATAATTTATTCAACCCTCCGCTCTAAGATGTACAATAGTATACCGTGGCCAACAAAAATTAACTGGTGTAAGATCTTGATGTAATAGATGCATGAAGAGTTTGCACTCAAGACTCTTCCAAAAAACCTTTTGGGTGATCTTGAATTATATTTCGACTCAATGCGATGTTCACCAATCTCCTATATCTAAGAAGATTTGGAGTGGTATGTTCCTGGGGGAAACTAAGTAACCTTATGCAATAAGGACACCCCTATTGATAGCCACACTGATCCGAACTCCATTCCCCGGTCTAGTGATCCTTGAGATGTAAGCAATTCATCCACAAGACTGGTGCTGGAGAGAAGAAGAAGATATCTCATAGCAAGAAATGAGTTTCTCCCGACAGCACATCTCCTATAGCTGTTGAGAAGAATAAAAAAGGCATTAGTCTCATTCTCAAACAACTAAACCAACTGTTCCGACAATGACTCGAGTGGCTATAATGATCCTTGAGTTAACCCTATACGAAGCAATTCCAAAAGAAGTAATTTCGTCTCAGGACGTCCCCACAAGTTGTTCATATGGAGGTCACTCCAATGGAGGATACACCTGCTGAAGCCACAATAGAAAATGAGCCATCCCTGACAATGATGGATGAACTAGTGTTCCTCAAGTGGGAATGAACTAAAGAATCAGTTGCTCCTTCGGAGTCGACAACCGCCTCTCCCCACAGGGCACCCACCCCTGTCACGAGTCCCTCTCCATATAGGGAACCCCACCTTATATGAATCCCCACTCCTCCCAAGGAATCCACACTCGTTGAGGATTGACACGTGTTTGGTGTAGCTTATCGCAAGTGCACGATATCACATCAAGTAGTAAGCAGACTTTTTGAGTCCGGGTAATCGATCCCACGAGGAAGTATGATTATTGATTGCTTTATACACTGTTATCCCTTTGTTATAGTTATTAAGGATGAATTGAAACACAAAATTTAAAAGTTGAGTTTGAAAATTGCAAGGAATTGAAATTATAATTCAAAAATTATAAAGAAGTAAATGATTGTACTAATAATAGAATTATAAGATGTAAAATGAAATAGTTGGGATTGCAAACTCAATTTATTATTAGTTATAGAAGATGTATATGAGATCATAAGATGTAATAATTATTATGTTGTGTAGATTCGATTTTCCTTAAAAAGACGGTTCCTCTTTCGAATGTCAAAACGCCCTTATATATTAAATCAATATACTATATTTCTATGTTGATTAGATTCAATACATAGCATTAGGTTTTATGAAAATAACTCAAAGAATTATCTAAGGTTTAGAGGTATCTTTATATCCTCTAGAAGAACTTAGAGTGAAAATCATTAGATCTAGTCAACATACTTTCTTTCAAAATATATGAAGACCATAAATATTGTCATTTATTAGCCAAATAAATAAAGATTATAAAACAATGGAAATCACACACAATAATAAGTAATCTGTAATGGATTTTTATACAAACTTAAATAACATGACAAACCTTGTTTATAATCCCAACTAGGAGAACTTAGCCCATGAATGCTCACTACGCCATAAATGGCCTACTACAACAAATTTGCATGATATTTCCAACTAAAATGTGCAATAGCTATGCAAAATTTGGCTTAGTGCAACATTGTATTCTGGGTGTTATCTTACATACAAATATGGTGTTACCTTAGTATCAAAGTGTTACAAGCTGTAACACTTTATGACACAGTGTTGCCGTAGATGTACTAATTAAAAAGAACTTCTTATTTTATGTAAAATTAAAAATAAATAATTTTTTACTTGAGAACTAATTAATTTTGATTGGAGTGGAGTATGATATTTATTCAATAATAATATTTTTAATCAACTTTCATATGAACAAATTAAAAAATATAATATTTGTAAAATTAAAAATTAAAAATAATAATACAAATTATTTATCTGAATAGAATAAAAAGTACTAATAATTATGTCTATATGCAGATCAAACTCTCAAAAGTTAGGGTTACATTTAACCCTATTCCATTTCAGTTGGCCGCAACATCTCTCGTGTGAAATCTCTCTTCTCACACTCTCTCCCTACAGAACACACACACTGACAAATCGGGAGAACTCAAATCTTACCAGCATCTCTACTGATTCAGACGATATCACACACACAGACAAATCGTGGCGAGCAGACGGAGGGTCGCGACTGAGGCGGTGGGTGATGGAGCTGGGTTCGATTTAAGGAATTTGGGGGATGTGGTCTGATTCCGCTGGAGGTCGAGCTTGGTTTGGAGGTGGCGCATCCAGCTCGGACCTCCCGTATTCAGCCGCGGCCGCTCAGGTAAGGCTCTCGGCTCAGCCCGGAAATAAGTTTGGATCGGGTCATTTTTCCAGTATCATTTTTTTGGCTTTCAATTCGGGCTTCTAAAGAATCTTGGAGATTTGTACTTTTTTATTGTCTGGTGTAGAATTTGATGCTGAAAATCGAATCTGCATATTAATGATTGAATTGGCGAGTTCGTATGTGGATGGCCGAAATGGGCTTGGACTGTGTTTGTAATGGCCAAGTAATCAGGGTTTGCAAGCAGACTGATGTAAATGTCTTTAATCCTCATATTTTGCCTATTTCCTTCTGTTATCAAGCTTGTACACCTGTTAAACTTTAATCAGCTTATACCTTTTTAGAGCTATGATGATAATGGATCTGTTAGAGTTGTTGTTGTCTTTAATCCTTCAGGACCTTTTTCCTATCATTTGGTGTATTCCTTGTTCCAAAAGTTGGTTCCTTGCTTTTTCCTACTTTTGAAGTTCCTAACTGATGGCTTTTCTGGAGGTCTTTATACTTATCACTTTACTTATAGTTTGAAATTTAATTGTTGTTTTAAGAAAAAACTGAAAATAGTTGATACATAAATTGATTTACAAATTTTGTTTTCTGAGTGACATGTCAAATATCAGCATTCCCATTTTGAGGCCTATAAAATAAATTATTCTGGAAAAATAACTTCTACAAATGGCTTTCATATGTTTCTTGTTTCAAAAGATAAAATTCCTGTGGTTCTCCATTTCATAAAGTGTCCTAATTGATGTCTGCTTCTCAGCTCTTTGTACTTGTCATTTTACTTATTATTTGATGGCATGCTTAATTTGAATAAAAGGTTGTCCAGTCTAAGCTCAACATCCCCACTAGGGCCTTGTAGGACATAGTTTTCTGAAAAAGTAGAACATTTTAAAACGATAATGTTGCGACTTCTTTATAAGTTTCATGAATTTATTTTCTAAAGAACCAACATCTGAGTTGGTTTTATTTATCCATCTCTATAAATAATGCGTTTGCTAATGCCTAATAATGCTGCTTCAACTATCATATCTCCGTTCAGTCGCTGTGCCCTTTGTCTTAGTTTGTTATACATATTCTTGGCCAATCTTTTCATACTTCCTATATTTCAGTTTCAAGTATTCCATGCCTGGGAACTTAGTTGTCTCTGATTTGTTAGCCATTTGAAGGTGTCCTCTTTTTGCCTACTCTCTCAAGCATTGGTGTAAGGTTTACCTGATACACTTTTTATTCCAAGTGGTATGTGACTGAAGTCTATATTTCACATGCGAGCTCACGAGTGTCTCTTTTTAGCAGAAGAAAGACAATGGCTCATTGTTGTAAGCTCAAAGGCTTCTAGATTGGTGTTGGTAAATCTCACTAGTCACTGATGAGTTTAATATATTTTCTAACTTCATCTAGTCTCTTTCCACCCAATATTTTAATATTAGAATTATTCTTGATTGGTTTCAGATTATACTGGACTCCAGCAATTCTAATGCTGCCATGGAGGATATCCAGGTAATATCCAACGTCATTTACTATAGTTGGAAGGGTCGGTCTGGCATCCTTGCTGTATATTTGAAGTCTCAATAAATTTGCTTTTCCTTATTTCAGAAAGATCTCTCTCCTTTAGTCAAACAAGTGGCACCAAGAGATTGCGATGATGGAGTTTCAATTCCGTAAGTATCCGTCAACCTCTACTTATCCATTGAGAAGATATATATTGCCATATATATTGCCATATTTTAGTTGAACAATGCTTTTAGCTCTTGTTTATCTTGATATGCAGTTTACATGAGAAGAATCATTTCAACATAACTGATATTTAATGTCACATTTTGAAATCGCTTTATTTTGTAGGAGAAGATTGAAAACGCAATGCGTGAAGGAGGCAGTGATGGAGTTGTTCAAAAACTTCTTTCTGATGGAAAGTCGCACGGTCCGTCATGGTTTATAGGACAGCACACAAAGTCTGCAAAAGTTTCAAATAATGCTCTTACCTAGATGTCTAGTTTATGATGATAGTGTCGTATGAGCTTCGTTGCTAGATTTAAGTGGAATTTAGTATGATTTGATCTTTTGCTACTAGTATTAAGGTGGATTTTAAGTACTTTTATGATGTGGTTGGTTAAGTATTAGCAGGATGTGTTTGTTTATGTACTGAATTGTTATGTTCTATTTTGTGGCTGGTTATTGTAAAAGTACTTTGTACTGGTAATGTCAAATAATGCTCTTACCTAGATGTCTAGTTTATGATGATAGTGTCGTATGAGCTTCGTTGCTAGATTTAAGTGGAATTTAGTATGATTTGATCTTTTGCTACTAGTATTAAGGTGGATTTTAAGTACTTTTATGATGTGGTTGGTTAAGTATTAGCAGGATGTGTTTGTTTATGTACTGAATTGTTATGTTCTATTTTGTGGCTGGTTATTGTAAAAGTACTTTGTACTGGTAATGCCTATATATAACAAGTACATTTCCAATTTAAATTGCAAAAGGTGATGCCATAGCTATAGTATAATGTTGCAATATATGATGGTAAAAGTTGTAATAAACTAGCAAGGTGTTGCCACTTGAATCTTACAGTACACAATTGAAGTGTTACCATAGATAATGTACAAAGAATGGGCCCCATAGACTGGGCCCAAAAATATGGGTCCTAGAGAGTGGGCCTTAGTTTTACTGACTCGGTTTTAAGTAAAAATAATACCTGTGGCAACACAGATAAATAATTCTCTAGGTCACCTAAGATGTTGCCCCGGAGTTCTGTAGCAACAAGATAATCCATGATACGCTAAGGTCGCAAAGATTTTGCCTTTGACTCTAGGGCAACGCTGCAAATTCTAACACAGGTGTTGCTTTTGACCGTTTTGTGCCTATAGCAACATCTTTTGGCACTTGCTGCAACATCTTTTGGGGTTGCAATAGGTCATCTATGGCGTAGTGGCTTTATTCAACATATTACATGGATTAGTAACCATGATTAGTTGAAGAAGGGAAAGAATTGATACTAATCTCTTTAAATAAAGGAGAAAGAAGCAATAAACTCCCCACACAACATATGGTTCAACACTCTTACATAAACTATCAAGAACACAAGTACCCGGGGAATCTGCGAAGCTCTTTTCTTATTCTTAGGAATCCTCCGTCCCGAAACGCCTTGTTCACATTCCTTAACTTGCATGGGCGGATAAAGAGGGAAGCTTCAAAGCTGTAGCATGTGAAATAGCAGAAAATGATAGCATTATGTCTCTCTAAAATCACACAAAATGAAAAATTACAATTTATTACACTTATAAAATGAAAGGTATAAGATATGGAAGATGATTATGGAATGGATCAAGGGGTCTATTTATACACCCAAGATCATCTAATAGCTCCAAAACTTCAGCATTATCACATCAAATCGGATCAAGACAAACCACCCACTCCATATAGGTCCAAAAGGGTGAAAGATATGATAAGATCACACATCTGTCAAAAGTTACGACCGTAACATTAGGGGGTTACGGCCGTAACTTACAAATCATACGGCCGTAATATTGTTATTTACGGTCGTAACTAGGCTTCGGCTTTTGATCTTTTGCTTGCTGTGTTGTACGGCTGTAACAACAGTTGTACGGCCATAACAATAGTTGTACGGTCGTAAGGAGTTTTCAGACTTCATTTTTTGCCTAGAATTTCTTTGACTCTTGCGTTTTAGCCCCAAACCTTCTTCGGATGATAACCTTTGATACGTAACTCTGGTTTTGAATCCGGAAAGACTGACGAACTCATCTCGTGAAGCTCTACGACATGAATACATAAAAACTAAACGAAGATAATCTTTTATAAAAATGTTATTTCTTGAGTATATCAATAATTCAATCCGATTAAGGCTAAATTTACATCTTCATCCCATAAAAATAAAATTATTTAAAACAAATTAATTAGAAGCAAAAGCAAGTAGACTATATCATATCATAATTATAGGTGAAATATATCAATACTACTCGTGGACAAGTGTATAAAACTCACACTTATCACACCCCCAAATTTGAACTCTTGCTAGTCCCGAGCAAGATCATTTATTTTCCGCACACAACATAAATAGAAGAATAAGACACACAAATATAAGATAAATAATTATCTATCTATCTATCTATCTATATATATATATATATATATATATATATATATATATATATATAGAGAGAGAGAGAGAGAGAGATAGATAGATAGAGAGAGAGAGAGAGAGAGATCAAAATGCCATTATTGCTCAACAACCAGCTTTATACTTGTTGTTGCCCGAAATATTAATCCGAAGATGAAATACTGCTGGAATGGACGGACAACAAACAAGGTTGCGGGAGCACTTCCGAGAGGGTGTGAATAACACAATATTTGTCGGGTTTGTTAAGCCCGGGCTTGAATGCTCTCGCGATATGTTATTAATACAAATATTCGTGGATACAAGTATTAATGTGAGAATCTAAGTACAATGAGTGTTAAAAGACCCTGTTAATCCAGCTCTTGAGCGAAGCCTTGGTGTTCTTGCTCTCGGCCGATCGTCTTCTGTGTGAGAGAGGCGGAGAGAGAAGAATGAACCGAGAGATAGCTGTTGCCAAGAGTAGGAGAAAGCCAAGTTTTGTGGGTTGCTTCTGTATTGCGTGTGAAATGCGAGAATGCCAGAGAGTGTTGAAGAATTTCGGTCCCTGGACCTACAGCAGGCAGCCTTCTATTTATAGGGGCTTAGGAGCCTTGATTCCTGGCGGGCGATCGCCTTCCGGCCAATATAATAATGGGGCGATCGTCTGCCGTCCAATATAATAATGGGGCGATCGTCCTTAAGTCATACGGGTTGTCGGCCTAAAGTCCAAAGCAGCTGCTGGCAGCCAGCTGTGCGGTCCAATGAGGAGCCAGCACGCGTCCGGAGTCACTGTCACATGCGGTCCTACTGACACCTTTCGGCGGGCCTGTCGGCTGGTGGGAAGATGCTGACAGGCTGTGGTCAACGATCCGTGATATGCGGATCTTGTCTCGCTTGCACGTGGGGTGCATCTAAGGCTCGGCCTTTGCCGACTGGATGACTATCGGCTTTGAGCGGTATGAGGCGGTCGTCTCTAGCTGGTCACCAGAGGTCGGCATCGGCCAGTTGCTGAGGGTCGGCATCGGTCGGTCACCAAGGGTTGGTCGGCAAGTGTCGGGAGATGATCGTCCGCTAGTCCGTCGCCAAGAGTCGATCGCCAAGTACCGAGAGACGATCGTCTTTGATGTCGATCGCTCGGCACCGGGACTTGTCCTGGGACCTTCGGTCGGCAGATCTATCTTGGCTGCCGGGCTAAGGCTAGGTCGCCTGGTCAGTCGGCGATTACGCCTCTCATTTGCTCGGTAATGGCTAGATCGCCCGATCTCCGAGGCGATCGCCGGTCGAAGAGTATAATTCTCGACACAACAATTGCCCCCCTGCTTGCTCCAATGTTGAAGACATGGGGCAAGGTGGTTCTTGCTGGCGATCGTGTAAGATGAGGACGGGCGATCTGTTGAGCTGACTTTGGATTCGGACTTGGGCGATCTGGTCGATTGGCTAGCTATCTTTCGGTCTTGTACCTGCAAAAAACAACATTGGCCGATCCCCCTCAAAAACTCGATGGTTTCGTCGTTTTGAGGAATCATGCACAGTCGCGGAGTTCGATGGACCGGCTCCATGACCGTGTCTTGTGCGCGAAGACATTGAGTGTCTCGTGACTCATTTTATTGTGAGGGTCCTCTATTAGGCTGCGCCTCGCCTCGTATTTAAACGAAGGGCGTGCGGTCTCGGTCTAGAGGAGTCCTTGCGCGGGGCAGCGTCGGATGATTCAACTCCACGTCCGCGGCTTGTTAGCTCTGCTTCCACCTCGGCCCACCATGAAGATGGCGAACCTCGACGGTGTACGTTGAGACGGGGGGTAGTGGCACGTCGCATTTCCCGGGTTCACCATGTTAGATGATGATCCTTTGAGGGCGGGCGATCGTGTCCACTGATTAGTTTTGGAGGGCCCTCAGACTACGCCGACCTCGTATTTAAACGAAGGGCGGGCGATCTTGGCCCAAAGGGACCTTGCATGGACGAAGCAGCCGGTTCCATCGACTACCAGGACCATGGCTTTACGATGTGCAGTGGAGGCGATCTCATGCCTTAGTCCGTCATGTTAGATGTTGAACTGTAGATGGCGAACGAGTCCTCCGGTTTTTTGGTGATGTAGCTTGATGATGGCGATCGTGCTGGAAGACTGGTGATCGTCGTTCGGCTGCTGATCGCGTTATTCATAGGTTGATACCGGCGATCGGGTGCCGATCGTGTTAACTCGGGTGCCGATCGTGTTAACTGCCAATCGTCATTCGGGCGCCGATCGCGCCGCTCAAAGGCTAAGGAGAAACCTTTGCCTAGCCAGAAAGTCTGCGGCTTTAGCGCGGAAGATCGCGTAGGTCGCAGGTTGGTCCTTCGTAAGATGCCTGAACATAGGCGAAAGACCATGGAATCCTCCTAGGACCGTGTAGAGGGCGATCTCATCGCTTATGGGTTCGCCATTGAGGATGATCTCGTCTACCCGGTCGATGTAGTGCGAGTCGGACTCTTCTTCCCCTTGCTTGATTCGCATCATGCGATGGGGACCTTCCCGCCGAGCGACCCTGGTGGCGAAGTACGCTGTGAAGACGTTCGCCAGCTGGTTAAAGGAGTCAATGGACCGAGGTGGCAATGAGGTGTACCACCTGTAGGCGAGGTCGTCCAGCGTCATAGGGAACATTCGGCACCTGGTCGCGTCAGATGCCCCACACCCGGTCATGTAGACGTTGAACTTGCTCAGGTGCACTTCGGGGTCCGATCTCCCCTCGTACAAAGGTGTTTGCGGGGGAGCGATCTTGTGCTGCACGGGGGCGAGCTCGATCTGGACCGCGAGCGGCTCGCTCGGCTCGGCGATCGTCTTCTTGGCGCCTGCCCCAGATTCCAGGAGCGCCTTCATGTCGTCGAGCTGGCGTTGCATCGCGGCCATCGCCGTGGCTCGGTCGCCCGCGGATTGGCTTTGGGAGCGGGAGCCGTGGCGATCGTGTACCGATCTCCTAACTCCGCTGCTGCCGACCTCGGCTATTTGGCGAGGGGGAGCCAGACGGCTGGGCTGCCTTCTGGGAGTCGGGTAGGCCGAGCTCCTGGTGACGGACTCAAACTCCGTCGTCTCATGGCTGGGGTCGGACTGCCCCGGTCGCCAAGATGGGTCACTGCCCAGGCGATCGAAAACAGAGGTGCCCCGGCTGGCGAGCGCCTCTCCTTGCGGATGAGAGCCTCCTGGAGATCGCTCGGCCAGTAACGCCTTGAACTTCCGCTTGGTCTTCCGGCGGATGGCCGAGGGGGTGATAGCGGGAGGCGCGTCGAGAGCACTCCGTTGCTCCTGTAGGACGGCCATGGCCTCGTTGATCTGTTCCGCGGTTCGGAGCTGATCGAGCGAGAGGCTTGGGCCGCCGCCCAGGGGCGGGATCGAGCGTCTCGAACCGCGGCGGCTACCCTCCGCCATCGGCTGTGGCTCGGACTGAGACGGAAAGAGGCGTCTGGCGGGCTGGCCAACGGCTTTCTTCGACGCGGAGGCGGAAGACATGATTCTGAAGGCTTTCTCTGAAGAACAGTGAGTGTTTCTTCAGGTATATGCCCCGGAGAACAGTGAGTGTTCTTCGAGACGGTAGAAATAAAAATGAGGGTTGGATCCCCTTCCTCTAGCGCCAATTGTTGTTGCCCGAAATATTTATCCGAAGATGAAATACTGCTGGAATGGACGGACAACAAACAAGGTTGCGGGAGCACTTCCGAGAGGGTGTGAATAACACAAGATTTGCCGAGTTTGTTAGGCCCGGGCTTGAATGCTCTCACGAGATGTTATTAATACAAATATTCGTGGATACAAGTATTAATGTGAGAATCTAAGTACAATGAGTGTTAAAAGACCCTGTTAATCCAGCTCTTGAGCGAAGCCTTGGTGTTCTTGCTCTCGGTCGATCGTCTTCTGTGTGAGAGAGGCGGAGAGAGAAGAATGAACCGAGAGATAGTTGTTGCCAAGAGTAGGAGAAAGCCAAGTTGTGTGGGTTGCTTCTGTATTGCATGTGAAATACGAGAATGCCAGAGAGTGTTGAAGAATTTCGGTCCCTGGACCTAGAGCAGGCAGCCTTCTATTTATCGGGGCTTAGGAGCCTTGATTCCTGGCGGGCGATCGCCTTCCGGCCAGTATAATAATGGGGCGATCGTCTGCCGGCCAATATAATAATGGGGCGATCGTCCTTAAGTCATACGGGTTGTCGGCCTAAAGTCCAAAGCGACTCTGCGGCGGCCCGGTATGCGGTCAATGAGGAGCCAGCACGCGTCCGGAGTCACTGTCACATGCGGTCCTACTGACACCTTTCGGCGGGCCTGTCGGCTGGTGGGAAGATGCTGACAGGCTGTGGTCAACGATCCGTGATATGCGGATCTTGTCTCGGCACTGCACGTGGGGTCTGTCCTGAGGCTCGGCCTTTGCCGACTGGATGACTATCGGCTTTGAGCGGTATGAGGCGGTCGTCTCTAGCTGGTCACCAGAGGTCGGCATCGTCCAGTTGCTGAGGGTCGGCATCGGTCGGTCACCAAGGGTCGGTCGGCAAGTGCCGGGAGATGATCGTCCGCTAGTCGGTCGCCAGGAGTCGATCGCCAAGTACCGAGAGACGATCGTCTTTGATGTCGATCGCTCGGCACCAGGACTTGTCCTGGGACCTTCGGTCGGCAGATCTATCTTGGCTGCCGGGCTAAGGCTAGGTCGCCTGGTCGCTGGTCGGCAGTTCTACCTCAACTGCTCGGTAATGGCTAGGTCGCCCGATCTCCGAGGCGATCGCCGGTCGGAGAGTATAATTCTCGACACAACAATACTGTAGGTAGAAATGAATCAAGATTCAAAATAAATCTACTATTGATTTTGAGGTTAAAACTCGGTTTTATTTGTAATTTAAGGTTTCCCCCCAAAAGGTTGACTATTTTCTTTTCCACTCGTGATACACACAATTCCCTTAAATGGTTATACTCGATCCCTCGTTTTATCTTCCGACTCCATTTTAAGGAGAATTTTATCGGTGCCATCAAATATTGTGATAGTTCACGAAATTGAGTGTATTAAAATTCAGCCACCAAGTAATTCAGATCTTCTCATAATCTACATCCCTTTTATTTAAGCAATACAAAATAATGCCATGTCCCAAATAGTCAAACTTTCTGATTAGTCCATGTAGCAAGTGTTCAGTCTACGACTCCCAAGCTCTTCACTCAAGGCATCAGATTAAAAACCCTTAAAGACTTAATAACTCGAACTAAAAAGGCAAGAAAATGTGACACAGACAATATTAGACATTTGTTTTAGGGAATAGAATTTTTGCAGAAAAATCGTTTATTAGTTAAGCATGTAAAATAAAAAAATCCTCAAATTAAGTAAATTTCACTTCTACTTTTCATCAACCGACTGATTCTACTTATTTTTTCAAGGTAACGAATGACTCGATTTATGTGGATAATTATAAGGCGTGGAAAGAAAGATTAAGGCTCAAAAATTTTGAAATATACAATTTTAACCGGTTAAAATGATTTAAGAAACTTGTATTTAGCTAACTTATTGGTGTTATAGCAAGATCTAGAAATCACTCAAAAAAGATAAACAATATATATATATATAGATATTGTAATACCCGAGATTTTCGTTCTGATTATTTTGAATTATTTGTCGGTTGTGCCAGTTATTTTATTTTGTTGGATTTTTTGGTGCGATCCTACTGCCTGTGCAGTAGGAATAGCGCATGCTATGCTGCTTCATAGCACGCGCTACCGAGGCATTATTAGCGCACGCTATCGAGTGTTGTAGCGCACTCTACCTGGTGGGTGTGGATCTTTCTGGAAGCTACTGGACTGGGATTGGATCTCTCGTTAGCGCACGCTAACGCTTGTAGTTAGCGCACGCTACCGTCTATCTTAGCGCACGATATCCTATGCCTTAGCGCACATTACCTGGAAGTTTTGGAACTGTCTAGAAACTATCCAGAAACTACTGGACTGAACTCATGACCGTTAGCGCGTGCTAAGGGGCAAATGTTGCGCATGCTAACTGTCCAGTATAAATACTGGACAACAGCCCCCTTTTTCGTCATTTCTCATTTTTCTTCATTTCTATCCATCAGGAGCGAGTTCCTTAGGCGATCTGGGGCGATTTTCTTCACCAAGCTTCATCATGGGGTGAATTCATGCACATCTAACATCATCAAATCATCCTTTTTGTTTGGATCGAGGTAATTTCTTCTTAGAACCCTAGTTTCATTGAATTTGGGGGGTTTTCCTTTGTTCCGTGATTCTTACCCGGTTCCATCCGATCAATTATGTATTCTTGTTGTTTTTGTTGTAACCTACAAATTAGTAACCCGTTTATTGATTTCATTTCACCCCGAACATGATTTTGGTTTCCTTGGGAAACCCTTGAACCCTTGTTGTTCTTAATGTCGATTTGGATTCTATTTAGTGTTGTTGATTCGTGGTGGTGTCACTCTCGTAGTGTTCGTGGGACCGTCAGGTTCGTGATTGTTCTTGGAAGTTCAGGGGCTGCTTGACCGTGTCCGTTCGTTGTTACATTGCTCGTGGTTTCGAGCCAAGTATCTTGCCCATACATTACATGTTTTGTGGATTTAATATTTGGTAATCGTCGATGTGTGGTGAATGAATGTCTATAATTAACTTTCAAAGGAATCGATATGTTTTTCAATATTTCCTTAGAGATGACTCATATGTTTCGTTGTTAAATATGCTTATCTAAGTATGTGTATTAGTGTTGAGTATAGGAATACTTTACTTTCGTAAGGTGTCGCTTTATGTGATTATGTCATTTGTAGATTTAAAATCTAACCTTTCGTTGAAGTATGTGCGTGAAAACGTATGTTTATTGATGATCATGTGACATTGTGTGATAAAGGTGGTAACTCCTTTATGAGGAGGTTGTGCCGTTCGGCATGGTTGGAAAGGTACTCTCTCTCTCTCGTTGCTATGTGATTGGTACTAGCTGCGTCGTTGGATTCTAGTGTTAATTGTAGTGTTACTTGGTTGTGAGTATGTGTTGGACAACTAACCATTCTAGTAAGGTACCTCGACTATATATATTGTGACTAACAATTGAGACATGCAGTTTTGTAAACGTGTGTGTGTGTGTGTTGTTGTTCTTCCGCCCGGGGATGGTTCGACGGGACCTCTGGGGGCCGATACAAATGGGTACGGCCGCGGAAGTGGTTTTCCACCCGGGGATGGTCCGACGGGGCCTCTGGGGGTCGATACTAATGGGTACGGCCGCGGGTTAAAAAGTGTGGTTTTCATCATGAGGATGATGTTGATGTTTTCGATAATTGAGATATGTCCGGAATATCATAACGTTTTTGTCTCGATGTTGAGATACATTATACAGGATCTTGGTACTTGGCTAGAATGGCATTAGAATGAAGTTTTGTGTGTAATTTGTCCTTGGTTGTGAGATTTTGATGTCCGAAATGTTTTAGATAATTTGTCCATCATCGTGAGACTTTGAATACAGTTTTCATAACGTTTTCCGAAACAAAACTCCCGAGATCATAAATTGACTTTCATAGTGACCACTCATTTTATTTATACTTTTACAGTTTGAACTATTTTATTCGAATGAGAAATCTCGGGAAGTCTTTCATTTTGACTGAGCTGTAGATTATTCAAGTTATTGTATTCTCGAAATGTGTTGTGTATGGATCATATTTGCACTTTATACTTGTACTAGCAAAACAGTGGAGTTTTGCTAACCCTCGAGAAATCGGGTGGTGGATGTCTATATTGCGTCGAGGTACATGCATGTTTTGGGAGCAAAACACAAGACCGGTACGAAGGGTGATGGAAGATGAATGATAATATCACATGAATGCCAGTTTTCAGTACAGTTAGATGGAGTTCGTTGTATGGTCTTTTCCACTGTCGTACTTTCTATTTGCGAGTGTTGCATGGGTATGAGTCCGAATAGAGTTATGTATTGAGTTGTATGTTAATGATGAAAGACCACCTTGGTCTATTGGCTTGTCATTTTCTCATGTCGACATGTAATGTTTTGTGTTGTTTTGGTGTCTAGCTTGGCAGATCCTCACGGAGAGGGTCTGTGGCGTGTAATATTCGCGGTTAGATTCCGGGGGTGTTATATTTATGGTATCAGAACTTAGGTTGAGGAAACCTAGGCTGTCGGGTCAAGTCGCGTATTGCTGAGTCTTGTCTTGTCGGATTGTGTCTGACTGAGTCGTGTCGCGACGGGTCGTATGTGATGTCGTTCGTGCTTAGTATCATGGTGCAGCCATCATCTTCATGCGATATATGGATGTAAGTCTCCCTACTACATGTTATGCCTCGATCTATACGAGCTAGTTGTGATTCAATGTTACGAGGTAGAATGTAAATGTGATTTGTGATTATGTGGCATATGTTTGTTCGATTCTCGTATTGTGCTGGAATAAAAAGTGGTGCCGGTATATATATATATATATATATATATATATATATATATATATTGTAGAAACCATTTTTACGGGAGTAATGGCTTTGATATTTAAGGCTTGAATTATTTGGAGAGTCACGTAATTTCATTTTAAAACATCCTCCAAGGGAGGAAATTTTTTGATTTTCGTATGATGACCTCAAGGTTGAAATTTTTTGAGAATTCAAACTATTGACGTTTCATTATCATCTTGTATTATAATTTTTTTGAAGCATAAATTTTAAGCTCGAATGAGGTCTTCCAAATTTACTCAAGACGTGACTCTCGCTTCTAACTTTTCGATTTCGTGATTGTCAGTCAGGAGGTATGTAGTGATGATGACATTATTGTTTGGGCAATAATGCTCAAAATTGTGATTAAGTTGGCGGTGTGAACGTTAAGTCGTTCTGTATACACTTGTTGTGATAGTCCTCTTTACTGAGAGGTAGGATTTAAGTATTAGATGTTAATTGTCTTTTGATGGTTCCTTGTGAGATACTGTAATTATGTGAACATATGTTGTTGGCGTGTGATTTGATTTGGTGGTAATGGGTTGTGACTGATGAATTGATAAATTATGTCTGCTGTATGTGTGTTCGAAAACGCTTTCCTGAAAGTTTCATAAACTTGAGCAAGTTGTGGAAAATTGTAACACCCCCAAAACCATCCGGGATATTACAGCGCCGTGGCCCCGCGCCGGAACCCACCAGGCTAAAAACCGTTTACAAAACCATTTCAAAAACGTTCAAAAAGCCGAAGAGGCCGATGACGGTAATATTTTGCAATACTCAAATATTTTCAAAAACATAATTTTGAAATACCGTCATAAAATACCATTTGAAAATACAAGGCGAAGTGCCAAATCTCGATAGTTCAAAATGTACGTTAAGACGCCGCTTAAACATACCGATAAATAGTTTAGGAAAAGGTTTAACGAAATAACCCAGGATCGCAAAGTGCCAAAAGGGGCATTTAAAATACACACACGCAGCGGATAAAGATACCGAAAAGCCATTTTGAAATATACACACGCAGCGAATAAAGCAGTTCAAAATACACATTTGCAGCGGAAATGAATAACCAGAAAAGAAATACTCGATACTCCAAACATGCCACCGCCACCGCCACCGCCAGTATCACATAGGGAAGCTCATCCCTTCACGACCGCTACTAGCTCGATCTCCGAGTACCTAAAAATAAAGCCCACGATGGGGTCAGCCACAATACTCAATAATGATACCGATCACATCATCATAAATAATTACATACCAATGTAATAATACTGTAAGAATACTACCAACGTAATCTTACCATTATAACCTTACCAATTCATAGCAATCCATACTAAATCAATCCATGACATATTCCACATTTCGTATTCTCAAATGACGAAATGAATTCAACAACAATCATCTGTACTGTATTCCAAAAATACCGATAATCCTCAAAACATCATCATAACTCATAAGTGTGGAAATAATCCAATCTAAGCCAAATCCTGTCCGTCGGATTCGCAATCAAATCTCAACCTGGATAAACCAATAATACACAACATATCTGTAGATCAACTATCACATGATAATGATAACAAATCCCGAACATCGACGTACAGTCTGAATGCTCATACGGTCAATAACAATGATCAACCAAATATCACTGAGAATATCATCGACATGATAACTCCAATACGACTAATAAAGGATCACGATAATTGAGAATACCATCAACAAGGTAAATCTCGAACGCAATCAATGAAGGATCAACAATAACCGAGAATACCATCGACAGGGTAAACTCCAAATGATCAACAATAATGGATCTCAAGAAAATAACCTCGACTGTCGAAACATACCCCTCGGGCATATGAACAACCAGTCGCAAACCATCGAACATACCCAACCATGAATGGAGGATGAACGACCAAACAATATGGCTCAAAGATGGAAATCATAGTACGCCCGATCCGAATATGTGTCAGTGCACATGTCCACCCCGTATACGGAATCCAAGATATACGTGGGACAATGTACCTAATTAGCCTCAACGAACTACGTCTCGTGTGCACAGCCTTTCACGAAAAATATTCACGCATGACTATATATGTGCCCGGCTAAAAATCCTACACAATATCCAATCGGAACACAGATATGACTCCGGATATGTCACGATGCAACATGACAATGAAACTCAAAGAAACACATATCCAATAAGGATCAAAAGACTCACCGAAGTGAATAACAATAGTCTGACAATGAAAAGTCGACACGACCAATCAATATTCAAAACAACAACCCTGGGGTTACAAATCCCAAAGGATAATCCATACGATCAACAATCTCAGACAACAGTTGTGGGATCAACATCCCTCAATGAGACGATCAACACAACCAATATGAATCTCAATACACGAAGCCTCAACATACAACATATACAACAACCTAACATAATAATTATCTCAAAACTGAACAATACATAAATTACCTCAAAGCCGGAGACAACATCCTTTCCACGAACAACATCCCTGAACGAATATACAGTTATACGAATAATCTCAAATAAGGTACCATCCATTCAATACCAATAAACCTTTATCCCGATACTTATGTCATCACGATAACTATCCTCGATATTCGATATTCTATATCCTTGACCAAAGATAACTCACGTCTTCCCCGAACACAATTAAATCATATACCTTATGATTTAATACAACCAGAGCACGATATACAAACCATTATCCCGACAACTTACATTTCTAACAACATTGCTATACGAATTATAAATGAAATGAAAACGAAACCATTCATCAAATATTATAAACTGAACAAGTAGAAACTTGCCTCGATACCGATACCACGAAGCCGTTACCAAAATCCATTGCCTTAGTATACGAGCTCCTCAGCCCCGACCAAAATCAATCTACGAACTCTTTAGCCTCAACCGCAACACAACGGTCATAATCCATGATCAAAACATATCAACCTATTGAAGTAATCAATCAACAACAATCCGATAACAATCAATAACCAACACAGCCAACCAACAAACTCAACGGTTCAACGAAACCTCCATCATAAACAAAACCGAACAATACAACTCAAACAAATACGAACCCATATCCACGATACAAGTCGCAACTCGATAATCAATATAACCGATCAATAAACCCAACGGTTCCACCATATCCCGATTAGACACAAATCCGAACAACCACATCAATCGATCACGAATTTAAAACCATTACATAATTCATAATCCGATAATCATATCAATAATCAATTTAAACCAACAAGGGTCTAACATTACCGATTCCAAATTCAATCTTAGATACGGATACAAGTTTCCTCCTTGTAAATTCATAATAAAAACCAATTACCTGTTATCATCATCAATCCGGACAATCCGATCAATTCAACATTATAGATAACCATATTCCAAAGGTTTCAAATAATTCCATTATCCGAATTGAACACTTGTTAAATACCTATGAATTCTCAAACTCAAAAGTGAGTCATAATCTTATCAAATCCGGAATCATATTCGTATTCCTATATGAATATTGTACCAAAATACATAACTTAATTATAGATATGAATATTCCATATTCATACCCAAAACACCAACACATTCCTCAATGATCAATTCATCTTGATATTAAGGATTTCATAACACATTCGATTCCGACTTTAATTCTAAATTAGAATCAACAAGACTCCTTCTTGTTATACTAGTAAATTCGTAAGAAACAATTTACCAATTATTACCGTGAATAATCACATTCCAATTATCCGAAATCCTTCCAAAATCATAACATGTATAACTTATGAATTCTTCAAGAACACGAATTATCCGAATTCACGTTCACAATCCATAAAAGAACATAATCCGATGTTTTTTAACATCTAACCAATGCTTAATCATAATTCAAGGTGTATATCATCATGTTCTTCAACATATGATCTTCTTAGCATCAAAAATCGAAGCAATACTACCAAGAACATCAAAAATATTATGATTCCATAATCATAACAACATAATCAAGACATAATCCACATATCATCATCTTCCTTCAACATACACCTCATATAACCTCAAGAATCGAAACAACAACATCTTAATCATCTTCATAAGAATCATTTATCAATAACAACATCAAAAATCCGAAATGAAAAGGAGGATTATCCAACATACCTCTTACAAGATGGAATACACAAGAAATCACTTCAAGAATCATCAATAACTCCATATCCAAGCTCCAAATCCAAGCCCTCAAGCTCAAAATCGAATTAGGAGAGCCAAAATATCTCTCTCTCAATGTTTAGAGATGAAAAACGAAGAGAAATGCTGAAGTGAAATGAAATGACGACCATTCCTTATATAAACTCCCCGCTCGTTACGTACGTAACATTCCCAAGTTAACGTACGTAACACCTCTTACGTACGCTATCTTGTCCTGGTTAGCATACGTAATGCCATCCCAGACCCTACTGCCTCAAAACGTGAACTTCCTTACGTACGTAACCCATGCCATATAACGTACGTAATATACCAGTTGACTTGCTACAGTATAATGGTCGTGTTACGTACGTAACACGTCCTGTATAACGTACGTAACACGTACGTTGACTCACCTGTCAACATCCTCCGCCGAAAGTTGCCGACACATGGTCCCACCTGCCGACCACGACTCGATCGTCTGATTCCCATGTTACGTACGTAATGTCTTGGCCATAACGTACGTAACTCTACCAATTTAACGTACGTAAGCTTCAACACATAACGTACGTAATGGCTTCCATACTTAGCCATTTACAGCAATTCCTGTCCAACGTCTCGACATAACAAATACGAACATACGGCATACTGAATACACATATACTCAACCCAAAAATATTCTCATACGGTATACCTGATATCCAAATCAGTTCAACCTGATACAACATATCCTGAATATATCTGTCAATCAAAACGATAATCACACCAGTATAACTGTCTCGGTTATCAATTTATTTTATCTATACTGTATAGATACCAAACTATACAGTATACTCAGATAAAATAACGCGAAAAATTTATACTGGAAATCCGGGTATTACATACTACCCCCCTTAAAATAAGTTTTGTCCTCGAAACTTGCAACCTGTCGCCAACAACAGATAAATCCAAAATTTTCCAACTCATCACAAAAACAATCAAGTGTCGCCACAAGCGAAATAACCAAACCAATATACTTACAGGTGCGTGAAGCCGATGATCTCCCGTGATACTAGCACACGACTCCCATACGAAGTCTCAACACAACCAACACACACTAATATCACAAATAGCAGTTTGAAAAGATCTCAAAAATTTTGGAAACTCCAAAAATCGATTAGACTCAAAAGTAAAAAAAAAAACTCATTTTCAAAAATCACGTTACTACCGTACCGGTAGAGCCACATAACACACACGCCTGGGTTCACAAAACCCAAGCTCCGATACCATCTTCTGTAACACCCCCAAAACCATCCGGGATATTACAGCGCTGCGGGCCCCGCGCCGGAACCCACCAGGCTAAAAACCATTTACAAAACCATTTCAAAAACGTTCAAAAAGCCGAAGAGGCCGATGACGGTAATATTTTGCAATACTCAAATATTTTCAAAAACATAATTTTGAAATACCGTCATAAAATACCATTTGAAAATACAAGGCGAAGTGCCAAATCTCGATAGTTCAAAATATACGTTAAGACGCCGCTTAAACATACCGATAAAATAGTTTAGGAAAAGGCTTAACGAAATAACCCAGGTTCGCAAAGTGCCAAAAGGGGCATTTAAAATACACACACGCAGCGGATAAAGATACCGAAAAGCCATTTTGAAATATACACACGCAGCGGATAAAGCATTTCAAAATACACATTTGCAGCGGAAATGAATAACCAGAAAAGAAATACTCGATACTCCAAACATGCCACCGCCAGTATCACATAGGGAAGCTCATCCCTTCATGACCGCTACTAGCTCGATCTCCGAGTACCTAAAAATAAAGCCCACGACGGGGTCAGCCACAATACTCAATAATGATACCGATCACATCATCATAAATAATTACATACCAATGTAATAATACTGTAAGAATACTACCAACGTAATCTTACCGTTATAACCTTACCAATTCATAGCAATCCATACTAAATCAATCCTTGACATATTCCACATTTCGTATTCTCAAATGACGAAATGAATTCAACAACAATCATCTGTACTGTATTCCAAAAATACCGATAATCCTCAAAACATCATCATAACTCATAAGTGTGGAAATAATCCAATCTATGCCAAATCCTGTCCGTCGGATTACGCAATCAAATCTCAACCTGGATAAACCAATAATACACAACATATTTGTAGATCAACTATCACATGATAATGATAACAAATCCCGAACATCGACGTATAGTCTGAATGCTCATACGATCAATAAAAATGATCAACCAAATATCACTGAGAATATCATCGACATGATAACTCCAATACGACCAATAAAGGATCACGATAATTGAGAATGCCATCAACAAGGTAAATCTCGAACGCAATCAATGAAGGATCAACAATAACCGAGAATACCATCAACAAGGTAAACTCCAAATGATCAACAATAATGGATCTCAAGAAAATAACCTCGACTGTCGAAACATACCCCTCGGGCATATGAACAACCAGTCGCAAACCGTCGAACATACCCAACCATGAATGGAGGATGAACGACCAAACAATATGGCTCAAAGATGGAATCATAGTATGCCCGATCCGAATATGTGTCAATGTACATGTCCACCCCGTATTCGGAATCCAGGATATACGTGGGACAATGTACCTAATTAGCCTCGACGAACTACGTCTCGTGTGCACAGCCTTTCACGGAAAATATTCACGCATGACTATATATGTGCCCGGCTAAAAATCCTACACAATATCCAATCGGAACGCAGATATGACTCCAGATATGTCACGATGCAACATGACAACGAAACTCAAAGAAACACATATCCAATAAGGATCAAAAGACTCACCGAAGTGAACAACAATAGTCTGACAATGAAAAGTCGACACGACCAATCAATATTCAAAACAACAACCCTGGGGTTACAAATCCCAAAGGATAATCCATACGATCAACAATCTCAGACAACAGTTCTGGGATCAACATCCCTCAATGAGATGATCAACACAACCAATATGAATCTCAATACACGAAGCCTCAACATACAACATATACAACAACTCAACATAATAATTATCTCATAACTGAACAATACATAAATTACCTCAAAGCCGGAGACAACATCCTTTCCACGAACAACATCTCTGAACGAATACACATTTATACGAATAATATCAAATAAGGTACCATCCATTCAATACCAATAAACCTTTATCCCGATACTTATGTCATCACGATAACTATCCTCGATATCCGATATTCTATATCCTTGACCAAAGATAACTCACGTCTTCCCCGAACACAATTAAATCATATACCTTATGATTTAATACCATGGTTCTAAAAAACGCTAGGCGCTAGGCGTTCGGATTGCTAACGCCTAGCACCCAGAGGATTACTCGGGGATTAATCGGGGATTAATCGGACTAGGCGGATTTTTTTTTTATTATTTTAATCATTTTTATATATAAAAAATTATATATATGTAAAATAATTAAAAATAATTAAAATTTAACCATTTAAACATATATATAATCAATTATATATTAAATTTGAAATACTTATATAGATATTAATGAGTCCATATTATCCATAATATCTCAGTTTAGGAATTTGTAGTACTATTAGAACAAAATAAAAAACCAAAAAAGTATAACCGCCTAGGCATCCGCCTAGTCGCCCACGTAGCTAGGAAATTTGAAACGTTGATATAGGTATAAAGTAGTCCATAGTATCTTAGATTGCATTCATAGGTCCCCGCGGCCAGCCTAGACGATCGATTCATTACCCAAACGCCTAGTACAAGCGCCTAGGCCATAATCGGAACGGCAAAGGACCTTCTAGGGATTAATCGGAGGATTAATCGGCCTAGGCGGGGATTTTTAGAACACTGTTTAATACAACCAGAGCACGATATACAAACCATTATCCCGACAACTTACATTTCTAACAACATTGCTATACGAATTATAAATGAAATGAAAACGAAACCATTCATCAAATATTATAAACTGAACAAGTAGAAACTTGCCTCGATACCGATACCACAAAGCCGTTACCAAAATCCATTGCCTTAGTATACGAGCTCCTCAGCCCCGACCAAAATCAATCTATGAACTCTTTAGCCTCAACCGCAACACGACGGTCATAATCCACGATCAAAACATATCAACCTATTGAAGTAATCAATCAACAACAATCCGATAACAATCAATAACCGACATAGCCAACCAACAAACTCAACGGTTCAACGAAACCTCGATCATAAACAAAACCGAACAATACAACTCAAACAAATACGAACCCATATCCACGATACAAGTCGCAACTCAATAATAAATATAACCGATCAATAAACCCAACGGTTCCACCATATCCCGATTAGACACAAATCCGAATAACCACATCAATCGATCACGAATTTAAAACCATAACATAATTCATAATCCGATAATCATATCAATAATCAATTTAAAACCAACAAGGGTCTAACATTACCGATTCCAAATTCAATCTTAGATACGGATACAAGTTTCCTCCTTGTAAATTCATAATATAAACCAATTACCGGTTATCATCATCAATCCGGATAATCCGATCAATTCAACATTATAGATAACCATATTCCAAAGGTTTCAAATAATTCCATTATCCGAATTGAACACTTGTTAAATACCTATGAATTCTCAAACTCAAAAGTGAGTCATAATCTTATCAAATCCAGAATCATATTCGTATTCCTATACGAATATTGTACCAAAATACATAACTTAATTATAGATATGAATATTTCATATTCATACCCAAAACACCAACACATTCCTCAATGATCAATTCATCTTGATATTAAGGATTTCATAACACATTCGATTCCGACTTTAATTCTAAATTAGAATCAACAAGAATCCTTCTTGTTATACTAGTAAATTCGTAAGAAACAATTTACCAATTATTACCGTGAATAATCACATTCCAATTATCCGAAATCCTTCCAAAATCATAACATGTATAACTTATGAATTCTTCAAGAACACGAATTATCCGAATTCACGTTCACAATCCATAAAAGAACATAATCCGATATTTTCTAACATCTAACCAATCCTTAATCATAATTCAAGGTGTATATCATCATGTTCTTCAACATATGATCTTCTTAGCATCAAAAATCGAAGCAATACTACCAAGAACATCAAGAATATTATGATTCCATAATCATAACAACATAATCAAGACATAATCCACATATCATCATCTTCCTTCAACATACACATCATATAACCTCAAGAATCGAAACAACAACATCTTAATCATCTTCATACGAATCATTTATCAATAACAACATCAAAAATCCGAAATGAAAAGGAGGATTATCCAACATACCTCTTAGAAGATGGAATACACAAGAAATCACTTCAAGAATCATCAATAACTCCATATCCAAGCCCTCAAGCTCAAAATCGAATTAGGAGAGCCAAAATATCCCTCTGTCAATGTTTAGAGATGAAAAACGAAGAGAAATGCTGAAGTGAACTGAAATGACGACCATTCCTTATATAAACTCCCCGCTCGTTACGTACGTAACATTCCCAAGTTAATGTACGTAACACCTCTTATGTACGCTATCTTGTCCTGGTTAGCGTACGTAATGCCATCCCAGACCCTACTACCTCAAAACGTGAACTTCCTTACGTACGTAACCCATGCCATATAACGTACGTAATATACCAGTTGACTTGCTACGGTCTGATGGTTACGTACGTAACACATCCTGTATAACGTACGTAACACGTACGTTGACTCACCTGTCAACATCCTCCGCCGAAAGTTGCCGACACAAGGTCCCACCTGCCGACCACGACTCGATCGTATGATTCCCATGTTACGTACGTAATGTCTCGGCCATAACGTACGTAACTCTACCAATTTAATGTACGTAAGCTTCAACACATAACATACGTAATGGCTTCCATACTTAGCCATTTACAGCAATTCCTGTCCAACGTCTCGACATAACAAATACGAACATACGACATACTGAATACACATATACTCAACCCAAAAATATTCTCATACGGTATACCTGATATCCAAATCAGTTCAACCTGATACAACATATCCTGAATATATCTGTCAATCAAAACGATAATCACACCAGTATAACTGTCTCGGTTATCAATTTATTTTATCCATACTGTATAGATACCAAACTATACAGTATACTCAGATAAAATAACGCGAAAAATTTATACTGAAAATCCGGGTATTACAAAAATCAATTTTCAAAAATGTTTTGATGGTGCGATTAATCGACGGTTTCGTGTGGACTTTGAAAATTGTTTGAAATTGGCGAGCTGGCCTTGAATTTTCAAATGAAACCCCGACGGTATTTGAAAAAAGAGTTGCTTTAAAGTACCTTGTACATTTTCTAAAATGTTACGGTCGTTGATTTTTTAGAGGAGTTTCGAAAATGATTTTTAACATATTGTTTTATTTTCAAATAATCCGAGTACATGATTTTAAAAATCTTTCACACCATAATTTTTTTTTTTTCAAAATACAATGCGATTTTTTATTTTCATAAATAAGTAGTGAAAGATGAAGAATCTTACTCGATTTATTGTTAACGCACGTTAAGATGCAATGTGTGTGTAACGTGGATTTATCACTTAGCATAAGATACTAGAGATTAAACTAAAGTGATTGCTTGTGAGGCTGAGTGATTTGATTTATCGTCGTGCTACCTTTCTCGCCAAGGAATTTTGGTTGAGTATTTAATTGTGTTTTGCACGAGTTGGACCTGCCTTCTAGCTCGTACGACGCTATTTGAATGAGAGTGTTAGTTGTGGAAGTGATTAGTGCTAATAAGAATGGTTTGTCCAATTGAGAGCAGTTCGCAAAAACCTTCGAGGATCATCTTAATGATGTCGAGTTCGAGGAAACTTGCTGTTTTGAATTTCTATTTTTTAAACAAACTATTATCAATTGTGGTTCTAGTTTTAATAGAACAGTCGAGGTATCAAAAGGTACTTTCAAAATTTTATATTCGAATAAATATATAAATTCAAAGATTTTCAAATGATATTATTTAAATAGATACCTCGTGAAGTTTTAAAAAGAATGTTAAAAATAATTGGCTACCATGTGTAGTATACTAATGACCTTGATCGTTACGATTATGGTCGTTAAATTTTCTGTTGATACGGCTATGTGATCCGTTAGTTACGATCGTAAGATTCATTTGTTGTGATTATAATTGTGAACTCGTGTAATTATCCGGAGTGGGCATTTTTATCGTGCTGCTATTAGATGCCTTATGTTGATATGTTGTGCTGCGTTGGTATTTTAGTGTATCGTTTTGAGATGTTGGGTTTCATCGTACTGAGCGGTTACTTGTTCGGTATGTTGAGGGACAGAGGTCGTGGTCGTGACCATGGCACAGATGGTCATGGAGACCAGATGCGGGACCAAGAGAATATTACAGGGAAGGTTGCTATGCTAGCACCTCGCTCTCATTGTTTTGGTTTCAGAGACGAAACCTCTTTTAATAGTGATAATGTAATAACCATTTTTTTCGCTTCCGTATTGTTCGACTCTATCGACTCGTTTGTATTCGTTGATACTTCTGACTTTGTGTTGTTTTTTGCCTTTGTCATTCGAGCGAGTTTTGATATTGTTCCGGATTGATCTGTTTATCGTTGTGACTTTTTCAAGTTCGGTTCGATTTCCTGTGAACCTTGTGCGAAATTGACACCTCGTGGTTCCTGTAATACCCGAGATCTTTATTCCGGATTCGTTGGGTTTTCTGGGTTTTATCGGATTGTCATGGTCCTCATCGTAGGAATTTCGTGCCATGTTTGGTTGTAACTTGTTGGGACATGTTTTTGGAGTCATTTCGGATCACTTTGTGAGTTTTTGAGTTTTTGTGGTGTAGCGCACGCTAATGCTTGAAGCATAGCGCACGCTACTGCGTGGTGTTTAGCGCACGCTACTGAATGTGTAGCGTCGCTAACCGGCGATCGAGCGATCCGGTAGCTACCGGACGGGGCCCGAGCTTTGTTAGCGCACGCTAAGGCCGATGGCTAGCGCACGCTATCGACCGCTTAGCGCACGCTCTCTCTTCTTTCTAGCGCCACGCTACCGGTAGGTGCGATTACGTCCGGGGGCTCTTTGGTGGTTTTGTGACCCGTTAGCGCGCTACATTGGCTAGCGCACGCTAACTATGTTATAGGCGGTTTCTCTGGAGCGTTGACCCCGTTAGCGCACGCTAATGCAGGGTGATTAGCGCACGCTAATAACTGTCCAGTATAAATACTGGACAGCAACATTAAGTCATCATTTCCCACTTTTCTTCATCCCTTCCGACGGGAGTGAGATCCAGAGGCGAGTAGGACCGATCTTTTTCTTCTAGCTTCATCTTTGAGTGGATTTGTAGATGTTTAACAACATCTAATCGTCTTCTTGGTCCAAATCAAGGTAATCTCTTGCTAGAACCCTATTTTCTTAAATTTGGGGTTTTTGCTTGGATTTGTGATTCTTAACCGATCTCATCCGATCGGTTATTTGTTCTTGTTTGTCTTGACTTTAATCTTCAGATTTTGTTAACCTTTCATCGATTTTTATCGCCCGGATCAACGATTCTTGATTTCTTTGAGAATACTTAGATCCTTGTCGTTTTTAGGATCGTTTCGGATTTCGATTAGTGTTATTGATTTGTGGTGATGCTATTTTCGTAGTATTCGTGGGCTGTCGAAGTCTTGATCGTTTTGGAGGTTGAAGGTTTCCGATCGTGCCGTTAAATCGTTTCGTCGCTCGTGATATCGAGGCAAGTATCTTGTCCATACGTTTCATGTTTCGTAGGCGTAATTAATGGTAAAGGAATTCGTGCGAAACCTAATGTTTAATGAACGTAAAAAGGGATCGGTATATTCTCGATAAATGTTGTCTTTCAACGATAATTTTTGTATTTCGTGAATATATGTGTTCTCGGAATATGTGTGTTGGATTTGTATGTTGAAAAGATGATATGATCACTTTGAATGAGTTTATTAGACCGTAATCCTTTGTCGGGGATTACGTAATGTTATGTGTACTTGTTCGTTAAGAATGTATTACGCGGGATATTAGTTGTTACTCCTTTGAAAGGAGGTTGTGATGTTTAAGTGTTGCTTGGCTTGATGTTCTGCTCATTGTTATGTGACTGCTGAAAGTGATGTGCCTCCGGGTAGGATTGTTGAATCTCCGGGATCCATACTTGCTAGTATGGGTCGGGCGTGATCGTAGGGTTATCCAATCCGGGTATGTCTTGCAGGGACTCCGAGGTTCGGGGCTTGCTAGCCCGATGCCGAGATAACTTGTGGGGGTTATCATCGGGTATGTCTTGCGGGGACTCCGAGGTTCGTGGCTTGTTAGCCCGATCTTAGGGATAACTTATGGTTGTGGTTTGGAATGGTTCTGTGACTGTTGTCACGAGGACATGTGATTTGGTATGGGTTCCTATTGGATTATTCACTCGGGTATGTTCTACGGGAGCATCTGAGGTTCGTGGCTTGTTAGCACGGGACGCGAATAATCCTTAGGAACATGTGTTATGTTATTCGGGTCGTGGACCCATGGCTTATGATTCGGGTCTTGGACCCCGTGTGTTGTGAATCGGGTTGTGAAACCGCGTTTTATTATTGGAATCGTATTTTGGAAAGATGATTTTGGGCCGTGTCCCCAAGTGTTTTCGAAAGACTTGAGAATTCCTTATTTCCAAATGTTTTCAAACTCCCGAGACCATAAAATATTTTGTGTGAGATACATGGTTCTATTCCTACCTTTTATAAATCAAACTGTTTTGATTAAGTGTTTTATCTCGGGAAATATATTCAAGATATTATATTCTTGAAGCACGTTATGTATGGCTTGTACTTTTGGTTTTATACTTGCACTAGCAAAACAGTGGAGTTTTGCTAACCCCCGAGTATTCGGGGGGTGGATGTCTGTATTGCGTCCAGGTACTTGCAGGTAGCTGGGGAGCGAATCACAGGATCGATACGAAGGATGATGGGAAACGAAGATACTAATCACGTGAAGACCAATTATAGAGTATTTGGTAGAGTCGTGTTGATTATTCCTCCGATGTGTTATTTTATTGAATTATGGAAGTGCTATTGTATTCTAGCCCCTGCGTGGGTATGTGTTCTGGGCAAGGATCTTGTATGTATTGTTCTGTGTGTTGTGATATAAGACCATATCGGTCTAATGGTCCTTTATGTAGCCATGTCGGCATGTGAAGTGATGCATTGTTTTGTATTTAGCCTGGTAGATCCTCGCGGAGAGGGTCTGCGGCGCTGTAATATTCCCGAGTGGTTTGGGGGTGTTACAGAATATGGTATTAGAGCTTAGGTTGAGGAAACCTAGGCTGTCGGGTTGAGTTGTGTGTTGTCGGGTCTTGTCTTGTCAGATTTGGTCTGACTGAGTGGTGTCGCGACGCGTCGTCTGAGTTGTCGGTCGTGATTAGTATCGAGGTGCAACCATCATCTTCGTGCGATCTGTGGATGTAAGTCTCCCTACCTTGTTGTGTTTCGTATTATACGAGTTTGTGTGATTCTATGTTATTATGTGGAGTTTAATTATGCCTCGTGAATACTTACTCCATACTTGTTTGATTCTCGTATTGTGTTGGAACAAAGAGAAGTACCGGTATGCATGTATATATGTATACATCCTTGTGTGAAATCGTTGTTTTTGCAGGGGTGATGTTTTGGATTGATTACTCAATAAAAGTTTATCAATGTGGTATTTTAAATTTCAAATGTTTTGGGGAAGTCACGTAAATTCTATTTAAAAACATCCTTCGAGGAGGAAAAATGATTTAATTTTCGTATGATGACCTCGAGACCAAAGATTTTGAGAATTCAAACTACATATATTATATTTCATCTTGCATTGAAAATTTTCAAAATTTGATTTTTAAATGCTTAAACGAGGTCTATCAATAGATTACTTGAGACGTGACTTTCGCCTTCAACTTTTCGACTAAACGATATGTAGTGAGAATATAAATTGTTGGTGTTGGGATTCGTATGTTGTTGTTTATTTGTAACCTTCGGCTTTTGGCATTATTTGGTATATGTTTATGAATGTGTTGCTGGATGAGAATAGCTAGCGCGCTAACGTGGCATGGCTAGCGCACGCTAAGTCTCTGTTAAATCATACCCTAAGCAGTGCAGCGAAGCTCGGAAACTACGTTCTGGCCGTAAGTCTAACTTTTGCGATTGTTAGGCTAACCATTTGTGACCGTACTCTATGTGTTGTTCAGGAATAACAATTGTTGTATGGTTATGTGTAACTTGAACTGTGTTCATGTCCGCTGCGTGTGTAAAGTCCAAGATGACTTTTTGGGTACTTTTACCAAATAGTGTGTGTTTCAAAATGACCTTTCGGGTTTGTAAATTTGAATTATTTCGTTGACCCTTTTTCCTAACTCTTTTGTCGGGTGACTTAACATATATTTTGAAACTATTGAGTTTCCGCGTATACGCCTTGTAATTTCAAATGGTATTTGGTATTTGGAAAAATGACTTTTGGGGAGTATTTGGAAAGTATTACCGTCATTGGCCTTTCTGGCATTTTGGAACGTTTTCGAAAATGGTTTTCAACTTGGTGAGTTCCGGCGCGGAAACCGTACAGAAAGTGATTTTGATATAATGGATGATTTCAATTCCATTGCATTTATAAATCGCATAACAACGGCATTATAAATGAAGATTTTTGGTATAATAGTTTGTATATTGTGCTCTAGCTGGAATTAAATGGTAATATGTATATGATTTAATGATGTTGGATTAAAGACAAAGACTTGAATATCTTGCTATGTGTTATGATCTTTCTTTACCCTAAGTTGTTGTTTGTTAGTATGCCGAGGGGCAGGTCGTGGTCGTAACAGTGGCGCCGATGGCCACGGGGATCGATGCGGAATCGAGAGAATGCCACTGGGAATGATTTTAGTTTGGGTGTTGCTACTATATTGCAACAAGTAGCGGCTCAGATGACTCAGTTGACCCAGGTGGTTCAACGTAGCATTGACGCGAGTCAGAACGTTGGTGTAAATCAATGGCTTCGTGAGGTAGTTCGTATGAATCCCCTCGATTCGCGGTCTTTGCGGATGCGTTGGGTGAGGATGGTTGGATTTTCCGGTTGGGAAAGATTTTCGAGGTGTCGGATGTCTGACGAGCGGAAGGTACCTATCGCTCGGTACCTTCTCGACAAAGATCTTTGCTAATTGGTGGGAAGGCATTAAACCTCGTGATCGTGATGTCACGTGGGCGGAGTTCCAAGCACTTATGGAAGCCGAGTTACGTCCGAAACCGATTAGAGAGCGGGGATTCGCGAATTCTACTTGGAGAACCGCAAGATATATCGGTGTCGCAGCTATCATCGATTATAGCAAACAACTCGATTATGTGCGAGATCGGGTGAGAACCGAGGAAGAGAGGATCCTTCACTTTGTGTGAGACGGATGAAGCCGGATATTCGCGTGTATATGTCGGGATTCAATTGCACCTCATTGAGGACTATCAAGATCGAGCATTAGCTCGTGAACTAGCTTCATTATCGTCGGAGCGTGTGCCCAGTCGAAGAAAGCAGAGGAGTTCGATGATCGCGTGGGCGGTGCGAGTCGGTGTTTTCAATTTGCAACGTAGTAGTATTTCATTTGTAAAGCTCCATCGCTCGATGCGTGGGCCCGGGAGTTCAAGTCCTGCATTACGACTCTGGTAAAGCCAGAGATGTTTTAATCGTAATGTGGCGGGACATGTTCGTGCACATTGTCCTTCCCCACCCGATGCGTGTTACAGTGCGGACTCGAGGACAGGTTCGATTTTGCGAGATGGTTACCGAGCATTCCGAGGCGAGGACTTGAACTTTGATATCGGGATCGACTCCGAGTAGTCCGGAGGGCGTGGTCTATCGATTGCATGTTGAATTATTTCCCTTGCTTTGTTGTTTGAAATTCAGAGATTGACTTCTTTTATTTGAAGTGGATCGGATTTTGAACTCTGTACTCTCGACTGTCGAATCGTTTATATTCGTTGATATTGTCCGATCTTGTCTGTCTTGTGCTTTTATTGATCGAACGAGTTGTGGTATTGTTTCGAATAACCCGTTTGTCGTTATGACTCCAAATTGCTATTCCCTTTCTGTGGATCTTATGTGAATGCACATCTTGTTGCCTTCACGGACCGTATATTATCTCTAGTCGAGATGTGAACTTTGGGGTTGTTGTTTGAGTATTATTGTTCGTCGTGATTAGAACATGATTGATCCGAAGTTGTTGTCTCGATCGTTGTAACTCAATCGTTTGATGGTTCAGTTTTTGCTGATCTCGTTTCGTAATTGTTGAGCGTTAGGACTCCTTCGTAATTTCCTTAAGTTCAGGAAATCTGTTTTGTGTTCGATCTTCCAACCCTTGGGCTGTGGAATTTCGTATTGGTTCAGCGTATAGCTCGTGTTTTGGTTGATGTACCGTTGAATTGTTCAACCGTATTGATTTTGTTCGTCGTGTTTTGTTATTTCGGTAACGGATATCGTGTGTTATCTGAATTTGTTTTGCGTCGTTCGTTCCATGTTTCAAGTTTCGAGGACGAAACTTCTTTTAAGAGGGGTAGAATGTAATACCCGAGATCTTTATTCCGGATTCGTTGGGTTTTCTGGGTTTTATCGGATTGTCATGGTCCTCATCGTAGGAATTTCGTGCCATGTTTGGTTGTAACTTGTTGGGACATGTTTTTGGAGGCATTTCGGATCACTTTGTGAGTTTTTGAGTTTTTGTGGTGTAGCGCACGCTAATGCTTGAAGCATAGCGCACGCTACTGCGTGGTGTTTAGCGCACGCTATCAATGTGTAGCGTCGCTAACTGGCGATCGAGGCGATCCGGTAGCTCTTTGGATCGGGACTAGAGCTTTGTTAGCGCACGCTAAGGCCGATGGCTAGCGCACGCTATCGACCGCTTAGCGCACGCTCTCTCTTCTTTCTAGCACACGCTACCCGGTAGGTGCAGTTCTGTCCAGGGGCTACTGGACTGGTTTTGTGACCCGTTAGCGCGCGCTACGACTGTTGGCTAGCGCACGCTAACTATGTTATAGGCGGTTTCTCTGGAGCGTTGACCCCGTTAGCGCACGCTAATGCAGGGTGATTAGAGCACGCTAATAACTGTCCAGTATAAATACTGGACAGCAACATTAAGTCGTCATTTCCCACTTTTCTTCATCCCTTCCGACGGGAGTGAGATCTAGAGGCGAGTAGGACCGATCTTTTTCTTCTAGCTTCATCTTTGAGTGGATTTGTAGATGTTTAACAACATCTAATCGTCTTCTTGGTCCAAATCAAGGTAATCTCTTGTTAGAACCCTATTTTCTTAAATTTGGGGTTTTTGCTTGGATTTGTGATTCTTAACCGATCTCATCTGATCGGTTATTTGTTCTTGTTTGTCTTGACCTTAATCTTCAGATTTTGTTAACCGTTCATCGATTTTTATCGCCCGGATCAACGATTCTTGATTTCTTTGAGAATACTTAGATCCTTGTCGTTTTTAGGATCGTTTCGGATTTCGATTAGTGTTATTGATTTGTGGTGATGCTATTTTCGTAGTATTCGTGGGCTGTCGAAGTCTTGATCGTTTTTGGAGGTTCGAAGGTTTCCCGATCGTGCCCGTTCGTCGTTTCTTCGCTCGTGATATCGAGGCAAGTATCTTGTCCATACGTTTCATGTTTCGTAGGCGTAATAAATGGTAAAGGAATTCGTGCGAAACCCAATGTTTAATGAACGTAAAAAGGGATCGGTATATTCTCGATAAATGTTGTCTTTCAACGATAATTTATGTATTTCGTGAATATATGTGTTCTCGGAATATGTGTGTTGGATTTGTATGTTGAAAAGATGATATGATCACTTTGAATGAGTTTATTAGACCGTAATCCTTTGCCGGGGATTACGTAATGTTATGTGTACTTGTTCGTTAAGAATGTATTACGCGGGATATTAGTTGTTACTCCTATGATATGAGGTTTTGATGTTTAAGTGTTGCTTGGCTTGATGTTACGCTCATTGTTATGTGACCGCTGAAAGTGATGTGCCTCGGGTAGGATTGTTGAATCTCAGGATCCATACTTGCTAGTATGGGTCGGGCGTGATCGTAGGGTTATCCAATCCGGGTATGTCTTGCGGGGACTCCGAGGTTCGGGGCTTGCTAGCCCGATGCCGAGATAACTTGTGGGGGTTATCATTGGGTATGTCTTGCGGGGACTCCGAGGTTCGTGGCTTGTTAGCCCGATGCCGGGATAACTTATGGTTGTGGTTTGGAATGGTTCTGTGACTGTTGTCACGAGGACATGTGATTTGGTATGGGTTCCTATTGGATTATTAACTCGGGTATGTTCTACGGGAGCATCTGAGGTTCGTGGCTTGTTAGCACGGGACGCGAATAATCCTTAGGAACATGTGTTATGTTATTCGGGTCGTGGACCTATGGCTTATGATTCGGGTCTTGGACCCCGTGTGTTGTGAATCGGGTTGTGAAACCGCGTTTTATTATTGGAATCGTATTTTGGAAAGATGATTTTGGTCCGTGTCCCCAAGTGTTTTCGAAAGACTTGAGAATTCCTTATTTCCAAATGTTTTCAAACTCCCGAGACCGTAAAATATTTTGTGTGAGATACATGGTTCTATTCCTACCTTTTATAAATCAAACTGTCTTGATTAAGTGTTTTATCTCGGGAAATATATTCAAGATATTATATTCTTGAAGCACGTTATGTATGGCTTGTACTTTTGGTTTTATACTTGCACTAGCAAAACAGTGGAGTTTTGCTAACCCCCGAGTATTCGGGGGGTGGATGTCTGTGTGCGTCCGGTACTTGCAGTAGGCGGGAGCGAATCACAGGATCGATACGAAGGATGATGGGAAACGAAGATACTAATCACGTGAAGACCAATTATAGAGTATTTGGTAGAGTCGTGGTTATTATTACAACGAAGTGTTTTTTTAACGAATTAAGGAAGTGATAATGTATTCTAGCCTGCGTGGGTATGTGTTCGGGCAAGGATCTTGTATGTATTGTTACGTGTGTTGTGATATAAGACCATATCGGTCTAATGGTCCTTTATGTAGCCATGTCGGCATGTGAAGTGATGCATTGTTTTGTATTTGCTTTGGTAGATCCTCGCGGAGAGGGTCTGCGGCGCTGTAATATTCCCGAGTGGTTTGGGGGTGTTACAGTTCCAACAAGATTATTGATGTCTTGATTTGAGGTGTTAACTTTAGAGTTGTTGTTTAATCGTTGTTATTCGATTGTTGCTGTTCGAGTGTTATTGTTTGATCTCGTTTCGTGATTATTGAGCGTGTGGGCCACTTCGTAATTTCCTTAAGTTTTGGGAAATTGTCTTCGTATTTGATCTTCCGAATCTTTGAGTTATTGAAACTTCATATTTTATCAGCGTTAGACTCTTGTTTTTATCGTTGTACTGCTCGGGTTAATCAACCACAGAATTGAAAGGATGAGGTTGCTTATGAATAAAGGCATACCTCTTTATATTAGATCCATTATTGAAGCCAATGTGAGAATAGCATGTGAATTCACAGAAACATTGACTAGATTTTTACCAGGGCTTGGGAAAAGTTCATATGCCAATAAACGACGAGCAAAGATAATGGCCGTTTGCAATAAATGTGCTAGGTGGAACTGTAATTCAAAGTGTAGAGAAGACAAAATCCAATTCATCAAGGATGGTCTGAATAAAGAGAATTTAGATGATATCGAAATTTATATTGACACGCATCCTAGTGGACTCGTACATTACGGTATTCAATGTTTGTGGAATAAATTCAAACTAGAATATGAACAACATCTTGGGAATCTGACGTTAAAAGGCCCTGTTTGCCAATTTGTAAGAAAATTGGATGGGAAGCTTCTCCCTGACTCATAGGAGGCCTTTAAGCCTTTTTTGAACGTAAAATCAGAGGAATATGTGAGCCACAATCACAACTAATATACATACACGTAAATATCTTTAATTTTTGTCGTTCTGTCTGATTTTTTGAATAAAAAAATGCATTCATTATTCTATTGAGTAGTTGAAGCGCAATCAACACAATCACAAATTTGATAAATATTTTAACTTTATGTTGCATCTATATATAAACATTTCACTTGTTTCTTTTTTGCATCCCTCGAACTTACATTTCTCTCATTCTCTCTCTCAAATAACTTTCTTTTCAAAAATGAAATCGCCATCTTCCGCAAAAAGATTTAACTCCATCTACATTTTTGTCGGAGCTAGTCATGGTACAAAGGCTTGCTTTATCAAGCACCCACAATATGGGTCGTACCTTAGGAGAAAAATGCATTCGTGTAGTTTACGGAGGAGGAAGTCTAGGATAATGGGATGCCCTACTGCTTCTGCCTATATGGAAGGAGTAAAAGTGTTGGAATCATTTCAAAATCTCTAGCTGAAAGTAAAATCACCGGGGCAACCATTGGAGATGAGTTCAGAACTGTGAATGTGCAAGACCGCATAACTCACATGATGAATAATGTCGATGACTTTATCACCCTTCCATGTGGTTTTGGCACTCTCAAGGAACTTTTTCATATGGTTACCAGATCTCAGCTAAATGTTCATAATAAACCAGTAGGTCTGCTAAATGTCAATGGTTTCTCCGATGGTTTACTATCGTTCATCAACTACTTTTCTAAAAAAGGTTTTATTTCAGAGCGTGCTAAACGAATCATTATCGTTGCAACAACACCAGAAGAGCTGATTAAAAAACTTACTGAATTTGTTCCTGACCAGATCCAGCTCTAGCTAATATTATTTGGATGAAAGATTTCACTGTGTGAAAACACAAAATTGATGCATTGCTTTCTCTTTGATATCCCTCTTCAATCTTGTTGTTGTTTTTACTTTTTAGCGGGTATAATAAAAATTATAAAAATAATGGCAGCTTAAGGAGTTTCTTTTTGACCTCTTAACACGCATCTATTCACAGTTTATATATTATTATTTCTATTTCTATAATTTTTCTTGTTGTTTTTAATAAAACCATTTATGCCAGAGTAAGGAGACTCTTCGGACTTTCCTGAAGCGCATCTAAATTATTGGTGTCATACTTTAGGGTATATATATTTTTTTTGTTATTTTGCAAACTTATCGTTTTTGCAGGTAAAAAAGGCTTAAGCTAGGCATCATCTTCAATAGCAGGGAAGCCGTTTTTAAACCCTTATTTCCGTTGTTCAACGGCCTTATGACATATGACACGGCCGTATATTTCATCACTATTACGTCCATATTCTAGTTGGCATCATATTTTCACGAAAGCAATGTAATACCCGAGATTCTCGATTCCGATTATTTTTGAATTTTTGTCGGTTGTGCCGGTCATTTTGTTATGTTGGCGATTTCTTGAGATTTTCCCTTATGTTAGGTATGGCATGATGTACCTTGTTGTGGTGTTCGTCGAGTATGACTTATCATTGCATAAGTCGAGCTAATCGTATGTCCCGTTTTATTATTATTCGTCTTCTTCCAGATCGTTGTTGTGGTTCTACCGTAATTTTCGGATTATGTCGGAATCGTTCTGCAGCTGGAGGTTTGATGGCCAGACCTATACAAAATGATGGTGAAAACGGCGCTGCCGAGCGCCATGTCCTCCGCCGTTTGCCGAACGACGTTGCCGAGCGCCGGGTCTTGCGCCGGGTGATACAACGGGTCGGCCAGGACTAGCAATCTGCTGAGACACGGACGAGACACATGCGCAGGTGTCTTGCGCCGGGTGTTGCACCGTGTCGGTCAGGTCGCGCACTGACCCACAACACGGCGGTAAACACGGCGCTATTTGGGCCATTTGTTGCGCCGTGTTCCACACGGGTATAAATATGGCCAGGCAGCCCTGTTTACGTCCATTTTTCATTTCCCCTCCTTCCGTTCCGAGGCTGGAGGTTTGGGGAACTTGAAGGCATATTGTTATGTTACGAATCCATGAAGTCCTGGAGTTCCTTTCATCGATTAATCCTCCCATAACTTGCTCCGATCGATCGAATCAGGGTAAGTTTTCTTAAAATCTGGTTTTGGGGATTTCGTTCTATTTTGTCCGTTTAATCCGAAATAACTTAGAATAGTGATGGATTGATGATTTTTAAGCTATTTTATATCGAATTCCCATTGTTCCACGGTAGGATTGCCGAGGATTCGTCGTTTTATTGAGTTTCTAATCGACCCCTTGAAGGTGTACGATAAAATGTCACAAAGAGGATTCGGGCGTTCTACGATTATTCTTCCTCCTTCGATCGTATTTACTGATGGTAGGATGTTAGGGTCAGGTTCCTTGGGAATAACTCGAGTCAGAACTCTTCCGTTTGTCGTTTTCTTCAAGCTTCCCGATCGATCGCGTTATTATTGTTCCGCCCGGAGAATCGTAGGTGTTCGAGGGTTCCCGATTGAGCCGTGTTCATAGGAGTGCCCGGTATCGATTATAGAGGCAAGTATCTTGCCCATACATTACGTGTTTTGTGGATATAATAGTTGGTAATTTACGATATGTGTTAAATGAATTCTTATAAATAACTTTCAAAAGAATCGGTATATTTACGATCACAATTTTCTTTAAAGATAACTCGTGTGTTCCGTGAATTAATGTGCTTAATTGAATAGGTGTGTTAGTGTTGAGTGTAGGAATGCCTTACTTTCGTGTGAAGCCATTTTATGTGATTATGTCGTGGTATATTTAAAGTTCTAACCTTTTGTTAAGATGTGTGCGTGAAGACGTGTAGTTATCGATGATCTTGTGACGTTGTGTGATAAAGGTTGTAACTCCTTTATGAGGAGGTTGTGCCATTCGGCATGGTTGGAAACGTATTCTATCTCGTTGTCATGTGTTTGTGCTAGTTGCACCATTGGATCCTGGAGTTGATGGTATTGTTTCTCGGTAGTGAGTATGTGTCGGACAATATGGCCATTCTAGCAAGGTACCTCGACTATATATTTTGTGTGTTTGACCTTTGAGAGTTGTGTTTTGCAAACTATGAGTTGTGAGCGCTAGTGTGCGTGAGTTGTTCTTCCACCCAGGGATGGTTCGACGGGACCTCTAGGGGCCGATACTAATGGGTACGGCGGAAGTGGTTTCCCAACCGGGGATGGTCCGACGGGGCCTCTGGGGGTCGCTACTAATGGGTACGGCCACGGGTTACCAGGTGTGGTTTTTCGTGGTGTTGATGTTGATGTTTTGCTGACTAGTTGTGATATGTCCGGAGTATCACAATGCTTTGTGCTCGGGGTCGAGATACATTATATATAGAGTCTTGGTGTTTGGCTAGAATGGCACAAGAGTGATGTGTTGTGTGTGATTTGTCCCTGGAAGTGAATTGATGTTGATGGTTGGGTCGTGGACCCCGTGTTTTGTGAACTGATTTGTAATTGGGAAAAACGAACCTTGGGCTGTGACCCTAAGTGATTTTTGATAAACTAAGGATTTTTAAATCCCAAATGTTTTCAAAACTCCGAGATTTTAAATTGATTTCCAAAATGACCACTTGTTTCATTTATACTTTTTGATTTGAACTATTTTATTCGAAAGAGAAATCTCGGGAAAGCATTTTTTGTGACTGGGCCATGGATAATTCAAGTTATTGTATTCTCTGAATGCGTTGTGTATGGATCGTATTTGCATTTTATACTTGTACTAGAAAAACAGTGAAAGTATTCGGGGGGTGGATGTTGTTCTGCGTCCAGGTACATGCAGGTTTTGGGAGCAAAACATGGGATCGGTGGGAAGGATGATGGAAGACAAATGATACTATTCACATGAAGGACAATTTTGGGTGCAGTCAGTCTGAGTTCGTTGTATGGTCTTCTCTGCTGTCGTACTTTTGTTTGTGAGTGTATTTTACCCTTGCAGGGGTATGAGTCCAGACATAGTTATGTATATTAGAGTTGTATGATGATGATGTAAGACCAAATCGGTATATTGATTCGTTATTTTGGTACGTCATCATGTAATATATTATGTTTCTTCGGTGTCTAGCCTGGAAAATCTTCATGGAGAGGGTCTGCGGCGTGTAATATTCCTGGTCAGATTTTGGGGGTGTTACATTTATGGTATCGAAGCTTAGGTTGCGGAAACCTAGGCCGTCGGGTCCAGTCGTGTATTGTTGAGTCTTGTCTTGTCGGATCGTGTCTGACTAAGTCGTGTCGCGATGCGTCGTCTGTGATGTCGGTCGTGATTAGTATCATGGTGCAGCCATCATCTTCGTGCGATCTGTGGATGTCGGTCTCCCTACTAGATGTTGTATCACGAGCTACACGAGCCTGTGTGATTCGGTGTTATGAAGTGATATTTAAAGATGCATCGTGAGTAAGTGACATATATTTATTGATTCCCGTCTTGTGCTATAATGAAGAATGATATTGCTGAATGTGTCTTCGTACAAACTGTTTTTCTTGCAAGAATAACAACCTTAGAATTTTTAGTTTTCGAATGCTTCCGGGGAGTCACATAATTTTTTTTTAATGTCCTCCAAGGGAGGAAAAAGTTTGATTTTCGTATGTTGACCTCAAGACTGGAAGTTCTGGAAACTCGAATTATTGATAATTCTTTTCCATTGTATACTATAAGTTTTCGTTTTAAACTCAAATGAGGTCTACAAAATATACTCAAGACGTGACTCTCGTTTGTAACTTTTCGGTTTCATGAATGTTAGTCATAAGATATGTGTTGATGATGTTATCGGTGTTTGGGCAATGGTGCCCAATCCTATGATTAAGATGGTAGTGTGATCGCCGAGCCATTCGGTATGTGCACGTTGAGATGACCCTCCATGCTGAGAGGAGAAATTGTCTTTTGATGGTTGCTTGTGAGATGTTTTAATTATGTGAATCGATGGCATTCAGACTTGTATGTTGTTGCTTATTTGTAACCTTCGATTCTAGTATTTCCTTGTATATGTTTGCAATCGTGTTGTTGATTAGAGTAGTTAGCGCAGGCTAAGTTCAAGGCAACGCGCGCTAACGTGGCATGTTTAGCGCACACTAAATCTATGTTGTAGCGCACGCTGATCAGTTTGGGCAGGGTTCATGAAATTGTATTCTTAACTGTTGGGTCTAACATTTACAGTTGATCACTTGTGACTGCATTCTATGTGTGTTGTCTAGTGATGACAATTGTTGTGTGTGAATATGTGTTTTGGACTTTTCGTCACGGTAGGTGGTGATGGGTTGTTTGATGAGTTGATAAATCATGTCTGTGGTGTGTGTGTCTGAAAACGTTTTCCTAAAAATTGCATAAACTTGAGCAAGTTGTGGAAAGTCAAATTTCCGAAATTAAATTGACAGTGTGATTAATTGGCGGCTTCATGTGAACTTTGAAAAATTGTTCGAAATTAGCGAGCCGGCCTAGAATTCTCAAATAAAACCTTGACGGTATTTGAAAGAGTTGTTTTAAAGTGCCTTTGGACATTTTGTAAAATGTTACCGTCGTTGATTTTTGTGCAGTGTTGAGAGGATTTTCAAAAACAATTTTTAAACATACTCTTGTATTTTCATACAATTCGAGTACTTGATTTTCAAAATCTTTCACATAATATTTTTTTTTTCAAAATCCAATACAATTTTAATTTTCAAAATATATAGTGAAAGACGAAAAATCTTACTCGATTTAAACTTCAAATACGGATTTGGAGAAGTTTGAATAATTGCAAAATAATTGTTGACTAGTGGAAATATTTAGTGCATGTGCGAATGGTTGGATGGTATTGCGTGGTTACCCTTTTTGTTATTAGCGATAATGATGATACTGATTATAAGGGAAATTGATATTCCGAAATATTGTTTTGCAAATGATTTCAAAATGAGACAGTTAAGGTCTTTTGTTTACAAGTCGTGGTAAAATAGCCCGAGGTACCAAAAGTACTTTCAAAAATTCTATTTCGAGTGAACATACAAATTCAAAGATTTTTTTTTCATGATATCATTTAAAAGGATACCTCGTGGATCTTCTTATCGTGTTTCTATTAGATACCTTACGTCGATATGTTGTGCTGTGTTGGCATTTTAATGTATCGTTTTGAGATGTTGGGTTTCATTGTGCTGAGTGGTTTCTTACTCGGTATGCCGAGGGGCAGTGGTCGTGATCGTGACCCTGGTACAGATGATCGTGGAGATCAGATGCGGGACCAAGAGAATATTGCCGGGAAGGTTGCTATGTTATCATCTCGCTCTCGTTGTTTTGGTTTCAGGGACGAAACCTCTTTTAATAGTGAGAGTGTAATAACCATTTCTTTTCACTTCCGTATTGTTCGACTCTATCGAATCGTTTGTGTTCGCTGATACTTCTGACTTTGCGTTGTTTTTCGGCATTGTCATTCGAGCGAGTTTTGACGTTGTTCCGAATTAATTAGTTTATAGTCATGACTTTTTCGAGTTCGGTGTGACTCCCGTGAACCCTATGCGAATGAACATCTTGCGGTAAACTTCGGCGTTATGGGCCAATCATTATTATTTTCATCATTGTTGTTCAATCATCGATGTTCGATTGTTATTGTTTGATCTCGTATCGTGATTATTGAACGTTTGGGCTACTTCGTGAATTCATTAAGTTTGGGGTAATTGTCCTCGTATTTGATCTTCCAGATCTCGGAGTTATTGGAATTCCATATTTGTTTAGTGTTAGACTTGTGTTCTGATTGTTGTACTGCTAGGATTTATCAACCATGGTGGTTCATGTTCGTTGCTTTTTCGTGAACATTCTTGCGTATTGAATCGGACCGCAGTAGCTCTGTACTGCATGGAGCTCTTGTGCGCTGTCAATATCAGATAATGTGTGTTATCTAGAGTCGCCTTGTTCTTGTTTTATGTTTCGGGACGAAACTTATTTTTAGCAGGGTAGAATCTAATACCCGAGATCCTCGATTCCGGTTATTTTTGAATTTTTGTCGGTTGTTCTGGTCATTTTGTTCTGTTGGCGATTTCTTGAGATTTTCCCCTATGTTGGGTATGGCATGATGTATCGTGTTGTGGTGTTCGTCGAGTATGACTTATCGTTGCATAAGTCGAGCTAATCATATGTCCTATTTTATTATTATTCATCTTTTTTTGGATTGTTGTTGTGGTTCTACCGTAATTTTCGGATTGTGTCGGAATCATTCTGCAGTCGGAGCTTTGCTGGCCGGACCTGTACAAAACGGCGGTGATAACGGCGGTGCCGAGCGCCGTGTCCTGCGCTGTTTGCCGAATGATGTTGCTGAGTGCCGGGTCTTGCGCCGGGTGATGCAATAGGTCGGCCATGACTAGCAATCTACTGAGACACAGCCGAGACATCCGCGCAAGTTGTTCGCTGGGTGATGCGCTGTGTCGGACACGGCCGACATACACGCGTAGGTGTCTTGCACCGGGTGTTGCGTCATGTCGGTCAGGTCGCGCACTGAGCCGCAACACGGCGGTAAACATGGCGCTATTTGGGCCGTTTGTTGCGCTGTGTTCCGCACGTGTATAAAAATGGCCAGGCAGCCCTGTTTACGTCCATTTTTCATTTCCCCTCCTTCCCTTCCGCGGCTGGAGGCCTGGGGAACTTGAAGGCATATTGTTATGCTGCGAATCCATGAAGTCCTAGAGTTCCTCTCATCGATTAATCCTTCCATAACTTGCTCCGATCGATTGAATCAGGGTAAGTTTTCTTAAAATCTAGTTTTGGGGATTTCGTTCGATTTTGTCTGTTTAATCCGAAATAACTTAGAATAGTGATGGATTGATGATTGTTAAGCTGTTTTATATCGAATTCCTTGTTGTTCCACAGTTGGATTGCTGAGGATTCGTCGTTTTATTGAGTTTCTAATCGACGCCTTGAAGGTGTTCGATAAAATGTCACAAAGAGGATTCAGGCGTTCTACGATTATTCTTCCTCGTTCGATCATTAATTTACTGATGGTATGATGTTAGGGTCAGGTTCCTTACGAAGAACTCGAGTCATAACTCTTCCTTTCATCGTTTTCTTCAAGCTTCCCGATCGATCGCGTTATTATTGTTCCGCCCAGAGAATTATAGGTGTCCGAGGGTTCCCGATTGAGCCGTGTTCATAGGAGTGTCCGGTATTGATTATCAAGGCAAGTATATTGCCCATACATTACGTGTTTTGTGGATATAATAGTTGGTAATTTACGATATGTGCTAAATGAATTCTTATAAATAACTTTCAAAAGAATCGGTATATTTACGATCACGATTTTCTTTAAAGATAACTCGTGTGTTCCGTGAATTAATGTGCTTAATTGAATAGGTGTGTTAGTGTTGAGTGTAGGAATGCCTTACTTTCGTGTGATGCTATTTTATGTGATTATCTCGTGGTAAATTAGAAGTTCTAACCTTTTGTTAAGATGTGTGCGTGAGGACGTGTGGTTATCGATGATCTTGTGACGTTGTGTGATAAAGATTGTAACTCCTTTATGAGGAGGTTGTGCCATTCGGCGTGGTTGGAAATGTATTCTATCTCGTTGCTATGTGTTTGTTGCTACTTGCACCATTGGATTCTGGAGTTGATGGTATTGTTTCTCGGTAGTGAGTATGTGTCGACAATATGTCCATTCTAGCAAGGTACCCCGACTATATATTTTGTGTGTTTGGCCTTTGAGAGTTGTGGTTTTGCAAACTATGAGTTGTGAACGCTAGTGTGCGTGAGTTGTTCTTCCACCTGGGGATGGTTCGACGGGATTTCTGGGGGCCGATACTAATGGGTACGGTCGCGGAAGTGGTTTCCCACCCGGGGATGGTCCGACGGAGCCTCTGGGGGTCGCTACTAATGGGTACGGCCACAGGTTACTAGGTATGTTTTTTCGTGGTGTTGATGTTGATGTTTTGCTGACTAGTTGTGATATGTCCGGAGTATCACAATGCTTTGTGCTTGGGGTCGAGAGACATTATATATAGATTCTTGGTGTTTGGCTAGAATGGCACAAGAGTGATGTGTTGTGTGTGATTTGTCCCTGGAAGTGAATTGATGTTGATGGTTGGGTCGTGGACCCCGTGTTTTGTGAACTTATTTGTAATTGGGGAAAACGAACCTTGGGTTGTGACCCTAAGTGGTTGTTGATAAACTGAGGATTTTTAAATCCCAAATATTTTCAAAACTCCCGAGATTTTAAATAGATTTCCAAAATGACCACTTGTTTCATTTATACTTTTTGGTTTGAACTATTTTATTCGAATGAGAAATCTCTGGAAAGCTTTTGTTGTGACTGGGCCATGGATGATTCAAGTTATTATATTCTCTGAATGCATTGTGTATGGCTCGTATTTGCATTTTATACGTGTACTAGCAAAACAGTGGAGTTTTGCTAACCCCCGAGTATTCGGGGGGTGGATGTTTGTTTTGCGTCCAGGTACATGCAGGTTTTGGGAGCAAAACACAGGATCGGTGCGAAGGATGATGGAAGACGAATGATACTAATCACGTGAAGGCTAGTTTCGGGTGCAGTCAGTCTGAGTTCGTTGTATAGTCTTCTCCGCTGTCGTACTTTTGTTTGTGAGTGTATTTTACCCTTGCAGGGGTATGAGTCCAGACAGAGTTATGTATATTAGAGTAGTATGATGATGATGTAAGACCAAATCGGTCTATTGGTTCTTTATTTTGTTACATCAGCATGTAATATATTATGTTGTATCGGTGTCTAGCCTGGCAGATCTTCATGGAGAGGGTCTGCGGCATGTAATATTCCCGGTCAGATTCTGGGCGTGTTACAATCAACTTACGGCCGCAGCACATTCCTAATGGTCGTATGTTTTCGGAACAATTATTTGAACTCGATGAAGACCTAGTACATCCGTATGCCACGTAAATCACGGTCGGAACTTGTTATAATTTTATTTCTACTTACTCTAGTTATGGCCGTAGACAACAACATGTACGGCCGTAACATCTAAACTGCCACATTGCCGTAAGCTTCTTATGTCCATAACTAAGGTATGTTACGGCCGTAACCCGGACCTGTTATAAAAAAATGGGGCTGAACTTCATTTCACTCGGGACCCGTAGGCAGTGGCACATAGGGCGATTTTTTCCTGTTTTTCAAACCCAACCTCAAATATACTTGAATTTATCTCTACAATACCTTTTCCTTTCGATCTAAACGCTAAATCATCAGGTTTTAGTGCAATTCTTGTTTCAGTTTCGTTTTTTATTGAGTCTTTTCTCTGAGTTTCAATTTGTTTTTAGATTTCGAATTTGTTATTTGTTTAGTTTCTTTGATTTGGACATGGATAATTGTTAGTTTTGTTGATATTAGAGTGTTTATGGATTGCTGTTTCTAAGATTTGTGATGAATTGGAGAAAATGGGTTAGATTAGAATTGAAAAACTTGTTAAATAAACAATGAACTCAAGGTGTCCGATGAAATGCCATAATGAAAATCTTTGAAGTTTTTTTATTTTTGATTGTTGTAGTTGATGATTATAGCAGTGTGAACGAAAGTGATTTGCTAAACACTATAATGGTATTTGTTGTGATAATTTCAGGAATGGCACCGAAGAAGTCCACAAAAGGAAAAGAAAAGGTCGGTTCTTCCTCTCAAGAGCCGGCACCACCTCAAAAATAACAAAATACAGGATGCATCAAGAGTGGCTTGAAAGTTTTCATTGGATAACCGAACCACGGCACTATCACGACACCATTCATCCAGAAGTTCTTAGACAACGGATTGGAGAAGTTCGTACCTGACCTTCCAAAACGTAACCCCACTCTAAACCTTCAACTTCTTCAAAACATTCAACAAATCGTTTGGGTAGGAGGGGTCGCCCGCATATCATCTAACAACGATGAACGAGAAAGTTATAAATTTTACACCGGAAGTGATCAATAAATATTTGGGGGTAGATACTGTTAGGAGTATGCCCTCGAATGCCACTCAGAGGATGTTGAGTGAGGGCATTGAACTTGTAATTATGTAAATCATTAATATAAGGCAATGGATGTTTCTTTATTTACTGGTAGTTACTGGCATTCCTAACTCGTAAATATACATATAGAAACTAGTCCATGTATTTGGGACCAAAACGTTCCACTCCTTATTGGATAAGGGGGTTGGCACTGGAAAGGTTTATATCTCAAATACTTAATCGTTCGCAAGTCGATGAAACTTGACTGGGCGTTAATTTTATGTGAAGACTTGTATGACGTGTTCTTTGACATGGAGAGTGCCTGTCGAATACTGATGGTTAGTGGGAGCACATGTTATAGGTATGCTAATTCGATTAGTATACTCGAACCGACTCACCCTCGATTTGTCACACGGATTTCACTCTGGGACAGTCAATGACGGAATCGAAAGGTTGTGATAGGTATTCGTGAACCTTTGACTTGAGGATTTAGTAGGGATGTGCTTGTCACGTCAAGATTTTCATTAGAGTAGTTCGACCCTATAAACCAGGAGGTGGGGGTCAACCTCGACGTGGATCTTGACGGGCAAGTAGCAGGTCCTACTGAATATAGAATTCTTTCTCCCGTTAGTGAGCGGGTTATATGTCCTATGCGGTTATTGGCAGATGAGATCATAACTCTTTGGCCAAAGCATTGGAGTTTGTTGTATTGGATACACGAGAGCTCAATGATCTCGATTTGCATTAACGCATGCATAGCGTCAAGTACAGATAGGGTTTGACTGACCGTGACCCTATAACTTGATCGGGACATTTGAAAGAAGGGTTTATACGTATACTGGTATTCACGACATAATGGTTCTTGAATGATCCAAATCATTCGTTCTCAGTTGGGGTACAATGTAGGCCGCCGGGCTGGCTAGGTGGTGCTACTACTCTTTGGTTCCTCCCATTGCTGACTGAGACGAACCTACCGAGTCACGCAATATGATTGACGACGGAATGAATCGAGCTTAATCTCTCATTATGAATATTAGATATTGGATATCTAATTTGGGACATTGGATGTCTAAATTAATTTATTGGATAAATAATTTACGGCCTAATTAATTAAATAAATTACCGGGTGATTAATTTAATTCATGAATATAATTATTTCGTGGAGAAATTAATTATGTCATTATGTATTTGATATGATTAATTAATTAGATTAATTAATCGATATAAATACATCGGGACTGAATCGGAGTTTATCTGTTTGGACTCACGGGAGTCTGAAACGGACCGAACTCGTCCAGCTCCTTCTAGATGGCCGCCCCTTTTTCCTCCCCCTTTCCTTTGGTCATTGTCTCCACATGTTGGTGGATGACTTATGTGATTCAAAGGGACAAGATCATATTATTTATCTATATAGGTAATTTGGTCTTGATTGTGGAGGAGATATTATGTAGAATAAAGTGAAGACTCTTATCAGTTCTACCTTACCTCATTCCATACGTGAGTTGAGCAAGTGAGAGAGAGAGAGAGAAAAAGTTTTCTCAATTGTCTTGATCTTGTTCTTCATCTTGTTCTTGAGTTTTCTTGGAGAAAATTCAAGGTACATTGAGAGATATATATTATACACTTAGAGAGTAATAATAAAAGGCTTCATCACTTGATTCTAGCCGTAACCTTAGAGATTAATCGGGTATCCTCATTCCGTTCGTTTCTCCGGCGCGTGGAAGGTAGAGACGCTGTGCTTTCAGCGTTGGATCGTTCAAGTGCTTGGAGTGCTTCGGATCGTAGAGAATTCAAGTAAAGCTTGGGGAATAGCTCAAGAAAAGGATACCATTTAATCAACGGACTTCAAGGGTGAGTTTCTTACAACTCTTGTTTTTCGTTTATATATTCATATATACGTAGTTCGATCGATCCTCGTAGGGATTCGAATCGAATTAATTTTCATTTTACCGCTTCCGCTGGGCCTTCGTTTTAGGCACCGAATCCCAACAGTGGTATCGGAGCGTAGGTCTTGCGATCGTATATACGATATAGGCATTTGGAATGCTCGATTAGATGTGAATGATTTGGAATCATTTTAGTCATAATCGTGGTATATGTTTTTACGTTCGTTGTAGTTATATTTTTCGTAAGTTTATGTCTAAATATAAATCTTAATTTCTTGTAAATATGATTAATATTGAAGATATGAATGTTGAAAAATATAGATATTGGATATCCGGTCGAAAAACTAGCCCCGAATCGCCGTTGGACGGTCCGGAAGAAGGGGGCCGCGGCCCAGGGCTGCTGGCCAGCCCTGCTTGCTGCCTGGCTCATTTCGGGCGCGGTCCAGGCCCTTTTCGGACCCGTTTCGGGCTTGTTTTCTTCGTGTATTCATAAAAATAATTTCCCACATTTTAAATTAGATTTAATATGATTAAAATGATTTATGGTATTTCATTTTATAAGGGAAAATTGATTAATTGGAATACTTGTGATCGACGGAATTATTTTGAACGTTTTCATATTACCGATTGTGTGAATCGATTGGATCGGTTCGTATTGTTGATTAGATCAATGTATCTCTACGCTTTCCATTTATTTAGTATTTATTGGATGAATGCTTTTGAATGGGGATGTGGTTCGTGGACTTAGTTTTGAATCGTTCGTTTTATTCGATTGGGTTGTAAAGGCCGTTTTGAGCCTATTTATTTTACTAGAAATATTTGTATCTAGGATGCAATTTTCAATGTAAAATTTATATGTAATGACGAAGACTGAAGGAAGATCAATTTCGAGAAGATGGAGATTCAAGACGAAGACTTGTAATTAGATTACGAAGTTTTTATTTTCTAGGAATGGTCCATGAATCACATGCTGGCAGCAACTAGGTTGTGAATGGTTGTTTCATATTGTATGAATGCCACAAACGCGCTTAAATGATTAATGTGCAAAGTGTAACATTAATCGCGAAAATTCTTCCACAACAAATTATTAAGTTTATAAGGTTTCAAGGTTTTCCTTCCCTCCATCGAGTTTTCGGGAAATTGAAATCCAAACCGGATGTGCTATGCTTCCGAGTTATCGGGGTAGTCGTTCGGGGAGGACGGATAAATTACCGGGAGTGCATTGGATGCCTTCGGTTGGAGCAAATTTTATCCCTAGAAACCTGATAGGTTGCCGGATAAGATTCAATTGTGAAAAAGATTTGCGTCGATGGTATAAACTTAACTTGTTCTCGAACTATAGAAACCGTATAGGTTGAGGGGAGTGAGGGGAAAAAGAAGATCGAATCATCCATTAGATGAGTTGGTGTTGGACACCACTTTATGAAAATTAATAGAATAGAAACCTATTCGGTTGCCCTCTATTAAGATTTATAAAGACCTCGATCACCACTATGAACTAGTGCGATGATACTTCCGGATTTCACATGGGAGTGTGTTGTTCCGATAAAAATAGTGGGAGCTGGGTAACAAGAATAGAAAAGACCTTAATTCTATACTCAGAACATAATTGAATGAGTCACTAATTAATCTATCGTACTTAATGCAAATTCGAATCTCAATATGACAATGAATCCACTCGCAATTCTACTCGAAAAGAACACCTTAATGGGACCTAACTTTGTGGATTGGCTCCGCAATCTAATGATTGTCCTCAGTATAGAGGCACTGGGATATGTCTTGGAGACGGACATTCCGGCGCCTCCTGTGTGGACCAGAGCCAATCAGGAAGAGATCGAAAACCACGAAAAGTGGGTTAATGATGACATAAAAGTCCGTGCTTACATGATGGCTTCAATGTCTAATGAGCTTCAGAGAGCTCATGAGAAAATGACTTCTGGTAGGCAGATTCTATCTCACTTAACCGAACTTTATGGTGAGCACAGCAGAACTGCTAGATATGAGATATCCAAGCAACTGTTCGGTGCAAGGATGAAGGAAGGTGAGAAGGTTGGGGAACACGTCCTCAAAATGATATCCATGATCGAGAGATTGGAGGCTCTTGATTTTAAAATGGATACTTCTCTCCAAACCGACCTCATCCTAAAGTCTCTCCCTGATTCCTTTTCACAGTTTGTTATGAACTTCAACTGCAATGAGATTACATGTAATTTAGCTGGGCTAATGAACAAACTTGTGACCGCTCAGTCTGAGATGAAGACTCCGCGGATGAAGGAGTCTGCTCTTGTGATTTCTTCTGGACCTCGGAGGTCTAAGAACAAGAAGAAAAAGACCAAGAAGCAGACTGGACCACATGTTAAGGACTTCAAGGGCAAGGGCAAGGCCCCAATGGTTCCAAAGAGGAAGAAGAAAGACGCTTGTCTCAAGTGCGGTGAGCAGGGCCACTGGGCTAGAGAGTGTCCGATTCATCATGGCACTTCAGGTACATAACTTTTAGTTTTGGAAACAAATTGTTCTGCTACTGTATTTTCTACTTCATGGATACTGGATTCTGGTGCTAGTTCTCATATTTGTACCGTGAATCAGGATCTGGAACAAAGTAGGAAGCTTGGAGCTGGAGAAGTGATGATCACTGTCGGAAGCGGGCATAGTGTCGAGGCGACCGACATAGGATCACTTCTTTTGGGTTTAGAATCCGGCTTTATTTTGACTTTAGAAGATGTACTTGTTTTTCCCAAGGGGCCCAAAAACTTTGTATCCATTCCGGTCATGGACCGAAAAGGCTTTTCATTTTTCATTGGTGATGTTTCCTGCAAAATTTATTTCAGAAATAAACTAGTGGGTACTGCTACATTGTTAAATGAATTGTATCATCTAAATCTCAGCAACAAACTAGTTGTGAATACTATGACTAGAAAACGTGGTAGGGATGAAACCAATCAACTTTTGAAATGGCATCTTAGACTTGGTCATGTTGGTCAGACCAAGGTTTACAAGATGGAAAAAGATGGACTTATGGGTCCATTGGGATCGGATCCCTTCCCTACTTGTGAATCTTGCCTTAAAGGCAAAATGACTAAGTCCCCCTTCACAGGGACTTTTAAAAGAGCTGCTGATAAACTGGGATTAATCCATACCGACGTATGTGGTGCTTTGGAAGCAGCACATGACGGATATAAATATTTCATTACGTTTACGGATGATCATACTAGGTATGGTTATGTATACTTAATGAAACATAAATCCGAGGCCTTTGAGAAATTCCAGGAATTCAAGGCCCTAGTCGAGAAACAAACTGGTAATCATATCAAAGCACTTCGGTCGTACCGAGGTGGCGAGTATATGAGTACGGAGTTTGACGAGTTCCTTAAGGAACATGGAATAGTTTCACAACTAACACCTCCAGGTACTCCTCAGTTAAATGGTGTGTCATAAAGAAGGAACCGGGCCTTGTTGAACATGGTCCGTTCCATGCTGGACTATACTGACTTACCGATTTACTTGTGGGGGTATGCACTCCTGACTGCCGCTTACATATTAAACAGATGTCCTTCCAAATCCGTTCTTAAAACTCCACATGAGATGTGGGAGGACAGGAAATCAAGTCTTAATCATATTAGGATTTGGGGATGTCCCGCCTATGTCAAGAAGACTAAGATGGAGAAGTTGGAAGTTAGGTCCGCGAAGGGACGTTTCATTAGATTCCTGTCTGGGATGATGGGATATCTATTCTACATGCCTGAAGATCGAAAGATCGTTGTTGCTTTACAAGCACACTTCCTGGAAGATGAGTTCATTCAGGAAGGCGGAGCAGGTAGAAGTATTTCTTCAGAAGAATACAATGAAACTCCTCGGGAGACACCTGTGCAAGAAACTGGAACCGAACCTTCTGAAATACAAGTACAAGCACCTTGTACGTCTAGTAGGGTGTCTCATTTACCTGAGGGTATGGGCTTGTGCACTTGGAGGAGCTGGGTCTCCATGAGGTTCCAAGTGATAGCCAAGTGACCGACCCAACGACCTATGACCAAGCGATGGTGGATGTAGACTCCGCGAAATGGCGCGAAGCTATGGAAGCTGAGATAGACTCGATGCATGTCAATCAGGTCTGGACTCTAGTAGACCGCCCCAAGGGCATAGTGCCTATTGGGAACAAGTGGATCTACAAGAGAAAGACTGATGGTGATGGCAAGGTTGACGCCTAAAAGGCCAGGCTTGTGGAAAAGGGTTATACCCAGAAAGAAGGGATCGATTACCACGATACCACTAGTACAAAATGTCACATAGGCCACGATTAAAAACTGTGGCCGTAGGTCTTTAGCCACGGTTATTTTCTTTACCAAAACCGTAGCCTATCCTCCCGTGATTTTTGACACCCTTACGACTACATTTAAATTATGTGACTATATTACATCAAAAATTGTAGCCAAAGATAAAAAACCGTGGCTATAAGGGTATCAAATTTTAATGATATTTAAACATTTTCCTAAAACTGTGGCCAGAACCTACTTATGGCCTCAAGTATTTAATATTAACCGTGAAAAATGAATGACATTTGGTCATGCTAAATTGTTAAAACCATGGCTATTGACTACCTTTTGGTACACGGAACGACCAAAACAGTGGTCGTAAATGACGTATGGGCACACAAATTACATATTAACCGTGGTAAATGCATGATATATGGTTCTACTAAATAGTTAAAATTGTGGCTATTGGTTACCTTATGGTGACGCAGATTAACCAAAATTGTGACCATAAACTACTTATGACAACGTAAAGTTCATATCAACCGCGATTAATGCATGACATGTGGTTACACTATTTTTTAAAACAAAGGGCAATTAGTTACCTTTTAGTAACACGAAAATAAGATTTATGGCCTTTAGTTAAATTATGGCAACACAAAATAATCTTGATCCGTAGCCATAAACTACTTATGACCATGAAAATTTGATTAGACATGGTCAATGCATAACATTTGCTTACACAAAATTTTAGAAAAGCGTGACCATAAACAACTTATGACCATACAAATTTCGTATTAATTGTAGCAAATGAATGGCATATGATTACGCTAAATTGAAAAAGTCGTGGCTTATTGCTTATCTTTTAGTCACATTGAATGACGAACCGTGGTCATAAAGTACTTATGGCCACTAAACGGCATAATAATTGTGGCAAATACATGATATTGGTCACACTTATTTTTAGAATTGTGGTTATTAATTATTTTTTAACCATATTTATTTAATTTAATCGTTGTCTTTGCTATACTTATAGATACATAAATTTTATATTAATCGTGACTAATTCATGACATATAGTTACACTTAATTTTTAAAAATTGTGACCATTGGTTATTTTTGTCACACAAAATAATAAAAATCGTGGCTAATGCATGCTACATGGTTACGCGAAATTGTAACAAAGTGGCTATTGAATATCTTTTGATCACACAAATTTCATATTAAGCTGGCAAGTGCATGACATCCGGTTACGTTATTTTTTAAAACAGGGCCATTAGCTACCTTTTAGTAATACGGAAATAAGATTCGTGGTCTTTAGTTAAATTATGGCCACATGAAATAATTCGGATTGTAGCCATAAACTACTTATGACCATGAAAATTTGCTTAGACGTGGTCAATGCATAACATTTGATTACACAAAATTTTAGAAAACTGTGACCATAAACAACTTATGACCATACAAATTTGAATTTATTGTAGCAAATGCATGACATATGATTACGCTAAATTGAAAAAGTCGTAGCTTATTGCTTATCTTTTAGTCACATTGAATGACGAACCGTGGTCATAAACTACTTATGGCCACTAAAAGCCGCTTAATAAATGTGGCGTATATGCATGACATTGGTCACACTTAATTTTTAAAATTGTGGCTATTAATTATTTTTAACCACATTTATTTAATTTAACCGTTGTTTTTGCTATACTTATAGATACACAAATTTTATATTAATCGTGACTAATTCGTGAGATATAGTTACACTTAATTTTTAAAAACTGTGACTATTTGTTATCTTTTTTGTCACACAAAATAATAAAAATCGTGGCTAATGCATGCTATATGGTTACGTGAAATTGTAACCGTGGCTATTAAGTATCTTTTGATCACAAAAATTTCATATTAACTGTGGCAAGTGCATGACATCTGGTTATGCTAAATTGTACAAAATATTTGTTGATTATCTATTGATCATATTGGATAAAAAACCGAGATCAAAAACTACTTATGGCTACGTTTCGTAATAAATGTGGCTATTAATTACCTTTTAACCACATTCTAATAGGGTACAAAAATGGTTAAAAATTAAAAAAATCTAAAATAACAATCAAATCAGAAACATCAAATTAATATTAATAATAATAATCAGTGATAAATCTGTGAATATTGTATAAGAACATCAGTGGTAAATCCATCATCACTAATTCTCTAAAACATTACTTCTACTTATTAAAGCTACTCCTCGTATGCTTCGGCCTCAGTATCTCATTAATAGTTGTGTAATTCTTTTTTATCTTCTTAGATTTTGGCTTCTCATTATGTTCGTCAGAAATTGGTTGCGGTACCTGCAATCAATTGTTCAATACTATGTCAAACCAAGCAGTGCCTTAGAAGAACATAAAAAATGTTAAAATATTTGACCAGAAACACAAAACATCAGTACCACCCAAACATATTACCCTACCTAAACAACATTAATCACAACCAAGATAATAATAGAACTCAAGCATATTATTTTAAGCATATTATGTAACTGTCGTTTGATTTCTAAACTGGACAGATTTTTCTCAAGTACAGGTTTATAAACACCAAAGCGATGCAATACGCAATATGTATCCCCTCCCCAACCCATCGGATCGCTCCTTTCGTAAAAGGGATGCAATACGCAATATGTATCCTCCCACCCGTAACTCAACCGGATGAGTTATGCGTATTGGTAGGAAATGGGATGAGTCTAAAGGCAAACTGATTAAAGCTCAAATTGATATGCATAAAGATTCAAGGAATATGTTAGCCATGGATAGGGAAAGAGAAGCTGATAAAGAATTTCAGAATATTCAGAGGAACTTAAAAGCACATCTCAATCAGAAAGCTAAGGCTGAGTGGATCTTAAAAGGGGATTCCAACAGTGGGTATTTTCATAAAGCTATTAAAATGCGGTCCTATCAGAATGCCATTCACTCCATAATTGATATTGAAGGGCAGATATTCAACAAGAAAGAGGAAGTCCCTACAGCCTGGCTGCTCCTTTTCAGAAAATCCTATCCATATAGGAAGAGAAAATATAGGCAAAACATGAAAAAGGCAGCAGTCCAGCAAATATAGGCAAAACAATCAGTAGTTACATTAACCACATTAATCACAGGTTGTTCACTAAAAGCAGTAATACCCTTCTCTACATTAGCAACAGTAAGTCCATGCAATTATCCTAAATACACTAAGAAACAGAAAAACACGAAATATTTGGGTAGTTACAAAATAACCCAAAAAAATCTTCAAAGTTCAAATGACCCCTCAACTTTTGGTGCCAAGTATCACATTAAACTATCCATAACCATGACCATTCAAACATAAGGTCTCAAGACACAATCTACCCTTAAATTTAGGTAATTATAAAATAACCCAAAAAAGTTTCAAAGTACAAATAACCCATCAAATTTTGGTGTCACATATCTAGCAAACTATATTCTTGCAAAAGATGAAACTTACCATGCACATGCTAAGGAGTTGGGTTTCGGTAATTAACCGTTAGCGATATATAAAATCAAATAAGAAGCTAACCTTCGAATCGGGGATCACAAGGTTTTTGGCCAAGCCACAAAACTCCGATGAGCATCCCCTACTGTTTTGTGATCACCGGCTTGGATGGGTAAAAAGGCGGTGGCTTTTTAAATCGTCAATGGAAACTTTATAGCAATCACCCTTCGGGAACTCCATGTACCGTCTGTTTTTCTCGATGAGTAGTAGATAGTACCGTGTGCTACTATGTTTCTCAAATCTGATGTGACAGTTTGCATTTTATAGTCTGCAAAAATATATGGTGCATGAACATCATAAAGTTCAATCTAAAATAAAATAATTTCATATACCTTAAAAACTTACTACTAAGCCTTCGTTTGGCAATAATTGAGATGCCGTAGTCTTAAATTCTTGTGACTTAATAGCATGAGGAGAGTCTGCATAAATCCAGTCTACAATCTAGTGTGAGATTGCGAACTATTGTTGAAGATTTTTAATAGTACGGTCCACAGAGATCCATTGGAGTGGTTGCTAGTTGCATGAGCTCCTTGCCGAGATGGCAAACAACTTTTCAAGAATTCGATCAGAGATATTACACTGTGTTAGTTAATCATAATTAACTGGATTAACTGTCATTAGTTATGGTTAATTTTGTCAAAAGAAAAATTCATTAATTAGTGTGCAATACTCAAAGACAACATGTATGTAAAGTAGGAGGGAGTATATCCTGTTTCTTACTCGTCCATCGAAACTGGTATTTGTGGCTTGAAGTTGTGACACACTTCCTTGAGATGTTGGCAGTGGTGGTATTCCTATTCCTTGAGAGGCCAGATGAGCTAATATTAAATTTAATTGTTGGCCTTGTTCTCCCATCTTTATCTTCAAATCCTTAACTTCCTCATTCTTCAACTCACGTTCACGTCTTTCATTATCTAACCAAGCGTCAGTAGCTGCGTGATGAATTCTTTTGACGATCTTCTATGTGGAGGAATGTGCCAGTATTTGGATGGAGTGACTCCCCTGCCAATCCCTCTTACACGCCCACCATGCTCTTTGCCAAATACAAGTGTGAGGGCATCAGTGCCGTGATCAGGTTTTATACATCCATCTTGAATCTCTTTTTCATGGTCGACCTATACAAATCATATATGAATAGTATATAAGGACAAAATGGAATACATTCCAACAAAATAAATAGATGAGTGAGTTATTACAATTTTATTTGCAATAACCATAAGATCATTATCTTTGTAATCTCCGTCTTTGCTCAAACGTGCCTTTCTCCACATGAAAGACCGCGATGGAAGTTCATCTTCAAGAAGTTCTTTATCTTTGACCTAGTAAATATCAAATACATATAATATGTACATCTAAACACAAAGATGACCAATATAGTATATGTGCTTATTTTGTTAATCATTCCATGTCAACCATAATTACACAAATGTAAGAAAACAAAAATTTTGGTTTTTTAGCTATATTTCAATTTCAGGGCCTATATATACCAAATATTTTCTTCTTTGGCATATGTAGGTATCTGGGTGTGCAAAAACATAATCGAACTTACTAATCTTTCTCTTAGTCCCGAGTAGCCCGATCGTCCCAACCGATGTGGGTACTTGAGCTTTGCACGCGCTTCTTTTGCCGCTTGACATACACTTGCAACAGAGTTAAAAATAATTTCATCAATATTTTGGATAGAAAATAAACATCAATCGACGAGTATAATTATATGTAATGCATAACCTTGAATTCATCTGAAAGTCTACGGTTTACGAACTCATCCCAATGTTCTTGATCCACATACGCACGATATTGTCTTGGAACAACTTTAAGTTTGGCGAGTTTACCCATATTGGGCGGTATATACTTTTATATAATCGTCTTCTAAAGTCGCGCAAATGATCACAAAGATGAGACATTGTGTATTCCATCCTCGATGCATCTATTTTATAAAAACGCTACCATAATATATAATGGAATGTTAGTATCAGTACTCAATAGAAATGAAAAATAAAGATAAAATTTATTTTGCATATAGAATCGATAGATGCATACCGTTACTTGCTCCCATAACTTATCCTTCACCTCCTTTGTCACCTTCTTCCATTTCATGTACCTAAGTCCAACATCTCGCCGTACCAAGTCACCCAAAAAACTAGCAAATTCTGATCTATATTTCCCAGTAACTCTACCTAATGCATCAAAGTCTACTTCATGCTTCTCGTTGGAATCTTCAAAATCTCTATGTAGCTTTACTAATCTTGTCAACCCCCTGACCCTTTTCCTTGTAGACGTTATTGATTTTCCTATTTCTTCTTGTGCATTCAATGTGTCTTGTTGTTGATTCACCATGTCTTGCTCAGGATTCTCTGTGTATGAAAATAGCATAAATGGAGACAATGATTTATCAACTGGTATGGTGAAAATAGAGTGATTAAAATTACAGTATAAATATCTATGAACATTGATATGCCAGTGATAAAGAAAAAGAGAAGGATAATGTGAAATCTTCCTAATCATCCTCCTAAAAATATTCGAAGAAATGTAAAGTGAGTATATTTTTTTTGTGCAAGAATTGACGTATCAAACACCTGCATTTTTGTCCAAATATTCATTTCAAAGGTCATACTATGCTCTTATACGTATTAGAGTTTTTTTTATATTAATACGGCTAAACTATCTAATAAAATAAACAAGATTCCAAACATTACCAAGTTGTTGATCGGTACTTCTAATGGATTCATCAGAAGAGTCGAGAATCATTATCATAGACCTCATCCTTCTCGAAATTCTCATTGTTTTCTTCAGCCTCAAATTCTACCTCATCCCCATTGTAACCCTCTGATACATCCATAACATACACTGTACATATGACATATGTAAGAATATTGTAGGCAAGGTGAAAGTTGACAGGTTGATGTACTGCAATTTTGCATGGAAGGGTGATTCTAGTTTTTGGCATTTTATCAATTACAACATACAGTAACAAAATCCAACCGAAAGAAGAAGAAGAAGAATGAAAGTTGCCCATAACCATAACAACAAAATGTAACAACATACACAACATACATCAGCTGGGTAACATGCAAATGATGGGAATAGCCACACATGGGTATGGATTTCATGGTTACAGAACAGCTCACTCGCATATTAATCATTGGGAAAAAGATATAAAAAAAAACATTATGCAATCCTTCAATTCATGAAGGATTATAAGAAGAGAAACAAATCATAATTAAGAGTCTATTCCATTTATCATTAAACGGATTGCCGAGCGCAGAAGGTTCGCTACTGGGGCATCGTGGAGTTCCTCTCCAGCTACATGACTTAGTGATATCAATTACATTTTGCCTGAATACAAGACAAGAGTGCTCGTATGGAAAGCAACATAGGACTATCATCCACAAAGTCAGAAATAATTACAAAAGTTCTACATAATTCAACAATTGGGCTAAAATGATTATATTAAAATATGCTCCATCATTTTTTCCCAAATCAAAACAAACATTGTAGAATTCAATCAAATGTATGGAAAATTATTATGAAAACAATTTGCAGGATTATAAGGAAGATAGTGGTTTGAGAAGAAACACTTACCCGCTAAAATAGTGCGCACCCACGATCAATCAACAACCTGCTGAAGCCACGAAGATTGTGAAAACAAACCTTCGACCTAAATATATAGGTTAGGATTTGGCGGGAAATCGATGGAGAAGAAAATGAAGGCGGCAACATGTTTGGGTTAGGGTTGGTTCGGCGAATCGCCACCATATCTGCACGGGTGAGAGAAATCCGGAAGGAAGGAGAAGCAATTTAGGATAGCAGCGACGTGGGTAGTAATGAGGGGAGAATTATTTTTGTAATTTCTGTTTCTTAGGTTTCAGTTTTCATTTATTGAATTTATTTTTTCATAATTACTTATTTTAGTTTTTATTTTATTTTCAATTTTAGAGTTTATTTTCAATTTTTAGGGTTTATTTCTAGGTCTGTCAAAAAAATCCGAAAATTCCGATGATCCGTCCAAAATATCTGTATTCGTATCCAGAAAAAGCAGATATTATTTATATCAAAAAAAAAGTGGATACGAATATTCTGGGTACGGATATGGATATAGGCGCATCCGTATCCGAAAATATCCGTATCCAAAATTAATTATATATAATATATATATCTAATATAATTTTAATATATAATTACAAAATATAAGCATGCTACTCCCCATAATAAATAGTTATGATTTATGTTTAGTAAATAGTTATGTATTTTTTTGTTTGAAAATGCAATTATAAAGAGTGAAAAAAATGAAGTGTAATAAATTGGCTAACAAAAAAATGGTTTCGTATGCATGAAAAACAATTTGACATTTTTTCATAAAAAAATAATTTAATATGTGTTTGATTCCGTATAAAAAAATTGATAAAAAAGTGTGCAATAACATTCCTTTGTACAAGAATTTCCTTTGTATGTTAAAACTTGAGGAAAAACGGAAAAAAAAAATATTGCAACGCGCCAGTGGTAATCGAACCCTATACCTAGGGAAAATATGATAGAGCCCCTGCCACCTTGTCCGGTAGTGGCATCCGCATTAATTCATGCACAAGAAATTCTTTTGTATGTTAAAAAGGAGAAAAAACGGAAAAAAAAATATTGCAACGCGTGGGAATCGAACCCTGTACCTAGGGGAAATATGATAGAGCCTCTGCCACCTTGTCCGGTAGTGGCATCCGCGTTAATTTATGCACAAGATATTCTTTTGTATGTTAAAATAGCAGAAAAACGGAAAAAAATGTTGCAAGGCGCCTGTGGGAATCGAACCCTGTACCTAGGGGAAATATGATAGAGCCCCTGCCACCTTGTCCGGTAGTGGCATCCGCGATAATTTATGCACAAGAAATTCTTTTGTATGTTAAAACAGAGAAAAAAAAAAAAATTGCAAGAAATTTGAAATTTATAAAATTAATAATGTTAAATATCAACTTGAAATTATATCAAGGTGGCGTAAAATTATTTTAAATTATACAATTTGAAATATTAAAAATATTTTACGTTATATAATATTTGAAATGTTATACACTCATATAAATTATATTTATAAAATTATATAACTTGATATATATTATGTAAAATTAACGTGATATATTAAAATTTATAAAATTTTACGCCGTGATATTTTAAATATTTAACATTTTACGCCGTTCAAACCGAAGTTGATCAATTTGAAATTTGAACTTAATCGGTGCAAATCGAAATTTGAACTTAATCAGTTCAAATTGAAATTGATCGGTTCAAACCGAAGTTGATCAATTTGAAATTTGAACTTAATCGGTTCAAATTGAAATTTGAACTTAATCGATTTGAAATTTGAACTTAATCGGTTCAAATTGAACTTGATCGATTGAAACCGAAATTGATCAGAATGAAAGTTGAACTTAATCGGTTCAAACTGAAATTTTAACTTAATCGATTTGAAATTGAAATTTAACTTAATCGATTTGAAATTTGAACTTAATCGGTTCAAATTGAACTTGATCAGTTGAAACCGAAATAGATCAGAAAGAAAGTAGAACTAAATCGGTTCAAACAGAAAATTGAACTTAATCGGTTTGAAATTTGAACTTGATCGGTTCAAACCGAAGTTGATCAATTTGAAATTTGAACTTAATCGGTTCAAACTGAAATTTGAACTTAATCGGTTTGAAATTGAAATTGAACTTAATTGATTTGAAATTTGAACTTAATCGGTTCAAATTGAAATTTGAACTTAATCGATTTGAAATTTGAACTTAATCGGTTCAAATTGAACTTGATCGATTGAAACCGAAATTGATCAGAATGAAAGTTGAACTTAATCGGTTCAAACTGAAATTTGAACTTAATCGATTTGAAATTTAAGTTAATCGATTTGAAATTTGAACTTAATCGGTTCAAATTGAAATTGATCGGTTGAAACCGAAATTGATCAGAATGAAAGTTGAACTTAATCGGTTCAAACTGAAATTTGAACTTAATCGGTTTGAAATTTGAACTTGATCGGTTCAAACCGAAGTTGATCAATTTGAAATTTGAACTTAATCGGTTCAAACTGAAATTTGAACTTAATCGGTTTGAAATTGAAATTGAACTTAATTGATTTGAAATTTGAACTTAATCGATTTGAAATTTGAACTTAATCGATATGAAAGTTGAACTTAATCGGTTCAAACTGAAATTTGAACTTAATCGGTTTGAAATTGAAATTGAACTTAATTGATTTGAAATTTGAACTTAATCGGTTCAAATTGAAATTTGAACTTAATCGATTTGAAATTTGAACTTAATCGGTTCAAATTGAACTTGATCGATTGAAACCGAAATTGATCAGAATGAAAGTTGAACTTAATCGGTTCAAACTGAAATTTGAACTTAATCGATTTGAAATTTGAACTTAATCGATATGAAAGTTGAACTTAATCGGTTCAAACTGAAATTTGAACTTAATCGGTTTGAAATTGAAATTGAACTTAATTGATTTGAAATTTGAACTTAATCGGTTCAAATTGAAATTTGAACTTAATCGATTTGAAATTTGAACTTAATCGGTTCAAATTGAACTTGATCGATTGAAACCGAAATTGATTAGAATGAAAGTTGAACTTAATCGGTTCAAACTGAAATTTGAACTTAATCGATTTGAAATTTGAACGTAATCGATATGAAAGTTGAACTTAATCGGTTCAAACTGAACTTGATCGGTTGAAACCGAAATTGATCGGTTCAAACTGAAGTTGATCAATTTGAGATTTGAACTGAATCGGTTCAAATTGAAATTTGAACTTAATCGGTTTGAAATTGAAATTGAACTTAATTGATTTGAAATTTGAACTTAATCGGTTCAAATTGAAATTAATCGGTTCAAACTGAAGTTGATCGATTTGAAATTTGAACTTAATCGGTTCAAATTGAAATTTGAACTTAATCGGTTTGAAATTGAAATTGAACTTAATTTATTTGAAATTTGAACTTAATCGGTTCAAATTGAAATTTGAACTTAATCGATTTGAAATTTGAACTTATTCGGTTCAAATTGAACTTGATCGATTGAAACCGAAATTGATCAGAATGAAAGTTGAACTTAATCGGTTCAAACTGAAATTTGAACTTAATCGATTTGAAATTTGAACTTAATCGATATGAAAGTTGAACTTAATCGGTTCAAACTGAAATTTGAACTTAATCAGTTCAAATTGAAATTGATCGGTTCAAAGTGAAGTTGATCAATTTGAGATTTGAACTGAATCGGTTCAAATTGAAATTTGAACTTAATCGGTTTGAAATTGAAATTGAACTTAATTGATTTGAAATTTGAACTTAATCGGTTCAAATTGAAATTGATCGGTTCAAACTGAAGTTGATCAAATTGAAATTTGAACTTAATCGGTTCAAACTGAATTTTGAACTTAATCGGTTTGAAATTGAAATTGAACTTAATTGATTTGAAATTTGAACTTAATCGGTTCAAATTGAAATTTGAACTTAATCGATTCAAATTTAACTTGATCAAAATGAAATTTGAACTTAATCGGTTCGAACTGAAATTTGAACGTAATCGGTTCAAATTGAAATTGATCGGAATTGGTTTGAAATTAAAATTGAACTTAATTGATAAAAAAAGTGTGCAATAACATTCCTTTGTACAAGAAACTAGATGTTCTCCGGTGCGATGCACCGCATAAGATATTCTCTTATTAAAAAATAATTTCTCGATCTCTAAATTTATTTTTGATGATCTTCGACATGAATATCATATTAGCGTGAGTATATTATGGGGTGTAATATAATTTAAGAAAGAGTACCACATTAGCGGAGTGTTAAGTCAATTAATGTCCATTACATGAACAAATTTCCTGGACAATTAATATCATATTAACCAATTATTTTTAGTTATTATAATTAAATAAATATCATAATTTATTTTTTATGTAAGCAATAAATGAGTTAATATATTTTTATTTTGCATCAATTAATTTTACTGAAAATAAATATTCATAGTTTTTATAATATAATTTTTTTGTGCAATCGATCATTATTGTAAATCCATCAAATTTATTATATTTATATGGATGTCTAGTTGAAAATTGTGAAATAAAAATTAATTTGATATATTTTTATTAAAAATAAACTTGATTTAAAAAATTATAAACATTCAAAATTTTAAGCTACAAAAATAAAGGAAGGGTTTTTTTATTGGTAGATGAGTGTAAGTTGTGGCATCCGCATTAATTCATGTACAAGAAATTCTTTTGTATGTTAAAAAGGAGAAAAAACGGAAAAAAAAAATATTGCAACGCGTGGGAATCGAACCCTGTACCTAGGGGAAATATGATAGAGCCCCTGCCACCTTGTCCGGTAGTGGCATCCGCGTTAATTTATGCACAAGATATTCTTTTGTATGTTAAAACAGCAGAAAAACGGAAAAAAAAATATTGGAAAAAAAAATATTGCAAGGCGCCTGTGGGAATCGAACCCTGTACCTAGGGGAAATATGATAGAGCCCCTGCCACCTTGTCCGGTAGTGGCATCCGCGATAATTTATGCACAAGAAATTCTTTTGTATGTTAAAACAGGTTCAAATTGAAATTTTGTCTAAAATATTAGGTATACTTGTAAAATAGAAAAAGAAACAACCCATTGAAGAAATACTTGCACTGCGCGCGCGCCCGCTTCTCTGCTCATCTCCAATTCTCCAATTTTCCAATTCTCCAATACCGCTTGAGCTCCTCTCCGGCTCTCCCTCTCGGCTCTCACATTCTCACTACTTCACCAATCGGTTCCCCTTAAATGGTAGACACTAACTATCTAGCTTTTATTTATGTTTTTTTTTTCTTTATTATTCCAATTAAGCTGCTTTTTCATTTCGCATTTGATGAAGCAATTTTGGCTACAGTTTTGATATGTTCTTTCTGATTTGTAATGATATTTCAATACTGTTTTTAAGTTAATTTTTTATGCCCCTTATGTTATGTAAATTTGGAGATCCGCCACTGGTGTTGTTCATTTCTTGATGCTAAGTTTTTATTTACTTGAGACCCTTAATATCACTATTTGCGGAAATCTGACATGCTAGAAGACCCTTAATATATTTTGTGCGGAAAAGGAAAATATATTTGGTTAGCCACTTACAATAAATTCGAGCAAAATATTGTCTTTTGTTATAGAATTTAAAATGTATTTGGTTGTATTTTAAGCTGTGTTATCCTTGTTTTTGTCTTTCTTCACCAGGTGAAGAATGCTTTCCACTATCAATCTTAGTTCTCATTATTTATTTTTCACAAAAATTTACGGGTGGTTATTAACAAGTTTGTCTTGTCCATGTAGGTGCCACTCTCTTGGTGATTCAGAATGGATAAATCTTGGATGCGTACAGATAGAACCAAAAAACCGTATGAAGTTGGAGTTGCAGCATTTCTCAAGTATGCTGTCCACCAATTGAAGATTTCGAGGAACATGGACCCATTAAACACAAGCGAAAAAATTCAGATTCCATGTCCATGTGTGTTCTGTTTAAACCACTACATTCTTGATGTGGATGAGGTAGATCATCACCTATTCAGCAAGGGCATCGATCAAAACTATACCAAATGGACTAAGCATGGGGAGAAAGATGTCTCATCAAGAAGTGTTAATGTCAACAATGACTTGCACACTAAAGACTTTGCTGATTTTGAAATGAGAATTCCAATGTATACTACGAAACTATAGAAATGGTTCAAGCTACAGAAGACAATTTCCTAGGGGACCATGAGAAGTTTCAGAGGTACTTCAAGATCTTTGAAAAGCCGTTGTACAAAGGATGTCCCAATTTTACAAAGTTATGCAATGGTTCAACTATTCAACTTGAAGAGTAAGTACGGAGCATCGATAAATTCTTTCTTGAACTACTAGTGTTGATAAAAAGATGCTCCCTGAAGGTAATGAAATGGTGAAAAGTACATATGAGGCTAAAAGAACATTGAAAGCAATGGGTTCGGGGTATACAAAGATACATGCATGTATCAATGATTGCATTACGTATAGGAACCGATTACAAGGATCTCAAAGTGTGTCCCACTTGTGGGAAATCAAGATGGAAAAAGATGACAAAGCGGGAAAAATATACGAGAATATTCCGGCAAAGTACTATGGTACTTCCCCATCATCCCGAGAATGAAACGACTCTTCCAATCAAAGTCCACAATAAAGATTTGATATGGCATGAGACCAACGAGAAAAAAGATGGTGTTTTACGTCATCCGAGACTCACAAGCATGGAGAGAAGTAGATAATAGATACCCGAGAAATTGCTAACGATCCAAGAAATTTGCGGCTAGGTATTTCGGTGATGGAGTTGATGTAAACAGAGGCAACAAACATCACGGTGTATGGCCGGTCTTAATCGTGATTTACAACCTTCCACCGTGGTTGTGTATGAAAAGAAGGTTCATCATCTTTGTCGTTATTGATATCCGGTGCTCCTTGTAAGGACATTGATGTTTTCTTAGAACCTTTGGTTGATGATCTTGATTCTTATTCGAGGTGGGAGTCGAAACATACGATGGATATGCACAAGAGAAGTTTACTCTACGTGCGGTTGTTTTATGGACAATAAATGATTACCTGCTCTTGGTACACTATGTGGTTGCCCCTACAGCGGATACAAAGGTTGTGTAGTATGTAGGAAAAAAACTCAATGTGTAAGGCTTCCTTACTCGTGCAAGCAGTGTTATCTTTGGTCATAGAAGGTACCTACCTTATGATCATCCATTCGGAAGCGAAGAAGGCATTCAATGGAAAACAAGAGTTAGGCCTTTGCTCCGACACCTATGAGTGGTGAAGAAATATACGATGAGGTGAAATCTATAAAGAACACATGGGGAAAGGGAGTGAGGGATGGTGAAATGGAATTCGTGCAGACTTCATTGGAAGAGGTGGAAAGATGAAAAGAAGGAAGAAAGCATCAAAAGAAGTGGTTAAGTGTAATGACGAAAACAAGGAAACCACTTATTGGAAGAAATTCAACATATGGCATCGACGCCTTAGTTATTGGCGATTTAACTCGATCCCGGCCTTTGTATAGATTTCATGCATGTCGAGAAGAATGTGTGTGAGAGTCTTGTCGGAACATTGTTGCACATGCAGGAAGACGAAGGATGGATTCGAGGCTCGAATGGATTTGGTGCATTTTGGGTTGAGACCAGAGTTGGAACCTAGAACACACGGTAACGGAACAATACTACCCATGACATGTTACACATTAACCAAGGAGGAAAAGGACAAGTTACGTGAAACATTATACGAGTTAAGGGTTCCACAAGGGTATTGTTCAAACTTTTCCGGCTGGTGAATCGAAAAGAGCGTAAGGCGATAGGTCTTAAATCACATGACTATCACATGTTAATGCAACAATTTTTACCCATTGCGATACGGTCAATTATGCCGACTCCCACGAGATATGCTATTATCAGGTTTTGTTTCTTCTATAGATCAATATCTAGTAAAGAAATCCATGTGGAAGAGCTAGATAAATTGCAAGAAGATATCTGTGTGACGTTATGCTTGCTCGAGAAATACTTTCCTCCATCTTTTTTCGATATAATGATTCATTTAACTGTGCATCTCACTAGAGAAGTGAAGTTATGTGGTCCAGTATGCTTTCGATGGATGTATCCATTCGAAAGGTGTATGAAGATTATTAAAGGGCATGTGCGGAATAAAAATAAGCCTGAAGGATGCATCGCCGAAGAGAATGTTGTAGAAGAGACAATTGAGTTTTTCAGTGAGTATCAAAGAAGCATGAAGACAATTGAGATTCCACCTGACAACCATAACACATACGAAAGTTGTGCAGCTTCTACTACTTATGATGACGGGAAACCATTATCAGGTAGTAAGTCGACTCAAGTTTCTCCTGAACTATTCTTGAAAGCGCATTTCTATGTAATGCGAATACGCTGAAGTCGAGCCTTATATAAAGTAAGTATTGGTTAGTAATTTATTGTTTGTTGATTTGTTTGAAAGCTTCTAATACGTATAACATTCATTATTTCTAGTCGGCACATGGTCTATTTGAGAAAACAACATCCATCTCAACGACAAGCATGGTTGGAGAAAGAGCATAGTAAAACGTTCGGCAAATGGTTACGAATCGAGGTAAAGATTTTGCGTAAATGGTTTGTTTAATCATTATTTTTTTAAGATGAGCTTTATCCTTATAATGAATTTCAGGTTGAGAGAGAGTTGGCGGTCGCTAAAGAAAGTATCTCGGACACCTTAAGATGGATATCACACGGCCCACACCTTGAGGTAATGAAATACGATGTATATCACATCAACGGATACCTGTTTCGCACAAAATCTCGTGAAGGTAGAATTTACCAAAACAGTGGGGTTTGCGTTGAGGCAACTGATATGCACATTTCTAGGGAAGGCGTAACCTACGGTCAAGCATTCTATTATGGTGTTCTACAAGAGATATGGGTGCTAGATTATCATACAAGAAAAATTCCTCTATTCAAGTGTGATTGGGTTGACAACAAACATGGAGTCAAAAAAGATAGTCTTGGTTACAACTTGGTTGAACTGAATAGATTAGGACACAAGGATGATCCTTTCATTTTAGCATCACAAGCTAGGCAAGTATTTTATGTGAAAGACCCGCTTGATAAGAAAAAGTCCATAGTCCTTATGACACCTCCCAAGAATTACAGAGATGCCTATGATGACATCGATGAGGAATTTAGTCTGATAATTCTTCCTCGAATGATACTATCTTGCCGCATGTAGATCCACTTGACTTGGGTAAGGAATCCGAGATGATTACTTTCGGACCATTGTCGGGGTATCATTCTACGCAAAGCCAAATGATCACTGACTCTCTTAATTTGCTTAATCGCCAAGGTAATAATGTATTCAATTTCAATCTATATTCTTAGTTTATTTGTGAATTTTGGTATACTTGTATATGTGTTCTGCATTCAAATACTTTATTGGTGTACTTGGATATTCGTGTCTTCCTTAATAAAAAAAATTACATGTACTGTCGTCATTGCCTACTCGTTGAATTTGCATTTCCGAGCTAATTGCTTCATCCTTGATCCAATATTTTAGAATCTTTTGATTGATAATTGCATGTGTAGGAATATAATCTAGATAGGTGTTTTCCTTGATATGGCAAGTATGTCCATTTTGGTTCCATATATGTGTTGTCTTTATGACATGGTCGCTTACCTATTGGCTTGAGAGTTTAAACAGTCAATTTATAATTTGATGTTCACCATGTATATGGTCATTTGCGGGTTTGGTGGTTCTTCTATTGTGCCATTTTATATTTTTATCTATAAACCATTAAGGCCCTTAAAACCCATACATGGTCAGTATGCTTCTTGAATCATTTGTTTTTTTGTTTGACCCTCTATAAACTTTATTCCAAAAGCATGTGTACACAATAGAAAAAGTAAAAATCTAGAGAGTATATAAAGCGTGAGAGGTTTATTGTCTTTTTTTTTTTCAAATGTCTGCTACCTTTAATTTCTCGCCTATAGATACATGTGTTTAGTTATATTCCTTTCTTATGGACATCAAAATGTATCTTCAACAACATAAGACAATGACAATCAACAACAACATCGGTAGGTAAGTTCAAGCTCACTTGAGATAAATGATGTTCTTTGTTCAAAGCAGTAAAATAAGGTCTTCTTAGCATATGTATTACCGATGTATCATGTATCTTGCTATTTCAATATTTTTCTTTTGTTGCTCTTTATTACGAGGTAATAACGAGGAGGAGGAAAAAAACGTTTTTACGGGTTAACCGAACCGAACGGAATTAATTGGTGCGGTTCGGTTAACCGAAAATGTAAAGCGGTCGGTTTGCGGTTCCACCTTTGTGGCTAAAATGGTTCGATTAACGATTTTTGATCCGATTCTAGGAACGAACCGTTTGTGACCCTAGAAAAACTTGTAGCATTGGTTTTCTTGTAGCATTATTTTTGTAGCATTGGTTTTCTTGTAGCATTATTTCTTGACTAATTACAAAATAGAACTTTTGCAATTTTTAAAATTACAAATTTTCCTAGACACTCTTCAATGTCTTACAAAAGCGGCGGATCCCGATGATAGAGTATTTGGAAGGTAAACTAGAGAGAAAATAAAAATAATGTTTTAAAATAGTTTTTTTACGAAAAAATAGTTTTTATTTTTAAAATAAAAACTAAAAATAATATTTTTATTTTTAAAATAAAAATAATATTTTAAGACATTTTTCAATGTCTTAAAATAGTTTTTTTGTTTGTGAGAAAAATTGTTGTCTTTATTACAGGTAATACGAAAGGAAGGAAAGAAGAAGAACAAGAAAAAGAAAGCGATTTTACGGGTTCGGCTAACCGAAAGTGTAAAGCTGATGCAGTTAGCGAGTCCACCTTTGTCGCTAAAATGGTTAGGTTAACCGATTTTTCGGTTAACATAGCCGAACCGCTAAACAGCCTATGTGCTTTTAATATTTTTTCGAATCTTGGATTTTCTTTGTCAGTGCAAATTTAATTTATTTGCAAGAATATTTAAAGTGGTATGTAATCGTGAGAGACCGACTGGATACCCTTTTAAGGCATTTTGCGGCGATTATTGTGAATGATTGTGTAGATTTTATGTGATTCGGTATTCATATTGTTTGAATAAACAATATATCGGGGACTATAATATATCTTGTTGTAGATTGTTTTGACAACTTTAGAAATCACTCCCTATATTATAGTATGTATTAAATATTCTCTTCGGTCATTGATGACTTAAAAATTATGCCGAAAGGGATTTGTCCCTCTTTTTTTAACTCATAAAGTATGTAGTACGCAATAATTAATACTTGCCTCGAGATTTCCAACCTAGGCTCATGCTCTTTATATATAAATTATAATTAGATAAATACACATTGTATACTATATGAATTATAGAGTAACATTGTCCAGAGGTTGCTTTATTTTAGGCTCCAAATTCGGAGTTTGTTCAAATCATTAAGATGTAACGAATTTCATGAATTTAGATCTTTAAAATAACGAGATATATAACACAAATTTAAATGGTTACAAAAGATACTCCGTCACACAATGTTTTTGCTTACATTATTACACTAAATTGTACTATGTGCTTTGTTGACCAGAATAATCATATTAATGATGAGATTTTTTTTGCTAATTATTGATGTTATAAATAAGGAAAAAGAGGATTGTGTTTAGAATCTACCGATATACTAAAATTTAACATTATGAGGATAAACTCTCATATACGTCATTTAAATATTTTCTTTTATTTTTCAGCCCTAAGAATATCATATTAATCATGATTAATTCATGATATATAGCTATGATTGTTTTTAGAAATCGTAGCTACTAGTTATCTTTTGGTCAAGTGAAATAATAAAAATATTGGTCAAGCCACACAACTTTGAATTGTTAGAACCGTAGCTATTGGTTACCTATTAGCCACATTAATTTATTTTAGTCGTGGCGTTAGCTATATTTTTAGACACACACATTTTATATTAGTCGTGGCCAATTCATGACATATAGTTACGTCTAAGTTTGAGAAACATGTGTACTGCTTATCTTTTGGACATATAAAATAATAAAACTGTGGCCAATTAATGACATATAGCTCCGCTTAATTTTAGAACCATGGGTATTGGTCACGCAAAATAATAATAAAAATATGGCCATGAACTATTAATCAGTCACACGAATTGTTAGCAACATTGATCTGTTTTATCTGTAGCCTTAGCTATATTTTTAGCCACAACAAATTCATATTAATTGTGGCCAATTCATGACATATGGTTATGCTTATTTTTAATAATTGTGGTTATTGTTTACCTTTCAGTCACATAAAATAATAAAAATAATGGTGAATACATGACAAATAGTTATGGTTAACTGATTAGGCTTTGATCACGTAAAATAATAAAAATTATGGTTCACTTGATCACTTAATTCTCTCATACGTATCAATTCATTAGACGCGTGGTTGTTGGTTACCTTTTAGCCACATGAATTTAGTTTAACAGTGGCCTTAGCTATACTTATAGACACGGAAATTCCATATTACCCGTGATCAATACATGACATATGGTTATGCTTAATATTTAGAACCATCATTATTAGTTATATTTTGGTTACACAAAACAATAAAAATTATGGCTAAAACATGATATATGTAGTTACGTTGACTTTAGAACTGTGGCTGCAGATTACCTTTTGGACACACAAAATTACTAAAATCGTGGTCATAAAATAATTATTAACCACATGAACTAAATTTTTAGAACTGTGGCTATTGGTTACGATTTAGTCACGAAAAATCCAAAAAAATGTGGCCATAAATTACCGAATAGCCACATGAACTAATGTTTTAGAACGGTGTCTATTGGTTACCTTTTAGCCACATGAATTTAGTTTAACAAATGGCCTTAGCTATACTTAGATACTCGGAAATTCCATATTACCCGTGATCAATACATGACATATGGTTATGCTTAATATTTAGAACCATCATTATTAGTTATATTTTGGTCACACAAAACAATAAAAATTATGGCTAATACATGATATATGTAGTTACGTTGACTTTAGAATTGTGGCTGCAGATTACCTTTTGGACACACAAAATTACTAAAATCGTGGTCATAAAATAATTATTAACCACATGAACTAAATTTTTAGAACTGTGGATATTGGTTACGATTTAGTCACGAAAAATCCAAAAAAATGTGGCCATAAATTACTGAATAGCCACATGAACTAATGTTTTAGAACGGTGTCTATTGGTTACCTTTTAGCCACATGAATTTAGTTTAACAGTGGCCTTAGCTATACTTATAGACACGGAAATTCCATATTACCTGTGATCAATACATGACATATGGTTATGCTTAATATTTAGAACCATCATTATTAGTTATATTTTGGTCACACAAAACAATAAAAATTATGGCTAATACATGATATATGTAGTTACGTTGACTTTAGAATTGTGGTCAGATTACCTTTTGGACACACAAAATTACTAAAATCGTGGTCATAAAATAATTATTAACCACATGAACTAAATTTTTAGAACTGTGGCTATTGGTTACGATTTAGTCACGAAAAATCCAAAAAAAAATGTGGCCATAAATTACTGAATAGCCACATGAACTAATGTTTTAGAACGGTGTCTATTGGTTACCTTTTAGCCACATGAATTTAGTTTAACAGTGGCCTTAGCTATACTTATAGACACGGAAATTCCATATTACCCGTGATCAATACATGACATATGGTTATGCTTAATATTTAGAACCATCATTATTAGTTATTTTTTGGTCACACAAAACAATAAAAATTATGGCTAATACATGATATATGTAGTTACGTTGACTTTAGAGCGTATTGCAGATTACCTTTTGGACACACAAAATTACTAAAATCGTGGGCAAAAAATAATTATTAACCACCTGAACTAAATTTTAGAAGCGTGGCTATTGGTTACGATTTAGTCACGAAAAATTCCAAAAATATGTGGCCATAAATTACTGAATAGCCACATGAACTAATGTTTTAGAACGGTGTCTATTGGTTACCTTTTAGCCACATGAATTTAGTTTAACAATGGCCTTAGCTATACTTATAGACACGGAAATTTCATATTACCCGTGATCAATACATGACATATGGTTACTGTGTCTTTTAAAATAGTGACTATTTGTTACCTTTTGGTCACAAAAATAATTTAAAGTGTAGCCATAAACACGTGTGACTTTGGCAACGGTGAACATATTTTCGTGGTAATATTTACGTTACTTTTTTGGCCACAAGATACTAGCTTCATGTAGCCATATGTCTATCATTGTCCACAGACAATAACCGTCATAACATAAAGCCATGATTTAGACCACAACCATGACCAAATGATATCCTATGGCCACAGTTATCTACGGTTAATGACCACTATAAAAAACCATGGTTATACGGCACTATTTAGTCATGGTTTGTGTAAAACCATGTCTTTATGTTTGGACATGTTTGGTATTGGCCACAGTTATTATGTTAAATCGTTGCTAAAATAAAATATTATTTTTATCTCTAACTTATAGCCACGGTTCTTAATCCAACCGTGGATAACCTATATTTCTAAAACCGTGGCCAAAAGTCACTTTTGTACTAGTGTACCTTCTCGCCCGTAAACATGATCAAGTCTATTCGCATGATGCTTGCTATAGCTGCCTACCACGATTATGAGATATGGCAAATGGACGTAAAGACGGCTTTCCTTAATGGATTCCTTGAGGAGGAAATCTATATGGAGCAGCCTAAAGGCTTTGTGTCCGAAGTTGATATTCATAAAGTGTGCAAGCTTCAGCATTCCATTTATGGACTGAAGCAAGCGTCACGCAGTTGGAACCTTCGTTTTGATGAGGCGGTCAAAGAGTTTGACTTCGTGCAAAATGAAGAGGAACCTTGTGTATGCAAGAGGGTAAGTGGGAGCAAAATCGCATTCTTAGTACTATATGTGGATGACATTCTACTAATAGGAAATGATGTGGGAATGCTCAGTTCTGTGAAAACTTGGCTTTCGAGTAATTTTTCCATGAAAGACTTGGGAGAAGCAACCTATATTCTTGGTATTCGGCTCTACCAGATAGAGCGAAGAGAACAATAGGTCTTTCCCAAGACCTCTATATAGATAAGATCTAAAAGCGATTTAAGATGGATGATTCTAAAAGAGGGTTCCTACCGATGCGACATGGAATAAAAATCTCCTTGAAGATGTGTCCTCGAAGTGAGGAACAACGAAAGGAAATGAGTAATATACCATATGCTTCGGCCGTGGGTAGCCTTATGTATGTTATGTTGTGTACAAGACCTGACATCACGCATGCTGTAAGCGTGGTGAGTAGGTTTCAGGCACACCCAGGTAGGGAACATTGGACTGCCGTAAAGAACGTTCTCAAGTACTTGAGAAGGACTAGAGATATGGTTCTGATGTATGGCGGTGGAGAATTGGATGTGGTGGGATTCACTGATTCGGACTTCCAAGGACTGAAGGATGACTCGATGTCTACATCTGGCTACATATTTACTCTTAATGGAGGAGCAGTATCTTGGCGTAGCACCAAACAAAGCGCATCGCCGATTCCACTGTCGGTGAGTATCGGGCGACCTCGGAGGCTTCAAGGAAGGGTTACGGATTAAGAAGTTTAGGAGAACTTCAAGTGATAGCATGTCTTTGAAAGCTGTTCATTATCTTTGCGACAACGACGGAGCTGTAGCGCAGGCCAAGGAGCCGAGGTTTCACAATAACACCAAACATATTGAGAGGAAGTATCATCTCGTAAGAGAATTTGTTCGCAAGGGATATATTGTGCTGCACAGAGTAGACTCGGCCGACAACGTCGCCGATCCACTGACCAAGCCACTTTCTAAGACTAGCTTGGAGCGTCATCTGGAGAACATGGGTATTAGATACCATAGTGTGTGGCATTGAGTGCAAGTGGGAGATTGTTAGGAGTATGCCCTCGAATGCCACTAGGAGGATGTTGAGTGAGGGCATTGTACTTGTAATTATGTAAATCATTAATATAAGGCATTGTATGTTTCTTTATTTACTGGTAGTTACTGGCATTCCTAACTCGTAAATATACATATAGAAACTAGTTCGTGTATTTGAGAGAAAAACGTTCCACTCCTTATCGGATAAGGGGGTCGGCACTGGAAAGATTTATAGCTCAAATACGTAATCGTTCGCAAGTCGATGAAACTTGACTGGGCGTTAAGTTTATGTGAAGACTTGTATAACGTGTTCTTTGACATGGAGATTGCCTGTCGAACACTGATGGTTAGTGGGAGCACACGTTATAGGTATGCTAATTGGATTAGTATACTCGAACCGACTCACCCTCGATTCGTCACACGGATTTCACTCCGGGGACGATCGATAGCGGAATCGAAAGGTTGTGATAGGTATTCGTGAACCTTCGACTTGAGGATTTAGTAGGGATGTGCTTGTGACGTCAAGATTTTCATTAGAGTAGTTCAACCTTATAAACCGGGAGGTGGGGGTCAACCTCGACGTGCATCTTGACGGGCAAGTAGCAGGTCCTACTGAATACCAAGATAGAATTCTTTCTCCCGTTAGTGAGCGGGTTATATGTCCTATGCGGTTATTGGCAGATGAGATCATAAGTCTTTGTCCAAAGCATTGGAGCTAGTTGTATTGGATACACGAGAGCTCAATGATCTCGATTTGCATTAACGCATGCATAGCGTCAAGTATAGAAAGGGTTTGACTGACCGTGACCCTATAACTTGATCGGGACATTTGAAAGAAGGGTTTATACGTATACTGGTATTCACGACATAATGGTTCTTGAATGATCCCAATCATTCATTCTCAGTTGGGGTACAGTGTAGGCCGCCAGACTGGCTAGGTGGTGCTACTACTCTTTGGTTCCTCCCATTGCTGACTGAGACGAACCTACCGAGTCGTGGAATAGGATTGATGACGGAATGAATCGAGCTTAATCTCTCATTATGAATATTAGATATTAGATATCTAATTTGGGACATTGGATGTCTAAATTGATTTATTGAATAAATTAATTTATGGCATAATTAATTAAATAAATTACCGGGTGATTAATTTAATTCATGAATATAATTATTTCTTGGAGAAATTAATTATGTCATTATGTATTTCATATGATTAATTAATTGGATTAATTAATCGATATAAATACATCGGGATTGAATCGGAGTTTATCTGTTTGGACTCACGGGAGTCCGAAACGGACCGAACTCGTCCAGCTCCTTCTAGATGGCCGCCCCTTTTACCTCCCCTTTTCCTTTGGTCATTGTCTCCACATGTTGGTGGATGAGTTATGTGATTCAAAGGGACAAGATCATATTATTTATCTATATAGGTGATTTGGTCTTGACTGTGGAGGAGATATTATGTAGAATAAAGTGAAGACTCTTATCACTTCTACCTTACCTCATTCCATACGTGAGTTGAGCAAGTGAGAGAGAGAGAAAAAGTTTTCTCAATTGTCTTCATCTTGTTCTTCATCTTGTTCTTGAGTTTTCTTGTAGAAAATTCAAGATACATTGAAAGATATATATTATATACTTAGAGTGCAATAATAAAAGGCTTCATCACTTGATTCTAGCCGTAACCTTAGAGGTTAATCGGGTATTGTCATTCCGTTCGTTTCTCCGGCACGTGGCAAGTAGAGACGCGGTGCTTTCAGCGTTGGATCGTTCAAGTGATTGAAGTGCTTCGGATCGTAGAGAATTCAAGTAAAGCTTGGGGAATAGCTCAAGAGAAGGATACCATTTAATCAACGGACTTCAAGGGTGAGTTTCTTACAACTCTTATTTTTTGTTTATATATTCATATATACGTAGCTCGATCGATCCTCGTAGGGATTCGGATCAAATTAATTTTCGTTTTACCACTTCCGCTGGGCCTTCGTTTTAAGCATCGAATCCCAACAGATACAACTAACGCGGTTGTCATTTCCACCTTGCCTAATGAGGATGCGACTGATGACAGGGTGTTACGATGGGCACTTGTGAGTGAGTTCCATGACAGTATCGGGATCATCAAACCCCGGTACAATCAGTCGGACCCCATAGATCATGCATGGTTCTTATGGATGTAGGCCACCGGGAGCATATACCCAACATCAACTCTGACTATGGTTTCTATCGTCCATCTGAGAGGCATCTACTCTATCAGCCGAAGACTGAAAATAGATTTGGGGATTCACATTTATAACACCATTTGCCACTATGACGGGACGGTACCTACAAGACAAGAAATGTCGTGCCCCTGCCTTATTACAGTACGCAGTTGAGAAGCAAGCGGGCACGTGTGGAGCCGGAGGAGGATGCTAGTAGTGAGCCGGATTGAGATGTCGATGATAGTGCTAGGGATAACAACACACCATTTGAGAGAGATTTGTTGGAGAGAGTTCAGGGAATAGAGACGTCCCAAGCAGAGATAGTAAGGAGCCAAAATGAAATAATTGAGCGGCAAATAAGAGCGGAGAAATTCTTCGAGAAGCTTTTTCGCTATCTAAACATCCCTGACGAGCCTTTTGGAGGATCCAAGGCTAAATTTCAGGGAGTATTCTAATTTTTTCCTTAGCTTTTCATGTTTAAAAAACTGAGGACAGTTGTTATGTTAAGCTTGGGGGTGGTGTGTTTTGAACAGTTTGGTTATTTGTTTTTTTGAATTTGTGTGGTTTGAATTTGTGTGGTTTGTCTAATATTTTGATTTTGTGTGATTGGTTTTGTTTGTTTGAATTAATTTTTGTCATTTAAATGTGGTATAAATGTTCGGTTGGGTTGGAGTGTGTATATATGTAATACCCCCAAAATCTAACCGGGAATATTACACGCCGCAGACTGTTACGTATTTCAGTGAATGCAAGTGCACGTTGTCGTAATCAAGTAATAAAGTGATGAGAAAAGTATCGTTCCCTCGAGGACTGATGTACTAAGTACCAATTTATTAGTATTTCTAATTTTATTTGAACGACCGAAATTTTGGGGTTGAATAATTATTAATAACTAAATATTGCGATTAACTAAAAACAAACAATAAAATCGACAGTCCGATAAAAGGAGATCAAATAGGAGAAGAATCTAGGATCGAGAATTCGCCTCGATTAATCCAAATTAATCTTGATTAATAATATTTATGTAATTTCCCAATTTGCCAAAGCGAATAGTTCACTCTATTCCTAGGTGAGTTAATTCGATGTTAGCCAAAAAGTTCTAAAATCTTCAAAACGAGCTTCGTGATTCTTATGAGTATATTCCTATCTCATAAGACAAAATGGTTTTCTCCCAATTTTCACTACCTACTCTCCTCTCACGATTCAAGTTACGTAGTTATAATAATTCAATCATAGGCCGCACAATTGAAAATATTAAGAACAATTGGGGAAAACTCAATAGAAAAGGGAAAGATATCAATAACGTAAAATCAAGAATTAATCCATCATAATCTTGGTTTCATCTCAATCCTAGAATAAAGGGGTCTAGCCCGACATGCTAGAAAACAATACACAAATATTTGAATTATACATAAGGAAGAAATTCAAATACAATTGATGAACTTGGCTTCTTCAGTTTTCTGACCTTGCTCTCTGCTGCTAGGTATTCTTCTCCTCTCCTTCGATGAATTCTTTTCTGACCTTAACTGCGTTTTTATAACCTTCTCCCGTCTCCAAAATACGTCCGAGGATTCCATCAAATCCACCTCCAAAACAGCCCAAAATTGCGAGCTGAAATTAGGGAACCCGTGCCACGGCCCGCGACCCGGCTTAAGTGTGCCGCGGCACTAGTTGTTACGCTGCCCAGACCTGGGCGTAAAGTCATTACGGGCCGCGGCACGTAGAGAGTGTGCCGCGGCCCCTGGTGTAACACCCCCAAGTTATTCAGGGTATATTACAGCGCCGTGAGCCCCGCCGTGGGACCCACAAGGCGGGGCTCACGGCGCTGTAATATACCCTGAATAACGTGGGGGGGTTACAGAATATGGTATCAGAGCTTGGGGTGGTGGATACCTAGGCCGTCGGTCTTTGGGTCGATTGAGTCGGCATTTGCCACAGTATCACTACTCCTGCCATCATCACGGTCGGCCGGTACTTGTAAGTCCTCTCACTCTTCTTGTATTTTCTTAATCGTTTCGTTTATAGCTTGGTATTCTTGGGAATTGGTCACTTCGGGAATGTGCGATTTGGATTATACTTACGCACGTATGTGCCTTTCCGAATGTTGCTGAAAGTAGGAAGAATCGTGGCCGTGGTCACGGACGTGAAATCTTCCTTGAGATTTTGTTAAATTGCTAATTGCGATATTGGTGTGTAACGGTATTATGTTGAGACTTTGTTTAGGAGTCGCATGCTAGTATCACGGGAGATCTTGACTTCACGACTGTAAGTATGTTGTTCGGATTATTCGATAATGCAGGTTATCTTGGTGATTTTGGATTTTCCGTTGAAATGTTTGTGCGAGTGATTGCAAGTTTCGAGACGAAACTTATTTTTAAGGGGTAGAGTGTAATACCCGATTTTCGGATATTTTTTCGTTTATATATTGGATATCGTGGATGGTTAATTATGCTCGAGGACGTTGTGAGCGTTGAAAATGTAATTGAATTGAGAAAATTTATTGATTTTTCCGTATCCTCGTATTTGGTATGTCATGACTTTGGACAGAATTGTTGAAATTGGCTAAGTATGGAATTATTACGATGCGTTAATGAGGTGAGATTACGTCGTAAGATTGGCATGGTTACGTCGTCAAGGCTAAGGTATTACGTGCGTAACGAAGGCATCGGACGAACCGAGTCATGTGAGGCGGTGGGACCTGTTTCGGCAACTGTCGTCGGAGAATGTAGACACGTGAGTCAACGTCGTGTTACGACGTTATACAGAACGTGTTACGCACGTAACACAACCATTGTACTGTAGCAAGTCAACTGGTATATTACGTACGTTATATGGTATGGGTTACGTACGTAATAGACTGCACGGAATGAGACAGTGAGATGGTTACGTACGTTATGGATTTTGGATTACGCACGTTAAAGTTGTTACGTACGTTAAGAAAGGACACCTACGTACGTAATGAGAGTGCAATTTATAGATTGAAGTGTTGCCTTTCATTTCTCTCACGATCCTTTGAGATATATCTCTCCAAAACTCGTCCCTCTTCACTTTTAAGAGTGTTCTAAACGCTTTTAACATGATTGTGAGCTTGGAATCATGGAATTAGAGCTTGGTTATGGAACTATTGTTGATTCTTGAAGTGATTTCTTGTGTTATCCATATTCTATGAGGTTTATGCCGAAGGAAGATAATGATATGCTTTGAATATGTTGATTATGATTATGGAATCATAGAGATCTTGATGTTCTTGAGGCCATATGATGACTATGATGATTTAATGATTCTTGGAATGGAGTTCAATTATTCTTTCTTCGTGGTTCGTCCATGCAAGGTAATCCTCATATCCCTTTTGATAGTGGCTTATTTTTTTTTCTTTTTGGATTACTACTTGGGAGGGAGTATGTTGGGAATCGTGTATTTTGATGTTCGTCTTATTTCAATGAAAATGCATAAATTGGATTGTACTTTTATCCGCTGCGTGAGTATTTTTGAAATGGATTTTGGTATTTTGCCAACTAAAATTTTATTTTGTAAAACCGATTCCCTAAACTGAGTTTTTGGCATTTTAACCTTGATCGTTTTGACGGTATTTGGAAAACGATTTTTTTTTAGTATTTGAAAAATATTACCGTCATCGGTCTTTTTAGCATTTTTGGAACGACGTGGAAATTGTGCTTAACCTGGTAAATCCTTGTGAGAAGGGTTTACGGCGTGTAATATTCCCGGGAGGATGCAGGGTGTTACAATTATGGTATCATGTGATAATGTTATACGAGATTTATTGGAATTGTAATAAGAGATTTCGGATGTTGATATGATCATTGAGATCTTCTTCATATGGTGATAAGGGTTTTGTTGCGATTCTTGAGATTGTATGAATGACATGATGAAGAAAATGGTAACATGGAGATATATACCTCGGAGATGTTGTTCTGAACGTGATTTCGGATATTTCATGTTCTTGAAGAACTCTTGAATTATACGAGGTGATGAAATTTTTTTGAAGTGTTGATGTTTTGAAAAGGAATATGGACTATTCATCTCTAGAGCTAAACGATGTGTTGGAAATAATGTTCGTATAGGAATACGAATGTGATTATGAGTTTGATGAGACTATTATTCATCTCGAATTTGGAAGCCCATACGTAGGGAGCAAATATTCAAATCGAATGATTGGATTGTTTGATAACCTTTTAATATGATTATCTATTATTTTGAACCAGTCGGATGATTCGAATTGATGACGGTTATAAGTAAATTTTAACGATGGATTTACGAGAAGGGAACCTTGTAAATTCGTATTTAAGAATTGAGTTTGGAACATTTAGACCCTTATTATTGGTCCGAATTGGTTCTTGATATGATCATCATTTTTCACTCGTATTGTGGACAGGATTTGTAAGTGTCTGAGTTGGATTGTTCGGATCGTGATTAGTCGAGATATGGTAAAACGATTGAGTTCGTGGTTTGGTGGTATGATATTTGATCGTGAATTATGACCGTTGTGTTGCGGTTAAGGTTGAAGGGTTCGTAGATTAACTTGGTCGAGATCGAGGGAATTCGTAAGACGAAGTCAACGACATGGTAATGATTTTGTATTGATATCGAGACAAGTTTTATACTCGTACTAATCAATGAGACTAATGTTATCGTGTAGGCGTACGATTGTGTGTATCATTTTGGGACTTGGCCTCTTTATGATTGTATTGATGTCGTGATTGGTTGACACGACGCCGTCGGCAAATTATGCCAAATGTTACTATTGTTTGTAAAAGGCGGTTCGAGGCATTGCGATACTTGTCGATTGCGGTTAGCGGTATCGACGTATCGATTGTGATTGTGATGGATGTCCCATTGAGATATTGTGGTAATCGTCATTGACATCGGTGTTTTTCTATTAATATTATATTAACCAATGAGAGACGTTTGATATATCCTTTTATCATCTCCGTTTCGGTGGTCGGTTTAAGACACCGGACATCTATTCTATCGTATCATTGATTATCGATTGACCGCTCTAAGGTAATCGAGGTATTGAATCGATTATCGAAGATAATTCCCATCCATTATCAAAGATAATTTCCGTCCATTGTATAATTGTTATCGATTGGCCATCCTACGTAATCGAAGTATTGAATTGGGATTATCAACGATAGTTCCCATCCGTTAAATTATTATTGTCGTGTTGACCATTCAAGGCGGACACTATTTTCTTGTGAATTTGTGATCTTTGAAGGTTGAGGATTTTCCGAATCATGTGTTGTGATCGTTGCTCGTGATAATCACCTTAGGAAATTCGATCCCGGGATGGTTGTTTTGAATATCGTTGGTCGTGTCGATCTTTCATTATTCGTGTGTCATCGTTCACTTGGTGAGTCGTATGATCCGTATTGGATGTTTTATCCCTTGAGTTTCGTTGTCATGTTGTATCGTGGCATATCCGGAATCATGTCTGCGTGCCGATTGGTTATGTGTAAGATTTTTAGCCGTGCACCCGTTGGTCATGCGTGGATATTTCCGCATGGACCGTGCACACGAGACGTAGTTCTTGAGGCTAATTAAGTACATTGTCACACGTATATTCGGATTCCGATACGGGGTGGACATGTGCACGGACACATTCCGGATCGGGCGTCTTGTGATATCCTCTTGAGCTTTATTGATTGATCGCTCGTAGTCCATGTTGTATTGGATATGTCCGACGATTTGATCGGGTTGTTCATACGCCGAGGGGTATGTCCGACAGTCAGGTTTGCTCCTTTGAGATCTGTATTGTGATGATTTACAGCTTTGGGCTGTTCGGCTTTCAGGCCATTGTGATATATCGGTATTTCCGCTGGAGCCTTCGGGCATTGTGAATTCGTATCTTTTTCGGCATTGGTTTGGTTTGCCTTCGAGTAATGTATTGTGGTGTTCTATATTGATGATTCGCCGTTTGGGCGTAAGTTTGATTCTTGTGCATCTCGTTGAGTTTTTCCTGGCGAAATATTTCTTCTCCCTACTGTTTTAAGTTTCGGGACGAAACTTCTTTTAAGGAGGGTAGAATGTAATACCCGTTATTTTTATCCCCGGAAATTTTCTATTTTTGGCGGAAGTCTATTTTGACGACTTGCTTGGGACCGTTTCGTCATCCTGAGAATGATTAATTCTACACTTTTGTCATCCGAGTTCGTTTCGGTATCGTTCGTTGAATTCCGTGTCCTTAATCGACTTTTTCACGTGGGAGTTCGACTTTGTTAGATCACCATTAATTTTTGGTAACTCCAAAAATTCTGAATCTTTGCAATATTATAGAGCATCGAGTTAGCTTTCCAATGGTTCAAACGGTGAGTCAATCGGAGTCCGGACGAGAGAGTTATGGTCGTTTTAACTCACCCGCTCGTTATTGGCAGATCACTGCCGGAACGGCCGCCGTGTCGTCCGACACGGCCCGTGCATTTCGTCCGGAAATGCCGGAGTTTCGCCGACCAGACTCGGCCGTGTCGTCCGACACGGCCCGTGCTGCACTCGTCCCGAAATGCCGGAGTTTCGCCGACCAGATTTCGGCCAGTCGTCCGACACGGCCCGCGGCTGCACTCTTCCTGGATAAACCTGAACGCTCGCCGAGCACGCCCGACCGTGTCGCCCGCACGGCCGAGTCATGCCGAGTCATTGCCGGACGGGTCACCGTCGGAAGGCCCTCCGCGCCGCGACCGTGTCAAGCCGGACACGGCCGAGTCCTGTCGGCCACCATGCGACACGACCGTGCGTTTGCCGGGCACGGCCGTGTCCGGCAGTCAACCCCTATAAAAGGCCCTGCAGACGTTTTTCTTGCCATTTTTCACCTTCTTTTTCTCCTCTTCCGCAGCTGGGCGTGTTCTAAGCTTGAATCCATATTGTTTAGCAACATATCCATGGAGTTCCTTGGGTTATATCATCAATCATTCGTCCGATAACATCCTTTGATCGAGCGAATCAGTCGATTTTCTAGAAATCTAATTTTGGGGATTTTGGGTATTTTGTTCGATTTCGTCCGTTTAATCCGATTTAACTTAGGATTGTGAAGGATTGATGATTATTTAGATGTATTGTATCATTTCCCTTGTTATCCCATGGTTGGATCGTATCGATTCGTTGTTTTGGTCGAGTTCTTGACCGACGCCTTGAAGGTGTCCTAGAAATGTCATAGAGGGGTTTTCGGGCGTTCTACGATTATTCTTCCTCGTATGATCGATGATTTATTGAATTTATGTTGTTAGGGTCGAATTCTTGTGAAGAACTCGAGTTGAAACCCTTCCGCTCGTCTTCCTCGTGGTTCAAACTTCCCGGCGAACCGTGTTCTTGGGATCTTCTAACGTTTATTAAGGCAAGTATACATTTATGATTGTACGTTCTCGACTTTGAAAGTATGAAATATTGATGATATGATTATTTCTAGCCACTCCGGCCTATGGTCCTCTGAGGGTTTCGTAGCCTCTGGTGCGATTCCATGGTTGATATGAACGAACCGTTTCTACGGCATTCATATGAAATAATGTTGGCATGCTTATTTATATCCACTCCGGGACGGACCGACGGGTCCTCTGAGGGTTTCGTAGCCTCAGTGCGATTCCATGGATAATATGAATTAACCACTCCGGGACGGACCGACGGGTCCTCTGAGGGTTCCGTAGCCTCTGGTGCGGTTCCACGGTATTCATATATGTATTGATGAGATGCTATGAGATTTAGTTATTCCGGAATACTAGTCTTAAATTGATGAATTGACGGATATTGATGAATTGACGGATTACATTTACTTTATTGTCGAGAAGTATTATGTTTCATATTGTTATACTTGCACTAGCTATTCGACGGCTAACCCTTTATGGGGAAATACGTTTCATGTATTTCAGTTCCAGGAGAGCGATGACGGTACCGGGTCGGCATGAAGATGATGGGCAAGTGTGATACCGTGTCTTGTCTCCGGTTATCTCTTTTGGTTTCCTCCATTCAAGGTTGTTGTATCGAATGGATTTTTAAATACTCGAGTATTGTATTTCGCTTCTTGATGTTCCTACTGTGTTGCCGAGGTATTGATTTGTGCAGTGATGTATATGGTTTCATTGTTTATGGTTTCGAATACCATTTGTATCGTCTTTCTTTCTATTGTATGTAGACCTTATCGGTCAAGTTTATAGTTCCGCGTATGTTTAGCCTTGTGGGTCCCACGGCGGGGCTCACGGCGCTGTAATATACCCTGAATAACTTGGGGGTGTTACACCTGGTACAGTTTGTACTGCTTTGCTGGGTGTTGTGCCTGTGCCATGGCCCATCTTTGGTGCGACGCGGCCCTCGATCGAAAAATGTCATTTTTTGCCCGTTTTTCCACGTTCGAGCTTCCGGACTCTAGTTTCCTTCAAAATATGCAAATGTCATGCATTAGGGGCTCATTTTCACAGAATTAAACCAAAATAAAGATAGAATAATGACAATAAAGTGCACAAAAATAACATGTAAACAAATACCCCCAAACTTAAGCCTTTGCTTGTCCTCAAGCAAAAATTAATTTCAAACAAGAATACAAGTATCATGGACAATCGTGCAAATCCATAGTGCTCAACTAATTATACTACCCTCAAAATCTCAAAGAATAATATGAATATCGTACTACTGAGTCACATTACAGACAATGATTTCTCAAAGTAATCATTTTTAGTGCTTATCTTAGCTCATGAAGAAAGTCAAGGCTCAACGATTAAAAAACGTGAATTGAGCCAAGCACCAATATGAATGTTGAGAGTATAACAATCCAACTCGCCAGTCCCACAGCCTCGTGGCAAAAACACAAGTGTTTCAGCATAAATAATATTCCCCGGACAGCACTCCCTTTTATTTAATAACTATTATGATTCGAGTTAACCACTAGGTTTCGACTCCCGGGATGTTTCATCGGAAAAACCCTAGGGTGGATTTCCATTCTCATGTATTGGGGAACCGTTTGACGTAAATGATTTCCAACTTGACATTCAGCACTAGGATGAGAGCCACTGCACCAATTACATGTTTCTGTGGTACCGGTAGAAGGAGCATGCGATAAAACTTGAAGTTGTTGAGTTAAGACCGTAACTTGAGCTGATAACGTAGATATTAGATCATTATCGGAAATTCCCATAACTCATTTCGGATTCACACGCTCAGAAGGCCACTGATAAGCATTTGCAGCCATAGCTTCTAATAATGAATAAGCTTCGGCCATAGTTTTTTCCATTAACACGCCCCCAGCTGCTGCATCCACTAGAGTGCGTGTAGAAGCACTCAACCCATTATAAAATGTTTGAATCTGCAGCCAATCCGGCAGGCCATGATGAGGGCATCTCCTTAGCAAATCTTTATATCGTTCCCATGCCTCATGTAGCGACTCCATATCATATTGTCCGAAAGTGGTGATCTCATTTCTGAGTTGTGCCGTCTTCGCCGGTGGAAAGAACTTGGCCAGAAAAGCCTGTGCTAACTCTGCCCACGTTGTGATAGAGCCAGGCGGGAGTGAATTCAACCAGAACTTGGCCTTGTCCCTTAGAGAGAATGGGAAAAGCCGTAGGCGAATGGCATCATCGGTAACACCGTTGTTCTTGAATGTGTCACAAATCTCGAGAAATGAAGCAATGTGCGCATTGGGGTCATCATTCGCCAGTCCACAAAATTGGCTCTCTTGCACCATTTGAATGATAGCTGGCTTGATTTCAAAATTATTTGCCTGAATGGTCGGGTGCCGAATCCCCAAAAAATTAGCATTGATTTGTGGAAGTGCATAATCACGGAGAGCCAATGCTGGTTGAACTTGCTGAATAGGGTTGTCAATCCCTTGATTTCCAGTGTTGTCTCCCATGATATCTGTAATTAATTATTCATGTCTTTCCTTCCTATTTTTCCGCAAAGTGCATTCGAGTTCGGTATCCAAAGGAAATAAACCTTCATTACCAAGTTTTCTCATACATTAAACGAATTTCTGAAAGGAAACAACTGAAACCAAATTTACACAAAAATAAAATAATGTTCAAATTAAGACTAAAAATACTGAAATTCATATTAGTAAAAGCAATCAGTCCCCGGCAATGGCGCCAAAAACTTGTTACGTATTTCTGTGAACGCAAGTGCACATTGTCGTAATAAAGTAATAAAGTGATGAGAAAAGTATCATTCCCTCGAGGACTGATGTACTAAGTACCAATTTATTAGTATTTCAAATTTTATTTGAACGACCGAAATTTTGGGGTTGAATAATTATTAATAACTAAATATTGCGATTAACTAAAAACAAACAATAAAATCGACAATCAGATAAAAGGAGATCAAATAGGAGAAGAATCTAGGATCGAGAATTCGCCTCAATTAATCCAATTTAATCTTGATTAATAATATTTATGTAATTTCCCAATTTATTGAAAGTGAAGATTTTAAGTTACTCTAATGCCTCTCCCGAGGTCAGTAGAATTTTCCAAAGCAATAGTTCACTCTATTCCTAGGTGAGTTAATTCGACGTTAGCCAAAAAGTTCTAAAATCTTCAAAACGAGCTTCGTGATTCTTATGAGTATATTCCTATATCATAAGACAAAAAAGTTTTCTCCCAATTTTCACTACCTACTCTCCTCTCCCGATTCAAGTTACGTAGTTTAACAATTCAATCATAGGCCACACAATTGAAAGCATTAAGAATAATCGGGGAAAACTCAATAGACAAGGGAAAGATATCAATAACGTAAAATCAAGAATTAATCCATCATAATCTTGGTTTCATCTCAATCCTAGAATAAAGGGGTCTAGACTGACATGCTAGAAAATAATACACAAATATTTGAATTAAACATAAGGAAGAAATTCAAACACAATTGATGAACTTGGCTTCTTCCGTTTTCTGGCCTTGCTCTTTGCTGCTAGGAATTCTTCTCCTCTCTTTCGATGATTTCTTTTCGGACCATAACTGCATTTTTATAACCTTCTTCCATCTCCAAAACACATTCGAGGATTCCGTCAAATCTGCCTCCAAAACAGCCCAAAATCGCGAGCTGAAATTAGGGATCCTGCGCCGCGGATCGCAGCCCGGCTTAAGTGTGCCGTGGCCCTGGTTGTTCTGCTGCCCAGACCTGGGCATAAAGTCATTATGGGCCGCGGCACGTAGAGTGCGTACCGCGGCCCCCGGTACAGTTTGTACCGCTTTGCTGGGTGTTGTGCCTGTGCTGCGGCCCAGCTTTAGTGCGACGCGGCCCTCGACCGAAAAATGTCATTTTTGGCCCGTTTTTCCACGTTCGAGCTTCCAGACTCTAATTTCCTTCAAAATGTGCAAATTTCATGCATTAGGGGCTCATTTTCACAGAATTAAACTAAAATAGAGATAGAATAATGACAATAAAGCGCACAAAAATAACATGTAACACAAACCCTCTCCGTGAGGATCTGCCAGGCTAGACACCGAAAAACACAAAACATTACATGTCCATGTGACAAAATGACGAGCAAATAGACTGAGCTAGTCTTTAATCATTAACATACAACTCAAATATACATAATTCTGTCCGGACTCATACCCATGCAAGGGTAAAATACACTCACAAACAGAATGTACGATAGCGAAAAAGACCATACAACAAACTCCAACTAACTGTACCCACAACTGGACTTCATGTAATTAGTATCATTCATCTTCCATCATCCTTCGTACCGGTCCTGTGTTTTGCTCCCAAAACATGCATGTACCTGGACGCAATACAGACATCCACTCCCCGATTTCTCGGGGGTTAGCAAAACTCTACTGTTTTACTAGTACAAGTATAAAGTACAAATATAAGCCATACACAACACTCTGAGAATACAATAACATGAATAATCTACAGCTCAGTCAAAACGAAAGACTTCCCGATATTTCTCATTCGAATAAAATAGTTCAAACCTTTAAAGTATAAATAAAATGAGTGGTCACTTTGAAAGTCAATTTATGATCGCGGGAGTTTTGTTTCGGAAAATATTATGAAAACTGTATTCAAAGACTCACGACGATGGAAAAATTATCTAAAACATTTCAGACATTAAAATCTCACAACCAAGGACAAATTACAAACAAAACTTCATTCTAATGCCATTCTAGCCAAGTACCAAGATCCTGTATAATGTATCTCAACATCGAGAACAAAAACGTTGTGATATTCTGGACATATCACAATTATCGAAAACATCAACATCATCCTCATGATGAAAACCACACTGGGTAACCCGCGGTCGTACCCATTAGTATCGACCCTTAGAGGCCCCGTTGGACCATTCCCGGGTGGGAAACCACTTCCGCGGTCATACCCATTAGTATCGGCCCCCAGAAGTCCCATCAAACCATCCCCGGGTGGAAGAACAACAACACACACGCACGCGTTTACAAAACTGCATGTCTCGATTGTTAGTCACAATATATATAGTCGAGATACCTTACTAGAATGTTTAGTTGTCCAACACATACTCATGACCAAGTAACGATACAATTAACACTAGAATCCAACGATGCAGCTAGTACCAATCACATAGCAATGAGAGAGAGTACCTTTTCAACCACGCCGAACGGCACAACCTCCTCATTAAAGAGTTACCACCTTTATCACACAATGTCATATGATCATCAATAAACACATGTTTTCACACACATACCTCAACGAAAGGTTAGACTTTAAATCTACAAACGACATAATCACACAAAATGACACCCTACGGAAGTAAAGTATTCCTATACTCAACACTAATACACATACTTAGACAAGCACATTT